>JASANB010002016.1:0-360282 GCA_030248155.1 Sabatieria punctata | reverse complement strand
ACTAGTATATCTTTGAATCAAATAGTGTACAGTTGTCAGAGGCCTTGAGCGGCTTAGCATTTGCTTCCATAGGAGTTGACACAGGATTGGCTTCGTGCATCTTAAACTTCTTTAGAACGTTGTCGACATACTTCTCTTGTCCTAACCAGACTGAACCATCCGACATCTGTTTCACTTGAACTCCCAAAAAATGATGGACTGGCCCCATGTCTTTGTTTGACCTTGAACTTAGTAGCAAATATCTTCTTGGCCTTGTTCACGATTTGTTTACTCTTGGCAGCCACAATGATATCGTCCACATATGCGGCCAGAAACACAAGCAGGATATCTTAATGAAAGTTTTATTCACCTTTCAAGAATTCCTTTATCTTTCCTTTAAGATCAGATCATTGAAATCCGTTAAGATTTGCGTTTGCTACAGTGAAAATCTATGGGGTTGCACAGACTCTGTATTATTGTCATTCCTGTTGCATCATAGGGAATCGGTTTAGGTTTAATCTCTTCCCTGCAGTCTGTGTATATCATTCTCAACAGTACTAATTAATTTACTGTTGAGATTGTCAGGCAAGATTGTCTGCATGCATGCAAGACAAGACACCAGGTGAAATTGGTTGTTCAAGTCGTTGATTAGACAGTCCAGGAGAATTTATCTACCTTAGCTAACATGACAACCATGTCAAGTCTAAACTTTCTCTGGTTCATCACCAACTTTGTACTCTACATATCTGTAGCTTCATCAAGGTTTTCATTTTTCTTGAATGCCACTGTTAGAAATCAAAGGTAGGAAAGTTAGCTTTTTGACTGCAGTTATGTATGATGGCTGTTTTCAAATTAAATTTTAGGATCAGAGTTGATGTTAATTTTCAGGTGGAAACCATCTTGTAACATGCACCTATGTGCACTAGAATGGCTGAAGGTTTTACGAACAGAAGCATACAACAAGTCGGAATGGATTAAATGGACTCACATAGTTTATCCAGAATGGAACTACTCAATGAGCTACCCTCTTTTGTGCAAACAATCCAAGTTTCTTGGCATCTCAGTTTCTTGGTCATCATACGGTGAGGTGGCCTCTGATAAGACCCTTGACTTAGAGTTTGTTAAGGCAGAAACGTTGCTCATGGTTAACCTAAAATGTCGAAACTCCTGCAGTTTATTGAACTTTCCATCATATTATTATCATCAATTGTACCTTGAGTATGTCTCACTATATGTTAGTAATCACTACAAAAAGCAAACAGAAAACGATTTGTATAGAAGAAAAAGCAGAATGTTGCAATTTTTGAGGCTTTGTCTCAGTATAATTTTCACCATATTATTACCTGTTTTGCTTGGCCTTGGTGTATCTGTTATTTCTAAAATGTTAACTGAAACTTCTGGGGCTGCTTTGTACTTTCATTTATTGGAGTTGATTAGTGATTTTTTGTGCAATTTTATCTCAATTTTTGTTGGTATAGGCATCCCGAAATCTCTCGACTTTTTTCTCGGTGATTGTTTTGAGCGGTCCCACACAATTTTGATAGAGCGTGCTATTATTCCTCTGAATGATATGCTGTTTTTTGTAAACCAGGTTTTCATTCTAACCATAATTTTGGACAGAATTTACGGACTAAAATTTCCTCTTGCTTATGATACAGCAAACCACAAAAAACGAGCAAAGATTGTTTCCGCAACTGTTTATTTATTGTCTGTCATAATTTATTTCCCTTTAATAATCATACTGTCATTCACCATTCCGATACATGTGTATTTCCAAAGGTCCTCCTGGGTCAACAAAGTAGTCGATTTTCTAGATGTTCCTACTTATGGATATAAGTACGTATCTGGCTTCTTTTTGTCTTTAGCAATTGTTTCCCAAATAGTATTTGCAATATATTTACAGTTTTGTTGGAAACAAGTTCTAAAGACAAGTCACTCAGTCAGTCAAAATGAGGCTGAGAGATTGGAAAAAGAGAGGAGTAGCCGTAGTTTGTTGACAGGCACAGTTGGTATAAACTTTCTTCTTTTGATTGTTAGTTCGTTTGACCCACTCTTAACCTTCACCAAGTTCGAATTGCGAAGCCGTCTCACTGTTAATTCATTTTTGTTGTCTTATGTAAAACAAATTATAGATGATATTGTATTGCCTGTGTTGTACATGCTGAATGGTGTTGGTTGTCTGTTTTTGCATGTACTTTTCTCGAAGGCCTATAGAGCAGCCTTTAAGAATACTTTCATCGGGCGAGTTTTGTGTAGCTTGTGTCAATCTGACAACACTGTGCATCCTTTACAGTAACTTTGACTGTGACTGCGTATGGTCTTCTGTGCACACATGTAATAAACCTTCAATTCTCAAGTAAATAGGAGCAATCAGGGTGTTCCAAAGAAATGACCACATTTCTTTTTGCTGCCATTTCCGCAAATTTTGTGCCAAGGGTGCCAAAATTGGGAAGATTTTGTGTGTTAAAATTTGGTGGACCAAACTACACCCAAACCTGAGAAATTAACGAATATGTGGAATTTGTTAACTTAATTGCAATGCCTGGCGTGGCGCTAAAATGGAAACTTTTCTTATTGCTGTCATTTCCGCAAATGGTCGCTGGATTTTCGCAAATTTTGCGTGATGGCTGTGCAAATGCGTGATGGTCGTGCGCGAAGCTGATTGGCAAATGCGTGATGAAAAATTGTCGTGTGCACCAATTGGCGCACGGTCTGCTTGTAAGGGATAATGTACATACTGTACTTTATATACTATCATAGCGTAGTGCGTTCTGTCAATCTGACAACTCTACGTAACCTTTACAGTAAGTTTTCAGTGTTACTACATATTAATAATCTTACTGAATATAATAATACCGCACATACTTATAGTGCTGCTTATAGTACCCCTATTTATAGTACCCGGGGTACTATAAATGAAGACAGATTATTATTCTGAAATGAGCTGTTATAAATACAAAACGTGCGAAAAATACAGTATTGTTGGTGGTAAACCATGTTTGTATGAAGAAAAACAGTAGATAATGCAATCAGAGAAGTTCTGATGTACATATGTACATAACCTATTTTTTACATCAATTCGGTAATTTGAGCAAAGAACTTCACATACTGTTTCTTATAGAGCAGATTTCGTAGGTGCCATTTATAGGACCCGAGTACTATAAATGGATTCAATTTTATTTTTGCAAAACCCTAAGTGCCATATATAGTACCCGGGTACTATAAACAGCACTATACGGTACCTAGATTGGATTTGCAGCAAATTATTATCGCGCCAAACAGTCATGCCTTTGCGTAGTGGTTTAAAGGAATATACAGTACAGTGCATCTTTAACTGATTTTTATAGTTCAGAAGATGGAGAAAAACAAAATTTTAACATGAACGGATTTCTCTGTGGTATTTCCGAACTCCACTCTGTACGGTACTGTATCTCTTCCACCACTAGAACAACTCTTGACATGCTGCGTGTGGGAATCGCCTGGCGAAGGTGGTAGGCCCCCCGGCCCATGTACGTGCGTACGTTGCAAAGTGGTTGGTTTTAAAATTAGGTAGGTACTACTAGTAATTTTCGCTGCTTGCAATGTTGTTGACTTCTAGCACTTTTTAACTTTACATTACAGCGTGTAGGTCGTACTACTACGTGTACGACATAGCAGCCAGCAGCGATTTTTGATTTATTATTTAACCGAAGCGTGCCGTGAACTGGTCAGTGCTCTAAACTGCCCTGCAATTAATTACATTTTAATTGATCAGCTAAGCCGCGGCCCGCTTGGTTGTCCAGTTCAATCCGCATCCCAGCCGACCACTCCAGTTCTAATCGTACAAACGGCGCTCTCAACGAGAATGATTAAATTTTGCATTTCTATCCTTCTCCTGGCTTCCTTGCGAACTGTCTTCAGTGCCTTCTCAGCTACCGTAGCAGGTATAGAATGCGTTTAGGCGAAAATTTGGAGTTAGAACCTTTTAAAACAGCTTTTAAAAAATCATCCAAAATTTTCAGTTTAATTAGTTTTAAACTCTCTAAATAAATCAAATAACTTTTCAGATCTTCTAATGGCTCAGTGCGATACGTTGAGTTCGCCGCATTTTTTCACCAGCGGAAACTGCTACGAACTCAGAACGAAATTGTACCGATTTGAACAGGCGCGAAAGTTGTCCTGCAAGCAACTTCCCTACGGACATTTGGCGCACATAAAAACTGCCAATTTGGCCAAGCTTGTGGCCACCTACTTCAAACGAGTAAAAAATTGCGTATAACAAAGCTATGATTAGAAGGCGCGAGATTTGAATTTTAGTACGGCAGAGAGAGCAAACATGGATACAGAATGTTTTGGGTGGGGTTGAGACAAGATCGCGGTTCTAAGGAGCCCGATTACGGATGGAGATGGGTCTACAAAGATGGCGGAAGGACTGTGGACCCCGACCCTGGGGTTCCTTGGGCAGCTGGAGAACCTAATAACAGTGGTCAAGAAAACTGTGCTGTTTCGGTGGTAGAACGCGGTGGTTATCTGGCTGATTTTTACTGCAACGCCTACCCATTTTACTCTATCTGCCAATACGAACCCTGCCCGTTCGACTTTGACACGTGCAGTGAGTCTTTAAAGCTTTTGTATGGACTGAATTGGACCGACCGACCGACCGACCGACCGACCGACCGACCGACCGACCGACCGACCGACCGACCGACCGACCGACCGACCGACCGACCGACCGACCGACCGACCGACCGACCGACCGACCGACCGACCGACCGACCGACCGACCGACCGACCGACCGACCGACCGACCGACCGACCGACCGACCGACCGACCGACCGACCGATAATGGGAACCGTTTTCAATCCCTTAATTTTAGAGAGTCGAGCATGTAAATATTCAAATGGGTACATCGGAGGTTACTGTAAGCGAGAAAAACCAACGACAACTCTGACCTTGGTCAATGCCAATTCTTCCACTTCATTACTTTACCCTACTTCCAGCTTTTACACAACAGGTACGTTTGCATTTTACTGCAACATTCTAGTTAGACATTCTTTAATTCTTAATGCAACTTTAATTCGACATTTCAAAAGAAGAATCCCTGAACCACTGTATTTGTTTAGTGAGCAGATCAGAAAAACAGATCTTTACGATAATCTTTATTTCCTCAGAACTTTACCAGTCTCAGTACAGGAAATTTTGACACATACATAAAATTCCCCACAGTTTAGCAAACATTCTCCAAATTTCAGGCAGACAGTTGCAGAAATGAAAACAAAAATAAGACATGATTCCGTTTTTTTGAGGCATCCTGCAGTTGAATTGTTTCAGCCACTGCCCAAGTCGTAAATGCAACGGAAAACAGTGACGATCCACTCCCACTGTTCACTACAACTGTTTGGTTCGTGCCAGCGATCAGCATTTTTCTTCTCAGTCTTCTCTTCTGTTGCTGTATGTGCGTCTGCTGCCTCTACAAACGTCGAAAGCGAAGTAGAGAGGAGGCGAACGCTGTCAGCATTCCAAACAGTCCTCCTCTTCGCTCTCATTTCCAATCAAATCTCGACGAT
Organism: Sabatieria punctata; assembly: GCA_030248155.1. Classification (NCBI taxonomy): domain Eukaryota; kingdom Metazoa; phylum Nematoda; class Chromadorea; order Araeolaimida; family Comesomatidae; genus Sabatieria; species Sabatieria punctata. Next base: position 354,756 of record JASANB010002016.1, on the reverse strand, counting down.
TACTCGGACAGAGAGACGGTAAACCGCAGTTTTGTCTGAAAAACTGTATTGTTGGTACTTTTTCTGTAAAAGTCAACTTTGGTAAAGGCATGCTTTTTCGTAGGATTCTAGGCCGTTCTAAAAATGTGGAAATACATCGCAGAAATTTTGTAATTTTCAAACTTTGATTTGACCACAGTAGTTATCGAAATCACACATGTAACAGGGGAATCCGGCGTCTGTCCCAAATTATATACCATGCAATCTACTGTAAATTATCCGTTTTGGTTTAGCTGAATCAAATCCTTCTTTTAGCCTCTTTGATCTGCCTGACCGAAACAATCGAAATTGGTCAAAGTGCTTTCTGGATGTGATTGCTGCTTCGCTTCCAAGGATCGTGACGTGAGCAGACTTGAGTTTGAGAAATTGTCAAACAATATCGAAAACATATTGTTTATGATTATTGGATGTACTGTACGCACAGCCAAATGTGCCTAATTGTAGCGAGTTGCTTTGTGTATAGAAAGTGTGTTTCGAAGATAAAAATCTTACTAATTACAAACTCGATTGAGAACACTGAGCAGAGCAAAAACAAATATTTGATTTAGTTTCCCATTACCTGCACTGCTAGCAATTAAACTAAGCTTGACGTATTAGGCTCGTAGCTGCTGTTCGCTTGCTAACTAATACTCCTCCAGCCAAACTGGCCTACCATTTAATTACTAATTGATTGCAGCTAGCCAGCTATTTCATTGTCTAGTGTCAATGCTTGATAGCTATAGCCTTTCTATTCTCTGCAGAGCTGCAATAAATGGAGCTTGTGAAGCTATGATTAAATTGGTTCTAGCAGGGCTTCGCTTTTACTACGCCTTCGCGGCGCTTTCTGCCAGCGTGACAGGTATAACACTGAAATTTACCAATCTTGCTCTGTTTGATTTGAGTGTAGAGTCAAAAATTACTAGCAGTCTATTCAGCACAAAATTTGAAGCCGGATTTCTTGCTACAAAACACTGAAATTTACCTCTGTTGGTCTGTTTAGCGGTTTGTCCAACATAATTTGTCTAAGACAGTCAGGCACTTAACGCCGTTTATAGTACCGACACCATATAAGACCATAGACTACCCATCACCATGGGTGCCGTGCCGGTACCATATATGGTACCGGCGCCTTATATGGTGTCGGTACCATAAACGGCGTTAAGTGCCTGACTGTAAGAGCGAGCAAACTTAACTAAACTACATTGCATGTATGTGCTTATTGACCGTGAATTTCAGATTTGCTAAAGGCCCAGTGTGATACTTTGTCAACCCCCCATTTTTTCGCTGACGGAAATTGCTACGAGCTGCAGTTGAAGAAATACCGGTTTGAAGCTGCCAGTAAAAAGGCCTGTAAACAGTTGAATTACGGTCATCTTGCATTCGTACGATCTGCGAAAGTTGCTCAGCTGGTGGCCAGTTATTTTGAGCAGGTACTGACTGACTGACTGACTGACTGACTGACTGACTGACTGACTGACTGACTGACTGACTGACTGACTGACTGACTGACTGACTGACTGACTGACTGACTGACTGACTGACTGACTGACTGACTGACTGACTGACTGACTGACTGACTGACTGACTGACTGACTGACTGACTGACTGACTGACTCTAATTACTCACTTTTATGTTTATCCGGCAAACTACCCAACAAAGGACTCAAAATGTACAACGTAGCTCTTACAATCAGTCAGAAAAGCAAAATTTTCAGTACAAATCGGGCAGTCGACACGGCTGGAGCTATTTCTGGGTCGGTTTGAAGCAGCAGCGCGGTTCGGCAGAACCAGACGAGGGCTGGAAGTGGCTGGACGGCGACGGAAAGCTCAAAAGTGTAGCCAGCGGAGTTCCCTGGGCCGAAGGAGAGCCGAACAACAACGGCAGAGAGGACTGCGGGGCTTCCGTGGTTGAGCAGAACGGTCGTCTGGCCGATTTCTACTGCAACGCCTACGCCTTCTATTCTGTGTGCCAGTACGAGCCTTGTCCTCTTCAGTTTGAGACTTGCAGTAAGTTCTCTGCACTCTGTGCTAGTGTAAGGAGACCTATGCGTTATGGAGGGGTCAGTCACTTTATGCAGAGCAAGATTGGTAAATACTTTAATATTTTGTTCCTATACAAGGCTGGCTCCTTTAGAACGCTGGAGGATCCGCACGAAGCGAGTTTTTCTACATCTTCCACTTTCCTTTGATGCAATTTTTCCGTTAGTTTGCCAGTTGTTATTCGATTTCACATCAACTTGACTGTAGTAATCAGGTGGTTTTGGCTCTGTTTGAGCCAAAACTTCGGCCCGAAATTTTGACACTCGACCCATCCTTGAACTGTTATGATGTGATATAATTGCATTTCCTTTTTAGGAGACAAAGCCTGTGCCTTGTCGTCTGACTACCTTGGCGGCTATTGTGGTCGCGTCGAACCTACCACTGTCTTGCCTGAAAACTCGACAGCCGATACCGTAAACTTTGTCTTTACAGTTGCTCTACTCACCCAGGGAAGTCTACGGTTGAACGATCCTCAATCTTCGATTCCCTCAACTATGCAGCTCAGTGATTGGTCGACCCAAAAGAGCCTTGACACTGACACCGAAAGCAGTATCACACTGCCTAGTAAACCCATTAGTGCCGCTGTCAGATGTTCGCTGGATGTGACATTGATGTGCTCTATTTTGGCTGCAAATGCTGCTCTACTTAGAAGAGAACTAAATAATTTGTAAAAGTACACTGGCAAGTGGAGAAGTTTCAGTCTTGTAGCAGTGTGGTGCACTTTTTATCTAGGTAAGTAGGTAACTAGGTATACCTAGTATTACCTAGTAAATATGCGGGAAAAGTACCTAAAGTCCTTGCCAAAAAAGAGCGGACTGGCGGTTTTTTGCGAATAACTCCTTATGGGTGCATCGGAGCGCTTTTTTGCCTCATAACCAAAGTTGTAGAGTGGCTCGAGCTCGGTACTCTGGTGCAACCTAATCTGCGCAACGCGCCATGGTAATGCTAATCTGCGCAACGGAAAAAAATCAGCTTTTCCTGTAGTAGGGATGAACGCGAGTTTTTCAGTGTATTATAATCTACAGACCTCGGGGATTTCAAAAATGTATTCATATTTCTTCTAGGTGGAACGGTTCCAGACTTATACACCATCAAATTTGGCCGAAAATGCTAAAAATGGCCATTTTTGGCGATTTTCACTTTTCTGGGGGCGGGATTGGAATAACTCTGGACCAACTCAGCCGATCAGGCTGAAATTCACATATATGGTGTAAAATTTAGTTTTACGTCGATTGAGACACATAAGAACCCTGAAAAATTGACCCTGATACCGTAATCCCGATTTTTTCAACTTTAGGTCATTTGAATTTTTCTCTGCTAGTATGTAGTAGTTTAAGTCCTCCACTGTGGTTAAAAATGTACTTTAAAGTGTTTTGAATCGATTTCAGTCCATTCTGAGGCCATTCAGATACTGTAGTGTGTGGTCCTGGAACGAAAACTGCATTTTGTGAAATTACGTGGTTTCTGCGGCAAAGAAATGCCCTATAGAGTAGGAACTAAGGGTTTTCATGGTCAGGGAATCCATTGCTGACATAACTATAATCACTGGGATACTGTATTTTGAGGTCCCAACACGAAAATTGTTATTTTGCGTTTATGCATGCCTGGTGCAAGGAAACGCTCTATAAAGTAGACAATATAGGTTTTCAGGGGTGGGGAATCTATTTCTGACATAACCATCATTGCTGGGTTACTGTATTTTGAGGTCCCAACGAGAAAATTGTTATTTTTTGCTATTTGGGTGTTCATGTTGCAGGGGAAACGATGAATTGACAAACACTATACGTTTACGACATCAACGAATTCATTCAGGGCATAGTGTATGTTACTGATTACTGTATATTGTGGTCCTGGAACGAATATACAAACACATAATTTTGATTACCTACTTTATCCAGCTTTCCCCTGCAACATGAACACCCAAATAGCAAAAAATAACAATTTTCTCGTCGGGACCTCAAAATACAGTAACCCAGCAATGATGGTTATGTCAGAAATAGATTCCCCACCCCTGAAAACCTATATTGTCTACTTTATAGAGCGTTTCCTTGTACCAGGCATGCATAAACGCAAAATAGCATTTTTCGTGTCGGGACCTCAAAATACAGTATCCCAGTGATTATAGTTATGTCAGCAATGGATTCCCTGACCATGAAAACCCTTAGTTCCTACTCTATAGGGCATTTCTTTGCCGCAGAAACCACGTAATTTCACAAAATGCAGTTTTCGTTCCAGGACCACACACTACAGTATCTGAATGGCCTCAGAATGGACTGAAATCGATTCAAAACACTGTAAAGTACATTTTTAACCACAGTGGAGGACTTAAACTACTACATACTAGCAGAGAAAAAAATCGGGATTACGGTATCAGGGTCAATTTTTCAGGGTTCTTATTTGTCTCAATCGACGTAAAACTAAATTTTACACCATATATGTGAATTTCAGCCTGATCGGCTGAGTTGGTCCAGAGTTATTCCAATCCCGCCCCCAGAAAAGTGAAAATCGCCAAAAATGGCCATTTTTAGCATTTTCGGCCAAATTTGATGGTGTATAAGTCTGGAACCGTTCCACCTAGAAGAAATATGAATACATTTTTGAAATCCCCGAGGTCTGTAGATTATAATACACTGAAAAACTCGCGTTCATCCCTACTACAGGAAAAGCTGATTTTTTCCATTGCGCAGATTAGCATTACCATGGCGCGTTGCGCAGATTAGGTTGCACCAGAGTACCGAGCTCGAGCCACTCTACAACTTTGGTTATGATGCAAAAAGCGCTCCGATGCACCCATAAGGAGTTATTCGCAAAAAACCGCCAGTCCGCTCTTTTTTGGCAAGGACTATAGATTTACTTTACCTAGTTGCTGGTTACTCTATTTTACCTAGTTTTACTTTACCTAGTTTTAATTCCACATAACTAGGTACTTCTAGGTAGAACAAGTTTACCTAGTTTGATATTTTCAGTTTTACGTTGCTTTTTCAGTCAGCAAACCTTCAAATTTCCAGCTATCCCACAATTACAGTGGCCCAGAGAATATATTTCTGACTTATTTGATCAATAAAATACAAATATTTACTCGAAATGTGTCAAATTTCGTAAATTTTAACTCCACTAACTTCATCATTGTTCTGTTGAACCAAAAATAACATTTTGACTTGATTTCGAGCGTTTTAGGTTTACCTAGTATTACCTAGTTTTTCTGGGCTTTACCTAATATTACTTTACCTAGTTTCTTAGCTGAGAACTTTACCTAGTATTACTTTACCTAGTTTTTTAGGTGACAACTTTACCTAGTATTACTTTACCTAGTTTCAAATTTTCAAAATGCACCACACTGTCTTGTAGTCGTCGTTTTTGTTCATTTGTTAAATTATTTTTGAACCGGACATGTGGTAGAGTAGAACAAAAGGAAGCTTTAGTTTAGTTTATGTAGTTTAGGACTTTAGAGGAGTAGACTAATTTTAGGACTAAATTTTTGAAATATGTACAGGTACGTGATGAAGAGTGTGATTGTTTGAGCGTATTCCCGTTGTGTAGTTGCCTTTGAGAGCGATTGTGTTGTGGAGTTTGTTGTGTTTCACTAGTGATCCGACCCATAAACCCTTTCAGTCACTACCATAAAATGTGTTGCCTAGAAGTTTCTGGTGGTTTTGTTGTGAAAATCTAGAGAATGTTCTAGAAACTGTATTTCATAAATGGCTTCTCTCCAAGCCCGGCCTTTTTTCGGAACGCATATAGCCAGCTCGCCCGCGCTCGCTGCATCTCGTTTGATTTTTTGACTTTTTTGCGCAGCCGGGGAAGGTCTGCCGCGCGGGCGCGCTAGCAAGATTTTAGATAATCAGAACAGTTGACACGTTGTAGTTGCAAGACCGAAAAGAGAAATATCAAGAAAGAACACAACATTTACAACACTTCTTGCTGCCAGCCTTCGAGGACTCCAAAGGATGGGACTTCTCTTCTGTAGGAGTGGACCGAATCACTCGCACTAATTCGTGGAAACTTTCGTCTATGTTTATCGGAGGATCCTTGGCGCTCGTCTCTATATATGGCACCTGAAATAATCAACTCTCTGTTAAGAAAAGTTTTGTGATTCTACATATTCGTGCACCTTTAATTTTGTGCAGTCTTTTACTATTACCTATTCAGGCGCAACTTACGAAAACCAATTCAAATAAGGAAAACGTCACCTACTAATAGGCAAAAATGGGCTGCGTCTTATGCAAATTTCCAACTTACACCCAGCTCCTCGGCCAGTTCTCTGCCTTGCCCTTCTGTCACTTTGCGCAGATGCGTCAGATCGATTTTGTTGGCCACCAGAATGATCGGAAACTTGTCTCTGTAAATCAAGAGTTAACTAGAAATTTACATAGATAAGTGCTTTTAGACTGACTTGTCCTTCACTCTCAGCACCTGACCGTGCAGTTCTTTCGCTTTGTCAAAGCTTCTAACGTCGGTCACCGAATAGACCAGCAGAAAACCCTGTCCTGTACGCATGTAGTGCTCTCGCATAGCTGCATACACATCTTGACCGGCTGTGTCCAGAACTGCAACCACTCCATTATATTTTATTAATTATTCAACGCTGACCGCACCCCTTTGGGGATGAGCAAACTCCAATTGGAGTAGTTTGGCTGCGGTTCGGTTTTCGTGAATTAAGGGGGAGAAAGGTTGCAGTGCGGTAGGGAGTTCAAACTGGAGCTCCTCCCACTTTGGTGTGCTGCCGAAACATGATAAGTATTTGTTTAATGGCCTATTATATTTAGGACTTAGATGGCTAGAGAGCTTTGAGATTGTCAAAATAAATTATAAAACAGAAATATTCAACAATGACATTCAAAGATTTTTTAAAATTCGGTGTCATGACGAAATGGCATGGCAGCCATTTGAAAAAAACTCAAAATATGAAGTCCTTTTTTGGCCAATCAACATTGCAACACAATCAGTTTCTACGCTCATATTGTAGATTTTCACTCACTCATGCAATTTTAGATGTTTCAGATTGCCGTCATGCAATACAAAGTACACTTTACTTACCATCCAAAATGCACAACTGGTCATCAATATTGACGTGTTGAATGTATTGTTCTTCTATGGTAGGATCGTAATACTCCACGAATTTTTTCTGAAACTCCCTATGTCATAAATGATTAGTAGTACAGGGTATCTCCAAAAATACATAGATCCATTTCTTTTTGCTGTAAATCTTTGCAAACATTTGTCAAATACTGGGTGGCTAATTGTCTTGCTGTAATTTTTTGCGTTCGTCAATCAATTTCGCTCAAATCTTAACACAACATACTCAAGTCCTCGGAAATTTTACTCTCAAAATATTGGCCTAGTGTGTCGCTTAATTCAACCCATATTTATGCACTTCCAGGTGTTCATTATCACACCAGTGGTGTATCCAGGGGGTGTCGGGTAAGTACTCCTGCCCCGTTTGTGGTGCAGGTCAGGTAGGAAGAGAAAGTCTGTCAAAAATAAGAGAAACTAATGAATTATGTACTAAAACTGTCTATTTTATGCTCAGAATGCCTTTTCAATGCGTTTTTGAAGCCAAAAATTTTAAAAATTTTCTCGCCACTTTAAATTTTAAATTTTCAGACCACTTTAAACTGCACTAAAACTTGTAATTTATCTTAATTCTATGCCCGAAATGCCTTTTAAACGCGTTTTTGAAGGCTAGTTTTGCTGAAATTTCTTACCAGACACTTTCAAAATTTTACGCCCCCGCTTTACAAACTCCAGGATACGCCACAGTATGACACGTCATAGAAAGTGACGGCTACAAATAGAAGTGCATAACTTGTGGTTGAAGCGACAGACTTGGCGAAAATTTTGAGAGTAAAAATTCTGAGGAATGTGTCCCCCCAAATTACTTCTGTATTAACTATTAACCTTTCAATAATGATAATATGTAAAAAAATGTTTAAAAAATTCTGATGACCTGTGTATGTGTCGCCATTTCTGCAAGTGTAAAGAAAGTCCTGAACATATGTTTTTCAAATGAGCAGATCGGAAAAGAACAGTCCTTCAGAATAGGATTATCCTCATTTTATCTGGACTTCGGTTAGGCTTGATGCACCAAACTTTAACACAAAATAGGCGGAACTTTGAGAGCACCATGTCAAAAATTTCATCCTATTTGACCTGGTTTGCAGAAATTACAGCAAAAAGAAATGTGACACCCGTGTGTAAGACTTGCATTTTCTACTAAAATTGATTTGATATAGAATTTAGGTTGGCGAGTCAATAAGTAGAGTGTAAAGTGAAGTGGAGTACCTGAAAGAACTGAATGGTGATGGCAGACTTGCCCACACCTCCGTCACCGACCACAACCAGCCGATAGGAAGGGACATCGTCGTCAGAAGCCATGCCAAATTATACAAACACTATTAGATGAAGGTTGATATACTACCTAAGGCTGTCAGACAAACCGCTCGCGCTACTACGTACAACGGCGGCCATAGACTGCAACCGGCAGAACCTGTTATTACCACTGACTCAGTCAGTCCGATCTCTAAAAGGTCGCTACACGTTCGAATTGGCCCCGATAAGGTCTCTAAACGTCTGCCCCGGCGCTTTTTCACTCCGCCCAGATGCACCGCCTAATACGAGGTCTCTACTGAAAATTCAGTCTCAATCAATGGCGTACCTACCATTTTCCAAAGGAAGGGTGTAAAATTTTGAAGTTACCTGGTTGGTACTGTTATTTTACTATAGTATAGTAAAACAAAAATTAGTAATAATAGTGGTATTTTACTAGTAGTAAAATAATAGTAAAAAGTAAAATTAAAAGCCAATAGTAAAGTAAAAATAAAATTAAATTAACAGAGACCATCAATAGTAAAATGGAAATTTTACTACTATTTTACTAGTTTTTGGTAAATTCCAGCCAAATTCTTGATCAATTTTGCAATAAAAGATGTGTGGGCGCACTTTTGTCAGTCGAATTTCACACAGTTTTATCTCTAAAGTTCTTGAGAACTTCGTATCATGATCAAATTCAGCAACTATTTAGCGCAAACATTAATTATTCATAAGATCTTCGCATCATTGATGCAAAATTTCCCCTAATGACTAGTAAAATCGTAGTAAAATAGTAGTAAAATTAGTAGAATTATTAGTAAAACAAAAATTAGTAAAATCAAAGCTGCTTGGTAGTAAAACAAAAATAAAAATTAAATTAAATGGCTGGATTTGTAGTAAATTTAGTAAATAGTAAAATAAAAATCCACTAGTAAAATAACAGTACTGGTTGGGCCGCTGCCGAACAAACGGGAGAAAATTTCACAAAATTAGCCTTCAAAAACGTGTTTAAAAAGCATTCTGCGATTAAAATTGACAGAAATTACAAGTTTTAGTAGTTTGGCGAGAAATGTTTGAAAATTTAGACTTCGAAAACGCGTCTAAAAGGTATTCTAAGCATAAAATAGACAGTTTTAGTACATAATTCATTTCTCTCATTTTGTCTACTTTTTCCTGCCTACCTCCACTGCAAAGAGGGTATACACACCCTACATACTCCCCTAGGTACGCCACTGATCTCAATCTCGTGCAGGCGTGCAAAATAACTACGTATTACGTGTGTCACGGCGGCCCCGGCATCTGTGAGAGCGGTAGTTTGTGGGTTCGAAACCGGTCGAAGTGACAGGAAGTAGTCGACGTAAAGCCCAACCCATACCGCCGAAAGCCGGTGATGGCCAGTAGGAAAATGGGAACCGAACCGGCGCTGCCGTTGCACCTAATGGCAGCACAGTGGGAGGGTTGTTCGTAGGCAGGGCTACCCTATTGAAGGGCTCTGAAAAGAGCGAGGGGTGTCTTGAGCTGTCCGAAAGGACAGTGGAACTCAAAAACAAAACAAAACAAACAAACCAACAAAAGTAGGACAGCGTTTTTGCCAAGCCCTCGAAGTTCTATCTGTTAAAGTTTTGGTGCATATTCTGCAAGATTGAAGAATTTGTGAAATTTGGTTATTTCAATACATTGTATGAATAAACTGTGATAATGGAAACTTTTCTTTTCGGCGTCATTCGCGCAAACCTACATGAAACGACTTGAAATTTGGGGAATGTCTGCTAAAAGACAAGGAATTTCATGTGTTCTAATTTCGCCCATGGAGAACGATGGTTAGCTTGAGAAAAAAGGAACATCCTGAAGATTTGTTTTCCTGACCGCCCGAAAAATACACTCTTCAGGCAATAATTCTTCATTTTCTCAAAACTGTCTCACTCTCAATCTTGGTGCATGAAATTTTAACAGACAAAATTCCATGCTATTTCACATACTCTGTACATTTCAGGTTATTTGATAAAATTTGCGAAAATCAGTTTCCATTTTTCACACACTACGTAGGTTGTTGTTCTAACTGTTTGTCCTTTCGGACTAGATGAAGCCAACCTGCTATAGAGCAGGAAGAGACACAAACAAGGTCCGGCAGCCTCCTTCCTCCCCATTGCTGTCGGTGTGTGCAAGACAGCTAAGGTTTGGTTCCCATTTATCTACTTGCTATTGCTGACTTTCGACCGCCTGGGTTGGGCTTTGTGTCGGCTACTTCCCATCGGCCCGTCAGGTTACGAACCCACAAACACACCGCTTCCACGGGTGCCGGGGCCGCCGTGACACACAGGATACCGTAAACTACCCATGGCCAAGACGCGACGAGACTGTGGCAGAGCTCTTTAACCGGTCACTGGCTGAGATTTGTGTACCGTCTGAGTGGCTTCTGTGAGGAAGTCGAGGGGGTTAAGGCCACCTCACGACTAAACAGAGTTCTCAGCAGGGATTCTCCCATAGAAGCAGGTATGCTGCAACTACCAGATGGGACATACACAGAGAGTGGGGAGACTGCTTTGTCACACCTACTGGAAGTGCATTTCCCTGGTGGTACTATGGTAGATACGGCACCACAACCAGACAACCAAGTTCTGAGAGGAGCTTTGGGGGACTGGGCACTGGCTAACCGAATTGTTACTGAAGATAGGGTGAAATGGGCGGTAAAATCTTTCCAACCATATAAAACCCCTGGTCCAGACGGAATTTTTCCAGCACTGTTGCAACAAGGGCTTGATATTCTTGTCAAACCTATGGTGCAAGTGTTTAGAGCATCAATAGCACTGGCTTACATACCTCAACTCTGGAGAGAGGTGAGGGTTGTTTTCATAGCTAAGCCAGGTAAGGAATCATATGCTAAGGCCAAATCCTTTCGACCAATCAGCCTATCCTCTTTCATGCTAAAGAGCGTGGAGCGATTGGTAGATAGGTGGTTGAGAGACGGGGTGCTTCGGCATGTACCGCTCCATCCTAGTCAACATGCTTACCAGGCAGGCAAGTCTGTGGAAACGGCCTTACACTGCTTGGTTGGTCGTGTAGAAAGAGCTTTAGAGCATCAAGAGTTTGCACTTGGAGCGTTCTTCGATATAGAAGGCGCCTTCTCCAATGCATCTTTTGCATCATTTGAACGGGCACTGAGGAGGCGGGGCGTGGAGTCCACCCTTATCCAATGGATTGGGTCCATGCTCAAACTCCGTACAGTGACTGCTCAAATGGGGCAATGCAGCAGATCCATCAATACGCGCAGGGGATGTCCACAAGGAGGGGTTTTATCTCCCCTACTTTGGATACTCCTTGCTGATAGCCTGTTGGTGCGTTTAAACGACTCATCGTTTTATGCGCTGGGCTACGCGGATGATGGAGTAGTTCTCGTGGTAGGGAAATTCTTGGACACTGTATGTGACCTCATGCAGAGGGCACTTACGGTTGTCCAAGGATGGTGTGAAGAAGAAGGTCTGGCCGTACAGCCGGACAAGTTAGAGCTGATCCTTTTCACAAGGAAACGGCTGCTAACTGGGCTTAAGCTCCCTAAGATCTATGGGAAGCGGCTCCAGTTAGTAAAGCGAGTAAAATATCTGGGAGTCTATTTGGACTCCCGGTTAGATTGGGCAGTTCACCTTGAAACCAGATGCTCCAAGGCCAGAGCAGCTTTCTGTCAAGCCAAACGAGCTGTTGGGAAGAATTGGGGACTGTCTCCTAAGGTGGTCAAGTGGCTCTATGTTGTGACCATTAGACCTATGATAGCTTTTGCTGCTGTGGTGTGGTGGAAACGGACAAACCTGGAATGCGCAAAAGCACAGCTGGGCCGTTTACAACGACTGGCGTGTCTATGCATAACAGGGGCTCTACAAACAACACCCACAGCAGCAATGGAAGTTCTGTTGTGTCTTCCACCGCTACACACTTGGATTCAAGTGGAAGCGATGGCGACCTGCTACAGACTTAAAAGTACTATGCAGTGGCACAGGGTAGGTCGTGGTCATTGTAGTGTTTGGGCACAATTGTGCGATTTATCGCCACTGTACCAATTCCCAAGTGACCAACAACTACCCAATTACGTGTTTGATAAGAAATATCAGGTCGACTTCCCGAGTAGGGAGGTCTGGCAGGGTAATACTCCTAATGCAACCGACACTCTCTACTGTTATACGGATGGTTCCAGGTTAACAGGTTTAGAGAATTCGGGAGCAAGAGTATTTATACAGAGACTGGGGGTAGAGGATTCCTTTCCCCTGGGAAAGTATGCAACAGTTTTCCAGGCGGAGGTCTATGCTATACTGAACTGCGCCAGGACTCCTGGATTAGTTAACTGTCTAGAGCAGAAGATCTGTATTTGCTCAGATAGTCAAGCAGCTCTAAGAGCAATAGTATCTCCACGCGTCAACTCTAAGTTGGTTGCAGAGTGTGTTAGGGAACTACAACGACTGGCGCTTCGTAAGAAGCTACAGCTGATGTGGGTACCTGGACACTCGGAAGTGGAGGGAAATGATCAGGCTGACCGACTAGCTCGCTGCTGAGTTGCCACTTATAGGGCCGGAACCGGCCCTTGGCATCTCAGTTAGGAAAGTGAGGACAGATTTAAGAAGTTGGGCAAAGAACCAGCTGCAAACTGCCTGGGATCTACGAACCGACTGTAGGCAATCTAAGCAGTTCATTCTGGGACCCAGATTGGTGGTGACCAGAGAATTACTTAGTCTTAGTAGAAGGGAACTGAAACTGGTGGTCGGTTGGTTAACTGGACACAGTAGTAACCTTAATAGACATCTCAGCATCATGGGCTTGGTGGATGATCCAACATGCTCATTTTGCTTAGAGGAGGAGGAAACGCCTGAACATTTGGTCACAGAATGTGATGCATTGGCTGGACGTAGACAAGCTATTCTGGGCAGTAGATATCTTACCACCCAGGACCTGAGCGATGTAACCGTTAGGGACCTCCTGAGGTTGATTAAAGCCTCGGGTATACCTAACCGCTAGATATCCCCCAAGGCTGGTTGAGCCTTGCGTTGGTGATAGTATCCGAAATGAAGAGAGATGATATGGGGTAATGAAATGGACATGTTGGTCTGATCATAGGGCCGTACAGGCCCCCCCAATATATCGGATCGGATCGGATCGGTCCGGCAGCCTCCTTAACAACAACCCTCCCAATGCTGTCTGTGTTGTGCAAGACAGCTAAGGTTTGATCCCCATTTATCTACTTGCTATTGCTGACTTTCGACGGCCTGGGTTACTGTTGATTGGGTATACCGAACCCATAACCGAAAAACGGGTATTTTTGGGAAAACCTACTCGATAAATACCTACCGATTCCACGTATTTTATGAAATACATGTACCCATTCCGTATATACCGATTATTTTGGGAATACTCAGGTATTTGGGAATCGGCATTTTTTGTTCAGCTTAGTGCAATTTTTATCGAAAATTCCCGATGATCTCAATGTTTCCTTTGTAGCTGTTTAATTTGGGCATGCAGAAACATATTCTATTACGATATCCTTTTAAAATTTTAAGGATACATAGTCCTCTGACCCTACTCCCTGTGCCAAACTTGTTTTGTCATCAGAAAGCGTTGGTCTAGTTTCGGCTTAACTTCACACTGTTCCTTAATAATCAAGTCTCTATGTACTTCATACGTACAGTACATTTATGTACAAGTAACAGAATAGCTCGCATTTTGTCACTGCTCGTCAGCAGTACAATGAAAGCATTCTCTTAGCAAAAATTATTTATAGAAACGGTTTTCACTTAAGTAAAACTAAAAAAAATAGTTTCAAAAAATTCCCAAAACTTGTAATCCCGTAGCTTTTGATGAATTTTCTGGCTACTGACCTTGGAAATGACTAATTCCATGGCCTTGTAAATCGGAAATCCAGTGTTTTGACTTTATGAAATATTTTCTGTAAATACCGAATAAATACAGTCAGGCACTTAACGCCGTTTATGGTACCGACACCATAAGGTGCCGGTGCCATATGTACCGGTACCTAGGGTAGTGGCACCGGTAACAACGCGAAGGTAGGGGTGCCATATATGGTGCTGGTACCTTATATGGTACCACCACAGAACCCGAACGTGGGTGTACCATATATGGCACCACTCCACTATCTGCTACCGGCACCGGTACAATAAACGGCGTTAAGTGCTTGACTGAAATAGCGGTATGTAATTTTTGCGAACCGCACCTAGCTCAGTGAAAGCGTACGTACGATGAACACAGAACCCAGTGTAAAGTAGCGGTAGAAAATATTTATATCACTGAATTATTGCACCAAACAGTAGCAACCGACGTATGAAAACCAAGTGTGACTGACTTAGCGTAACAAAGCTTTGCAGTACAAAAAACAATAATAATAATAATAATAATACAACCGGTCGAATATCGAATAAAAAAAAGCTCGTTTCATTTAACTTAGCTGTGTCAAAGCTTTTGAACACGAATCGAAAAACCTTGTAGAATTGGCCTTTCGCATAATAATAATAATAAAGCATATACGTAGTTGACTGACGGGGTTTCCTTTTCCTTCAGACTGCACTTCTGTGCCAACCTCAAAAATGCAGTCCGAAATTAGATTTAGTCCGGGAAAAGCCCTGTAGAACAGAACTGAACTAAACAATCACAGAGTTCTAGCACTTTCACACAAACCATCCAATTATAGTTACAGTATGACACGTAGGACTAAGTGTACTGTAAACCTTCTGTCTAATGACTTTTGTGACCACCATAGAAAACGAACAAAATAAGAATCTAATTTCTAAAAAAACAAACAGTGAAACAAAGTACACCTTTGACTTGCCAAGTGCAATAAAGCCTCGAGCTGAGACCAAAACGTATCATTAGGACGGCACAACCTAAACAGTATTTCCAGCACACTAGCTAAACCTTAAATAAATACAGATCTTTTTACATTAAACAAACCGTTTCCTAATCACATTGCAGAAACCACATTGTACCTTCACTCATCCTCAAAGATAAGACAGGTTTTGGGATGATACAAAAAATTCAGGGTGCGGTTTAGGCACTAAAACTAACAAATTTCCAATTTTGGACAAAAACCGCTCAAATACAAATTACAGTCAATTTTGGTACCTATCTCGTTATGTTAGCAAAATTACTTCGGTGAAACTCAAAATAGAAGAAGTCTAAAGACATTAGTTTTTGCTGCCATTTTCACAAATTTTTGACTGAAATTTGAAACGTAGGTAGGTGCCAAAAGTAGGGAACATTTTGTGTGTTAAAATTTGGTGTAGCAGGCATAACTCAATCCTGAGAAATTAAAAAAAATAATGAGACAATTTGATATTTAAAGTACCAACATAAATAGCGTTAAAATGGAAACTTTTCTTTTTTGTTACTTCTGCAAATTCCTCGAATAACCAGAAAATTTGGAGAAACTCTGCAAAACTGTGGGATACTTTGTGTTAAAATTTCATGCACTGACATACAGTCTTGAAAAATTGAAGAATTCATGAAAAAAAAAACAGCTGATTTTGGAATGAGCAGAACAGGAAAACAGATCTTTAGGAGAATTCTTAATTTTTCAAAGCTATGACAATCTCAAATCATAAAATTTTAACACAAAATATCTCAGAGTTTTGCAGAGTTTCCCCAAATATCAGATTATTCGAGGAACATTTGCAGAAATAACGAAAAAAACTTTTTACGCTATATACTTTGTTACTGAAATGGTAGCTTAGTCATTTTAGACACCTTGTGGAGGACATTTAACCATATCAGTCAAAATTTAAACAATTTTCTTTCGCAATTTTGGCAAAAAATCCAGCGAAGCGCTTCTAGCGAAACAGCTAGCTTGTGACGATCAGGAAACGGCGACAACAAAAAAAAAAACAAAACGTATTAAATAAATTATCGCAGCTCGGTCGCCGACCCGTCAACCAAATCAGTGCATTAGTTCAGCTGCGCACAACGTTCTAAGAGTAAAGCGCAACTTTAGATTTGCATACTGTATAAACAGTCAGCCAATCAGCAAGCCAGACGGCTCAGCGACCGAGTTCGCGGCGGCGGCGGAAGTGCAAAAAATTTACATAATCTGACAGCACGAGCAGAGGCCGGGCGCTTTTGAGCTTCTGCGAGAGTTGAGTCGCTCGTCCTCCTCGGGAAAGAGACGGACGATTCGCACCAGTTCGTGGAAGGCCTCGTCCACATTGAGTGGCGGGTCCTTGGCACTGGTCTCTATATAGGACACCTGAACAGATAGTGTTGTTCTATTTCTGTCCTATTTTCCGCTCCGCTACGTTTAGTCTGGCGGCCATGTCTCTGCCCTGCTCCTCGCTGACTTTGCGCTGGTGACACAGATCCACTTTGTTGGCCACCAACAGCACTGGGTAGTCGTCTCTGTAATTGTGCTAATTACTAATTACCTACCATTCATGAAACAGAAGGATCACCACCCCAACCGGCCAGACCCCAGCCGATCGGGGACCCCGCCCGCTCGTCCGGTTTTCTGTTCTGACAAGCAATTTTTTTACAATTTCAGACACAAAATTTGCTAAAATCGCATGTAAAACAGCACTCTTCATTTAGCTGTATTTGAGCGATTTTTAGACAAAAATCGCAGTTTTTTGCGATTGCTTTTGTTGTAAGTTTTTGTCCTTTCGGACTAGGAGTAGTCAACTGCTATAGAGCAGGAAGAGACACAAGATCCGGCAGCCTCCTTCCTCCCCATTGCTGTCGGTGTGTGCAAGACAGCTAAGGTTTGGTCCCCATTTATCTACTTGCTATTGCTGACTTTCGACGGCCTGGGTTCATACATGGGCCGGAAAAGTGGGTTGGGGGTAGTCAAAATCCGAAAATTTGGGGGTGGGCCTGCCGGTTTGGGGGGGTCGCGGCGATTTTGGTGGGTGGGGTCAGAAACAAAAGTCGGCTTCAGGTGGGTGGGTGGGGTCGTTTGGGGGGGTCGAGCCCAAGTTGGGGGTCAAACCCCCAGACCCCCCGGCCCATATGCCTGGGTTGGGCTTTGTGTCGGCTACTTCCCATCGACCCGTCAGGCTACGAACCCAAAAACACACCGCTTCCACGGGTGTCGGGGCCGCCGTGACACACGAGATAACGTAAACTACCCATGGCCAAGACGTGACGAAACGGCCAATAGCGTATTTTAGTAGCCGCTGAATTTGGGCTCGGAGCCCCAGCCGGCGCCAGACCCTCAATCCCCCTCCCCCATCGGTGGATGACCTGTTATACGTGTAAAACTAATCTATCTACCAGTCTCCCCACAGTTCATCTAAGGCCAAACTTCTCTGGAAAGCAATTTACCAACCACTCATTTTCGGTTCCTTTATACAATTTTAGAGAGCACAATTGACCGCAGGCGTAGGATAGCTGTTCTTAGTCGCATTCGAGCCAAATCGAATCTCACGATTAAGACGCAATTTCTGAAATGATTCACGATCTGATAAGGGAGCCTCCCCAAATTGGTCTGGGTCACATCACCGATTTTGCTCATTTTTACATATATGGAAGTGTGTGTCGAAAAACCGTAAAGCCCAAAGTATGAGCTCCGGTGGACCCCCCAGAGCGCCAGGGCCCCCCTCCAAAGTAAGTGTGGTCTGGCCGAAAAATCGAAATTTGAGCCTCTACTTCAGAGCATCGTTGTTAGTTCGGACTTTGTGCTAGATTGACGTTCTATACACCAATGGATCCGTAATGACTTGCAGATTCCAAAAACGATACAAAAATGCGGTTTGGTCCTTCCGTACTGGAGTATTTTGCGAAAAACGCCTCCAGACACCAATTTTACTGCTGACCGGCCAGTACATCGGGGCGAACTTTTGTACCTTAGAGTTATGAGACAGATCCAGATTATATATATTATTTAGCCTACAAAATCCGCAACATACACACAAAATTTGGAGAAAATCATTTAGTGCCGTTAGGTCGAAATTTGCTCTCAAAGTGTGGATCAAAATTTTTTTTCTGCCAAAATTTCATAAAAATCAGGCATCTGAGTGAATTTTTTACGCTGATGACGATTATCACCTTAGTTTTTGCGACAAATTGCAATTTCTACTGTAAGGAGCCATTTTCTATAAATTTACCTGGCAGTAGAAATATGTACTGAACTTTATGCTATCTCTTTGCTTTTTAGGCTACGCAAACATAATGAACTGTAGCATGTGTACTTAGTCGGCAAGTTAGCCCTGCTGTTCAGTTATTGAAATTGGTTAACACCACAAAAATCATGGGGTACGTTTTCAGGAAAATCAGACAACATTGAGGAACTCATTGAGCTTTGCAGAACTGACTTGTGAGTGGATTGATTGGTACACTCAGCAACATGTTCGGCTATGTAGCATACATACATGATATGAAGGGTCTACCTCAAGCAACTAGAGCCTGACTCTGTCCGATTTTTCTCGAATGCAATTTTTGGGCAAATTTTTCTTTAAACTGTTGTAAATTTTGTTCTACATACTGTACAGTGAACATGTGCTTCAGTGAGCAGACCAGTAACTGTATTAGTGTTTTGTGAAATGAGAAGGCAAGTATATCTACAAACCGTTTACTAGGAAACAGGTACCAAAATTCAGTCAACAACCTAGTCTAACCTATAGAATTTTGCCGAAGATAACAATTCAGTCAATGACCTAGGCTAAGCTACAGAATTCAGCAGAATTGTGAAATCATTTGAGCAGGCTCGGGCACAGGCTCCGGCGCGGCCACCTGGATTATCTGCTGACTTTTGCCACCTTGCAATCCGATCCAATTTGGGGGGCCTTACGGCCTACGATCAGACTCAAGGTCCATTTCGCTACCCCTGTGATTCGTCATCTCGGATGTTGCCCTTTTTTCACTGCCAGCCACTCCTAGCCATGCTGCTGGGCGGTGGTCACCAAGAGGGTGGCTGGCGTGTCGATGCCATGATTCTGACAGCTCCTGACGGCCACCGGTGCCCCATATGCCGGAGGGCTCCCAGCATAGTTGGTTTTCCAGACAGCTTCCGACATCATAGATCTTCTTCCCAACGCGGCATGCTTTCTGTGCAATGGCTTCAGTGCAATGGCAAATCCAGTCGATTCCCATTTTACCTACTAGCTGTCACCAGCTTTCGGTGGCCTGGGTGGAGCATTGTGCACAACCAACTCTGCGGGAAACTTGCTGCGCTGAGAGGATGAGCGCACGATGTCGCGCACAGTGGCTTTGCGGCCTAAACCACTACACCAACTGTGCCGGCTTCTGCCACCTTCATCGCCAGGCCTACCTCTGTCACAGCCTCTGAATCGACCACGGCAAATGAGGTTGCTACAGAATGCTATGACAGTTGTCAACAGCTAAATAGGCAAAACGTTATAACTGGCACAAACTATTGTTGATTGAAACCTTGTGCTTTTTGTAGTACAGGTACATACATAATATTCCAATCATGGCCAGAGTGATGAAAGCCTTGCAGTAGCCGCCGCAGCACTCGCAAGCACTGCAGTCCAACCTGCAACTAAGGGGCCGTCCATAAACGACATCGTTCCAAAATCCCGATTTTTCGGACCCCCCTCCCCCCAAAATCGGCTTGCGTCGTTTCTGGGGACCCCCTCCCCCCTAGGCGACGTCGTTTTCTGCTTACCCCCGAAAAAGTGCAGTACATACAGTACTGTAATTTTTTCTTGTTGCCATACTGTACAATAAATTGAATAGATCCCTTCAGCCACTCTGGGAAGCTTTTCTGAATGTAGAAATCTTTGACAGAATGTACATAAATCGAAAGTAATACATTCAAAGTTCCCTAAAATTTCGAAAAAAGCGACGTCGTATTTTGCTAACCCCCTCCCCCTCCTGGTGCGTCGTCTATCGTCGCATTTCAGCCGACCCCCCTCTGGAACGACGTCGTTTATGGACGGCCCCTAAGCCCATACTCAGTGAGCCTGTGTATATTCGCCCAATACAACTTTCAGGCTCCATTCAGGCTCACCGCGTCCTGTCCTGCCCAAAATTTCGATAGCGACTTTTTGGACAACTTTTTGCTTATTTTTACAATAATACCCTAAATACAATGTTTGTGGGATTTTAGCTTGATATTGCAATTCGAGTAAGTAAAGTACGTACGTTCTACTGCCAGTTGAAATTATAGAAAATGGCTTTTTACAGTAGAAATTGCAATTTTTCGCAAAAACTAAGGTGATAATCGTCATCAGCGTAAAAAATTCACTCAGATGCCTGATTTTTATGAAATTATAGCAGAAAAAAAATTTTGATCCACACTTTGAGAGCAAATTTCGACCTAACGGCACCAAATGATTTTCTCCAAATTTTGTGTGTATGTTGCGGATTTTGTAGGCTAAATAATATATAAAATCTGGACCTGTCTCGTAACTCTAAGGTACAAAAGTTTGCCCCGATGTAGCCGGTCAGCAGGAAAATTGGTGTCTGGAGGCGTTTCTCGCAAAATACTCCAGTACGGAAGGACCAAGCCGCATTTTTGTAGCGTTTTTGGAATCTGCAAGTCATTACGGATCCATTGGTGTATAGAACGTCAATCTAGCACAAATTCCGAACTAACAACGATGCTCTGAAGTAGAGGCTCAAATTTCGATTTTTCGGCCAGACCACCCTTACTTTGGAGGGGGGCCCTGGCGCTCTGGGGGGTCCACCGGAGCTCATACTTTGGGCTTCACAGTTTTTCGACACACACTTCCATACATGTAAAAATGAGCAAAATCGGTGATGTGACCCAAACCAATTTGGGGAGCAATCCTGAATTATTTCAGAAATTGCGTCTTAAAAACATTCAAATGACTTTATTAGTTTGTATTCCACAGAAGAACTTCATTTCGGTATTTTTTCAAAAATTACAGCCTTTGCTTTTATGAAAATGTTTGGCTTCATAACCGTTTTATGCTAAAAACACCTGTAAATGCGGTGAGCCAGGCCGCTCATTTGAATTTCAGTTTGTCGCCACAGGCGTCCAACTGAGTAAAACGCCCATCTGGGCGTCTCTGCTCAGTTCCGACATTCCCACTTCCGACTTTTCGTTTTCGTTTTAAGTCTGAACCTAACCCCTTAGCCTAAGCCCGAGCCTGAACCTAACCCTGCCTGAACCTGAGCCTAAGCCTGAACCTAACCCTGCCTGATCCTAAGCCTAAGCCTGAACCTAACCCCTAAGCCTAAGAACTTTGTTTGTTTGTATAAGATTATCAGGCAGGTAGTGAAACACATACCCAACAAGGACGCCACTCGCTCTTGCGAGCCCTTCAGTGTGACAGCCCTTTGAGAACTGGGAACTCGTCGTCCAAGCGTGAAATTCTACTAACTTTTAGTTGATTAACGCAAAAAAAAACGGCTTCCTACACCTAACTATCGATCTACCTTTCGATCTTTAGGTCAATTTTTCAGGTCAACATAGATTTTTTCGATTTTTGCAGGTACTAATTGGAATAATACCCAACAAACACCTGGGAACCACCCGAATACACCCACTTCCAGTTCGCATTCTAAAAAACAGTAAAAAATCACAAGTAATCGCAATTTCGGGCTAAAATCGAAATCGCTAATCTAGGCTCAAATACAGCTAAAACAGTGCTGTTTTACAGGCCATTTTAGTGTCTCAAATTGTAAGAAATTGCAAAACTTTGCTGAAAAAATTACTTTCCAGAAAAATCGGAGGATGCGGATAGGGAAATCGTCCCGGGGAGTCGCGATTTGTAACTTTATTCCTGCACACTTTATTAGCCGATCGGCGGGGTCTGGCCAAAGTCTGGAGGAGGTAACACCAGAAGGCTGCCTGTTACATGTATGTCTAGTCTCAGCGAGAGCCTAAACTTAAAATGACCTGCGTGAAATGCTTAATATTATTATCTGCCTGCAGATCATTCTAAAGCTGACTGTCGAAACGAGAAACAGGCGGTTAGATGTAAGCGAGATAGAGGGACTGACCGGTCCTTAACCCTGAGCACTTGAGAGTGCAGGTCTGTGACTTTGTTGAAACTCTTAACGTCGGTCACCGAGTAGACCAGCAGGAACCCTTTGCCCGACCGCATGTACTGCTCCCGCATCGCCGCGAACTCCTCTTGCCCTGCCGTGTCCAGCACTGCAACACTACTACTACATTAATTAATTAGGTCCAATCATCTACTACTGTACACACCACACCATACATGTAACAGGGGGTCTGCCCCCCACCCGACTTAGGCCAGCCCCCCCCCTCCGATTTTTCTGGCAAGTAAATTTTTGAGCAAATTTTTGCAATTTTTTACAATTTCAGACACAAAAATTGCCAAAATCGCCCGCAAAACATCACTTTTTAGCTGTATTTCAGCCCAAATTAGCGATTTTTTCGATTTTTGAACGTTTTTTAGTGCCCTACCCCCTCCCAAAATTTTGGCCCAAAATTCAGACCCCCCGGCCGGCGACAGACCCCCCAACCCCCCCTCCCCCCATCGGCGGATGACCTGTTACATGTATGGTACACACAGACTGTATGAGTAAGGCGGCCATTTCGCTGCCGCCCGGTCTGCTATTGCTTCCAAGTTAAGGCTCTATTCAACAGTCAGGCACTTAACGCCGTTTACGGTGCCGGCACCATAATAGTACCGGCACCTAGGGTAGTGGTACCATACAGACATGGGCTAGCATTTCGGCTGATGTGGGGTAGAATTTTCAATTCCTGACGGGGGCTGAGGGGGGGGTAGGAGCGCCTGATGGGGGGCTGATGGGGTGGTAAGCCAAAAAATCCGATTTTTGGCGAAAATCAGGGTTTTTTGGCTTATTTTTCATTAAAATAAGTTAAAATTAGCTATTCTGAGCTC
The DNA here is from genome assembly GCA_030248155.1 of Sabatieria punctata. Taxonomy (NCBI): domain Eukaryota; kingdom Metazoa; phylum Nematoda; class Chromadorea; order Araeolaimida; family Comesomatidae; genus Sabatieria; species Sabatieria punctata. Next base: position 331,606 of record JASANB010002016.1, on the reverse strand, counting down.
ACTTACGCCTATTCCAGGCATATTTTTATCATACTTTTCTATACAAAATTCTTCCCAAAAATTCCTGATGGGGGTAGCGGCCGGCTGATGCGGGGTAGATCAGAGCCTGATGGTGGGCCAACCCCGCCTCTCAGCTCCCCCCTTGCCCATGTCTGGTACCATATAGTACCATGGCGATGGGTGCCGGTACCATATGGTACGGAATCTGAACAGTGTGGTACCGGTATCAATGCGAAGGTAGTAGGGGTATCATATATGGTGTCGGTCATACATGTAACAGGTCATCCGCCGAAGGGGGAGGGGGGTTTAGGGGTCTGGCGCCGGCCGGGGGGTCCAAGCCAAAATTTTGGGAGGGGGTTGGGCACTAAAAAACGGGCAAAAATCGAAAAAAATCGCAATTTTTCGGCTAAAAATCGCTAATTTGGGTTGAAATACAGCTAAAAAGTGCTGTTTTGCAGGCGATTTTGGCAATTTTTGTGTCTGAAATTGTAAAAAATTGCAAAATTTGCTCAAAAATTTACTTGCAAGAAAAATCGGAGGGGGGTCGGTGAAATCGTCTCGGGGGGACGTCATCCGGGGGGCCTGGCCTAGGTCGGGTGGGGGCAGACCCCCTGTCACATGTATGGTGTCGGTACCATAAACGGCGTTAAGTGCCCTGCTCCTTGAGAAAACATGCTCATTTGCGGACAATTTTTAAACTAGTTGAATATTTCTGACCGTTACTTTTTCTACTCTTTCAGCCGTTACCGAAACTAAACAGGTTAGCCGGTCTGACGTCAGTACTTAGTCACATAAGCAATAAATCATAACAGAATCTTAGTTGCCGGCTTATGAGATACGGTACGTCTGCCTGAGGAAGCCAATTTATTAAACACGCAAAGCGGCCCTAAGAAAACGTCCCCAAACTAACAACTTACGCTTATAGGAAGAGCTATTAAAGGAATTGTAAAAGAGAAAGAGGCGCAAAGTAAAGTTCAGTCGGTCCCCCGGGTAGCGACTGAAAGAGAGAGCGGGGAGCAGCGACATTAAAGCCTATTAGAGTGCATTATTAAGAAGATTGACTTACCATCCAACACACACCACTGGCCATCTATCTCGCAGTGCTGAATGTACTGCTCCTCGATGGTCGGGTCGTAGTCCTCCACAAAGTGCTTCTGAAACCCATCACCTCACACCCCAAACACTTCAAACAACCCTTAGGCCACTGAAAGCAGTCGACCTAAAGATCAGTTGGGCCACCGAAAGTCGGTGATCAAAAGCAGCATACATGCGGCCGGCACAGTTGGTGTAGTGGTTTAGTCCGCAAAGCCACTGTGCGCGCACTCGTGCGTTCATCCACTCGGCGGGCCAAGTTTCTTACGCAAAGAGGTGGTGGTCGGCACAATGCCCACCCAGGCCACCTAAAGTTGGTGACAGCGAGTAGGTAAATGGGAACCGACTGGAGCTGCCCAAGCACCTAAAGCTACAATAGCAACCACACGTGTTGGGACATACGAGAACGGGCATACATGTGCATAGTCGGCGGCTCAGGGGGTGACGGCCAGGTCTCCATGCGTAGTTGCCTAGGTATAGGTGCAAATTTTCGGCGGGAAATTCAAATTTTGGCGGGAAATTCAAAATTTTTCCCAAAATTTTGGCTAAAAATACGAAATTTTCGGTTAAAATTTAAAATTTTGCGGTAAAAAATCAAATTTTCGACAAAAATTTGCCAAAAAACCACGTTTCTGCCAGAAACGTTGCCAAAAAGTCGGAATTTTTCAGGAAATTTTGAAAAAATTTCGGGTTTCGTGCGTAGTTGCCTGGAGGAAGGGTGCGTAGTTGCGTAGTTGCCAGAATTGATTTCTGTGGCTTAAAAACGCATCTGGAGGCTTTCTAGCAGCCTCTTGCAGCGTTTGGAAGATTTTTATTTTCGTCCCCCCCTGGGCACCCCATGCACATGTATGAGAACGGGCACAGCTAACAGTGAGACCCGCCCAGACTGACACCGAGCATGTGTTTAGGTTAGTAGCGAAAACAGCGAAGGAAGGGCAGATGTAGGTGTGCGTGATGGGCGCGCAGTGTGGTATAACGTAGAGGCTACGACGGCCCCGCCCGGACAATCATTCCATCCAGCATACACGCAAAAGGTCATCCGCCGATAGGGGAGTAGTTTGGCGGGTCTGCCCCCGGCCGGGAGTCTGGGCCCAATTTCTACGGGAGGGGTTGGGTATCAAAATGCAAAAAAATCGCAAATTTGGACGCTAAAAAGCTGTTTTGCAGGCGATTTTAGCAATTTTATCAATAATAAATTGCAACTGAGGAGGCCGTAATACCGTTACGTGCAGGATTTTACCAAAACTTTCAGATTATTCAGTTTAAAAACAAAAAGCACAATCAAAACCATACATGGGCCGGTGCATACATGTAACAGGGGGGTCTGGGGGGGGTCTGCCCCCCACCCGAAATCGGCCAGACCCCCCCCGGTTGGGGACCCCCCCCCCCCCGAGACGATTTCACCGACCCCCCCCCCTCCGACTTTTCTGGCAAGTAAATTTTCGAGCAAATTTTTGCAATTTTTTACAATTTCACACACAAAAATTGCCAAAATCGCCTGCAAAACAGCACTTTTTAGCTGTATTTCAGCCCAAATTAGCGATTTTTGGCAATTTCTAGCCAAAAAATTGCGATTTTTTCGATTTTTGAGCGTTTTTTAGTGCCCACCCCCCTCCACCAAAATTTTGGCTCAGACCCCCCCGGCCGGCGCCAGACCCCCCCAACCCCCCCTCCCCCCATCGGCGGATGACCTGTTACATGTATGGGCCGGTGGGTTTTCCCCTTGCGACAAAATCGCACCCATTTTCCGGCCCAACTAAGGAAGAAACAAAGCCGTTGCTCAGTATCATTTTGAGAAGGTCTTGAGAAGCCAAAACCTTTTGCAGTGAAACTAAGCAAGAAATACACGGTGGCTCATTTATCTATCACAGGTTTGGTCTTGGTGTAACCTTTGCGTTCCTCAATAAAATTCGCTGAAATTTTAACACAACATACACAAGTCCTCAATTTTTACTCTCAAAATTTTGACCAAGTCCATCGCTTCAACCACACAAGTTATGCACTTCCATTCCATGTGCCAGCTGTCACTTTCTATGATGACGTGTGATCGTGGAAACGTGAAGTGCATAACTTGTGGTTGGAGCGACAGATTTGGCCAAAATTTTGTGACTAATAATTCCGAGCACCTGCGTTAAAATTTCAACGAATTTTATTGACGAACGCAAAAGTTACACCGAGACCAATCCTGCCATAGATAAATGGCCCATCCTGTCAACAGTGCAGCGAGTTACCTGAAAGAACTGAATGGTGAGAGTGGACTTTCCGACGCCACCTTCCCCTATCACCACCAGCTTGTAAGTGGGGATGTTGCCTGAGGTGGAGGGCGGTTGCTTCAGCAGACTGGTCATTGGGATTCGGCCGCCTCTACTCTAATCTGCAACTGCACTCTATTCCAGTGGCGTATCCACGGGGGGTGTATGGTGTGTACACCCCGCCTTTGCGGTGGAGGTAGGAAGAAAAGCTCTGTCAAAAATATAAGAAACTAATGAATTATGTACTAAAACTGTCCATTTTGTGCTCATAATGCCTTCTAAATGCGTTTTTGAAGGCCAAATTTTCAAAATTTTCTCGCCTACTAAAACTAAAACTACTAAAACTTGTAATTTCTGTTAATTTTAAGCTAGCTCGGAATGTGTTTTAAACGCGTTGTTGAAGGCTAATTTTGCTAAATTTTCTTACCCTGGTTTTGGTTGGGCAGCGGCCCAACCAGGCACTTTCAAAATTTTACACCCCCCTTTCCAAAATCCTGGATACGCCACTGCTCTATTCTACTTTTCCCTTCCAGCCACATCACCTCCGCTCATACCGGTAGTACCTAGATTAGTCTGGCACTTAACAATCCCGTCTATGGCGCTGACACCACTTATGGTAACGGTACCTAGACTAGTGGCACCAAATATGGTACCTATGCTACCACCATAGTTCCGAACGTACAGAGCACTGCCACTACCCTAAGTACCGGCACCTTATATGGTGCCAGTGCCGTAACCATACATGCAACAGGTCATCCGCCGAAGGGGGAGGGGGGTTGGTGTCTGGTGCTGGCCGAGGGGTGGGGGTCTGAGCCCAAATCATGGGGCAATTTTGGTAGGGGGTTGGGCACTAAAAAACGCTCAAAAATCGCAATTTTTCGGCTAAAAATCGTCAAAAATCGCAAATTTGAGCTTAAATACAGCTGAGAAGTACTGTTTTAGAGGCGATTTTGGCAATTTTTGTGTCTGAAATTGTAAAAAATCGCAAAAATTTGCTCAATAAATTACTTGCCACGCCAGAAATAGCGGTGGGGGTCGGAAAAATCGTCTCGGGGGGACCCCATTCGGGGGCTGTCCTAAGTCGGGTGGGGCAGACCCTCAGACCCTCCATGTTACATGTATGACCATAACAAACAGTCTACTAATTCACTCAGCGGTAAACATCGGTTTTATCGGTCCCTCAGCGGCCGGCTCAGTAGGCACATGGTCTGACCTTAACGCGCGCGGGCGACGGCCGCCGGCTGACCAGGCCATGGCAGGGCTGAGATTAGAGCGGCCGATTACAATACATTGCGGTCGGTCGGCGCTAACACAATAGGTTTCTTTACTTTCTTTCAAGTTTTCTTGCGACCCGTGTTTTGGACATCTCCAGACAACACCGCCGAGTTTAAAGCTGGCGTCTTTAACTAGTGACATGTTCTTCTGGCACAGAACACTTTTGAAGACCGGCAGAGATTAGTTGATGTTGAGGGCAAAACTCAATCAAAGCTTTCTCTACTGTGTGAAACTGCCGAATGTGTTGAAACAAAGGGGCAGAGATAATCACCCCAACAGTGGATTGGTGGAGTGACCGTTCCGATCCATATTTATACTTGAGGTCAGCGAAAACCCGCAAGCTATTTTTCTGAACTAATTATTGTCGAAGTACAAGGAAGAAAAAAGAAAACAAGAAAGCCTTCCGCATTGGTTGGGCAAACTGCAATGCGTTGATTGTAATCGGCCGCTCTAAGCTGCGCTAGCCTGATCAGCCGCCGAGTTGGATAGGATGGCCTTTCGACCCTTGTGTTTTGGATATCTCCAAACAACTCCATCGAGTTTGAAGCTTGCATCTTTGACAAGTGACATGCTCCTTTGGGTTCTGGCACAGAACAGAACACTTTGGAGAACCGGTACAGATCAGTTGATGTTGCCGGCAAAACTCAGTCGCTTTCTCTCCTGTGTAAAACTGCCGACTATGATGAAGCAAAGGGGCTGACATAGTCAAGCAGTGGTGGGTTGGAGTGACCATTCCGATTGGAGCTAATTGTTGCTTTAAGTACCCAAACGTGGTCACCGGAAACCCGCAAGACATTTTCTGAGCTAACTGTGGTCTTACGTATCCCAAGGATGCCGGAAACAACAAAGCCTGCAGGATTAATGCGGCAATGTAATGTATTGTTTGTAACCGGCCGCTCTAATCTCGGCGCTGGCCTGGTCGGCCGGCCGCTCGCGCGCGCGCTAAGGTCAGAGCATGTGCCTAATGCGACGGCCGCTGAGGGACCGACAAAACCGATGTTTACCCACTCAGCAGCAGTTAATTAATAAATTTAATTTGTTTTGCTAGTTAATAAAATAATGGCAAAAACGAAACTTTATTTGTCAAAAAATGATATTGTTTGTTGTGTTGCGATGGGGTCATCTCATCAGATAAAAAATCAAAAAGAAAAGTTGGATGAAAACATATAGAATTGAACAACGAAGACAATAAGATGAAATGAATGAAGCGAGCGCAGCTTGTATGTATGTAGACAAAAAGAGAAAAAACGAGAAAATCGTTGGAAACGTTGCAAGGCTAAAAGTTGCAAAATATCGAAAAGTATAAAAGACGCTTACTCTACATTGCAAGTCGCGCGTTTAGGCATGGAACCGAATAGCAGAAGCCCAACCAGGCCACTTTAAACTACTAAAACTGGTAATTTCTGTTAATTTTAAGCCTGGAATGTGTTTTAAACGCGTTTTTGGAGGCAAATTTTGCTAAAATTTTCTTACCAACCAGGCACTTTCAAAGTTTTACACCTCCCCCTTTCCGAAATCCTGGATACGCCACTGGAGTGACGTAATGTTTGAATGCTATGCACTAAATTTATCCATGCCTAAAACTACAACAAGCCCTATTTGGTCGTTCTTTACCGTCAGCCCTGCTGACAACAAAGGACGAGTGTAAGATTTACAAGCAAACAATTCGAAGAGGCACAAGTCGGGCCACAAGTAGGGATGCAACCGAATACAAAAATACCGAATACCGAAGCGGATTTTCGGAACAGAATAATACCGAATTTATACCGAATATTGATGATTCGCAGCCCGATTGCAAAAATGTACTGTCTAACTACGATTTCTTTTTTTGCCAAACTTTTTTAAGCTAAAAAAGCTGTAGATTGACGTATTGTTTGAATGCTATAGATTTATCCATGCCTATAACTAAAACAAGCCTTATTTGGTCGTTCTGTTGACGGTAAAGAACAAGTACAAAATTTGCGAACAAACAATTTCAAGAGGCGCGAGTTAGGCCACAAGTGCCCTGATTAACCATGTGAAGTCACAGCAGAAAGACACTTCCGCTTATCCTCGCCTTTTCTTCCTTATCTCGCAGTCCCTCGTTTTACCTGTTTGGGTGTGGATTGTTGAGTAATAAACTGAACTGAACTGAATCCTCCTATTATCCGCCATATGGCGGAGATTTCATAAAAACACTTGCCCCTAAGCCTGAATCTAAGCCTAAGCCTAAAACCGAAGCTAAAAGTTGGGTTTGACAGCGGGTTGGGGGAATGGGTCTCCTCAATTAGCGGGAACGTGGCGGATAACAGGAAGATATTTGCGTGAATCAGAAACGCATACAGAAAGTTGGAGGAAGGGAGCATCCATCCATACTGTAGCACCGGAGCTGGCAGTTTAGGTATACAACTTAGATTGGATGAATTTCTTGAAAAGATAGGTGGGATTTTATACGTAGTATTTGGTAGACAAAAGAAACGCTTAGGTTAAGAAGTGGAAATCTGACAGCGTAGTCTACTGGGAACTGAAAGGGCCGAAATGTTGTTGTTTATTATGAGAAACTTTTAACCTTGAAGTTGATTAAGAGCCACATTTTATAAAACCGGGGCAGGTCGGCGAACATGAAAAATTCTGACCTATAGTTTTTATTTGATAAATCGATAGGTCTATGGTAGAAAATAACACACGAGAAATATTTTCACTCGACTGTCACTAATATGCAAATTAGGACCAAAAACGTGTTTTTCCAGCCAAATTCGGTGTTTCTTTTATTTCTCCCGCATGCTTTTACAGATCGGGCTGATATTTTCAGCAATAATGCTAGGTATACTGGTTGTTGTACCTATAAAATTTGAAGAGGATCGGCCAAGGTTGAGTTGGCAAATTATAATTTTTTGTGTTCTGGTAAAAAATCGAATTTTTGCAAAAAAAGGTACATCGAATTTTTCGACCAAACTTTCAGTGTAGGTTGCTTAAGTGTCCATCAAAGTAACCCTCTTTTCCCGGTTGTGGACTTTGTCTCTGTTTCGAGAAATTAATGTTCGAATTTTCATGCACACGTTGGTAGAAAAAAACCGAAATTTACCTCCAGCCTTCGTTTGAGCTGACGGATCTTTTAGCGTTCAGTCTCGTATGAAAGAGCGTGCAATGGCCGATCGATTGGTTGGTCGCTCGCCAGAAACAAACCACTGAGTCAGGTACTGTAAGAGTTTAAATTGAGTGAGTCGACCACACTGCAATATTTTTCATATTTTGAGTTTTGACCCTGTGTTGCTGTTTATAATAAACCATTGTCTTGTACATTTGCAGTAAACTCGGAGTAGGGATGCATATTTTTCCGAAAAATACCTCGGCCTGTTTTGTTTTTAGTTTTTTTTTCGGTTTTTTTCCGAAATCGCGGAAAAAATCCAGCTCAAGTTCTTGGTATCCTAGCCTGTTTTTATGATTCTAACTTTCTAGCGCCTTCCTAAGTCATTCCAGACAGTAATACACGTGTTACATACAGTAGATATAAATCACGGAACAGGCATGAAACAGTGTCTGACAGGTTTCATCAATAACGCTATTTGCAAATTTTCTTACAGCAGTTTGCATTTTTGTTTTATCATGCCAAATTTGGTCTTTTCTGTTGTTTTTCTAACAGTTTTGAGTCAGTATAGCCTATTTACACATCCAAAAAGTCCGTTTTTAACAGAAAAATGACATAAATTAGCTATTTTTACCTTGAATTTTTTCCGCGACTTATGTTTTTTCCTCACGAATAAAAACGGTTTTTTCGAAAAAAAACGAAAAAAAAACACCGGAAAAAACACACCTCACAACTCTGACTCAGATGTTTCATGCAAAGCTCGGCGTGCCTCTAACAACCATTATTCAAAAGCTGAATGCTATACTTAAAGAAGAGCCGCCAAAGAAAACCCATACATCGTTTTCGAAACGAATCCATGTCAATTGAGAGAATGCCTGGAGGTGGCTAGCTGTGTGTTTCACATTCAGCTCTTGGATAATGATTACTGAGGCACGCTGAGCCTTCTCCACACTTAGCGTACACCTTCCATCCGGATTTTGAGGCAAAAGTCATGATAACAACATTATAAATCTCAGAACATGAAAAATATTGCAGTGTGGTCAACTGGCTCATTTTAAACTCTTACAGTACCCGATTCAGTGTTTTGTTTCTGACGGGCGACCAACCAATCGATCGGCCATTGCGTGCTCTTTCAAGCGAGAGCGACCGCTAAAAGATCCGTCTGCTCAAACGAAAGCTGGAAGTAAATTTCGGTTTTTTCTACCACCGGGCCGACTTGGGCAACGGGGGGGGCGGAGGGGGGTTGGCCCCCCCTCAGGCTCTGACCTACCCCCCCCCCTCAGCCGGCCGCTACCCCCCCCCCTCAGGAATTTTTTGCAAGAATTTTGTATAGAAAATTATGATAAAAATATGCCTTGATTAGGTGTAAATGAGCTCAGAATAGCTTATTTCAGCTTATTTTAACCAAAAATAAGCCAAAAAATTACCTAAAACCATTTTTCTCCCACCCCCCCCCCCCCCCCCCCCCCCTCAGGAATTGAAAATTCTACCCCCCCCCTCAGCCGAAATGCTAGCCCATGTCTGCCAACGGGTGCATGAAAATTCGAACATTAATTTCTCGAAACAGAGACAAAGTCCACAAACGGGAAAAGAGGGTTACTTTGAGGGACACTTAAGCAACCTACACTGAAAGTTTGGTCGAAAATTTCGATGTACCTTTTTTTGCAAAATTCGATTTTTTACAGGACCCCAAAATTTGCGATCTCAACCTTGGCCGATCCTCTACAAATTTTATAAGTACAACACCCAATATACCTAGCATTTTTACTGAAAATATCAGCTCAATTCTTCAACGCATTCGGGAGAAAAAAAAGAAAGACCGAATTTGGGTGAAAAAACACGTTTTTGGCCCTAATTTGCATATTAGTGACAGGCGAGTGGAAATATTTCTCGTGTGTTATTTTCTACCATAGTCCTATCGATTTATCAAATAAAAACTATAGGTCAGAATTTTTCATGTTCGCCGGTTAGTAGGGGATACTGTAATTTTAATAGTGAAATTTTATTTTAATTTAATATTAATATAATAGAACTAGCCGATTTTAATTTTAATTTAATATTAATATAATAGTCCCCTGTTAATTTTAATTTAGATTTAATATTAATACTATTAAATAACAATTTTAATAGTATTTTAATAGCATTTTAATAGTAGATTCTAAAATGCAGTCGAAAAGTTTTTGTCACACGTCAGCGAACTGGCAAAGCAACATCTTTTGCTTGAAGTTGCTAGTGTTAGTTGAAAATTTAATCAGAGATGCAACTTTTTCTGTGGAAACATTTTTCTGTGGAAATTTATAACCATACATGTAACAGGGGTCTGGAGAGTCAGGGATGCTCCCGAGACGATTTTTCCGGCCCCCATACGATTTTACTGGGAAGTAAGTTTTTGAGCAAATTTTTGCAATTCTTTACAATTTCATGCACAAAAATTGCCAAAAATCGCCTGTAAAACGACACTTTTTAGCTGTGTTTCAGGCCAAATTAGCGATTTTTGACGATTTTTAAGCATTTTTTAGTGCCCAAGCCCCTCCAAAATTTTGGGCTCAGACCCCAAACCCCTCCTTCGGCCTTCCCTCTATGGCGGATGACCTGTTACATGTATGTTTATAACCATTCTTTTTAAAATGACTTGGTCTGAACTGAACTTTGTTCTAAATTGCATTCGAACACAAGCTAGCCATAAAAAAATTATTGATGCATAGTTAAAGAGAAACTTTGAAAGGAAAGACATACAGTGTAGGTAAGACAGTGTAAGACTTACATACAGTGTAGGTTATTGACTAGATTTAGGCCCTTTTATCATTGATGCCTATTAGTGAGAAAAGTTCGACTATTTCCATGTCAAAACACATTCGAGATTCAGAGGGCAATCTGAAATCTTCAATTTTCATCATTTTGTCAGTGAAAATTATGATTTAAAAATAGTATTGTAGGTAATTCCTTCGTTGTTCCTTGATTCAAACAAGGTTTAACTATTAAAATGCTATTAAAATACTATTAAAAATAAATTTTAATATTCAGCCCCTCTGTGTATTTTTAATTTAATTTAATATAATAGTAGGCCTTCTATTTTAATATTAATATAGATTTAATACTATTAAAATGGCACTATTAATAATAGTTTCATTTTAATATTAATATATTTAAATAACAGTAGTAGGGGACCCGCCCCGGTTTTATAAAACGTGGCTCTTAACTTTTGGTATGAATAGTCGTTGTTTGCCAAATTTTTAGCACAGTAAATCAACAGAGAGATGTAAAAAAGAAATATCTCGGTGATTTCTGCACAAATTTAAGCAAAACAGTGCAATTTTAACGGTTTTTACAATATTCGGTTTGAAAAATACCGAATTCGAATAGCACTAAAGTACATTGCCAAGTAGAGTGCGTTCTGTGGTTTTTTGCGAATAACTCCTTATGCAAGCGTCGGAGCGCTTTTTGCCTCATAACATACCGGAGAGCATACCGTCCGTAGAGCCAAAAAAGTTTTCAGCGAAATACAGGGTGTCCCAAACAAATGACAACCTTTCTTTTTGCTGCCATTTTCGCAATTTTTGACCAAATTCTCTGAAATTTGAAACATAAGTGCCAAAAAAGTGGGAATTTTATGTGTTAAAATTTGGTGCATCAGGATTGACCCAGTCCTGAAAAATTCAAGAATACATAAAATTGAGAAATTTTAATTAAATGTAGAAACAGCATAAAAAATGGAAACTTTTCTTTTTGCTGTATCTTCTTTAATTTTGGTCGGAATTGGATGAAATTTTGAATATATGCGCAGAATAACGGGTTGATTTGTAGATCAAAAGTTGGCGCATGAACCCAGCCCAGCTCTTGACCTAAAAAATCCCGATCACTATACAACGAGAACATTGATTTTCGCGCCCCTTAGCTGTAATGAAGCTCCTGTAAGCGTAATTCAGTCTGTCACCCCAAACATGCTAAGAAATGTTTATGATGCTTATGGGAAACGGTTGCAGCAGTGTATTAACTCAAACAGAAGTGGTCTGGATGGTGTTCTTATTCCTTAGTTCTCGAAGTTTGCACGTTCTTCATTTTGCTGCAGTAAAAACGCTGATTTTCTTTACTCTCTAATTACTAGCGATAGGGGCTGATTAATGCCAGAACCTTTGACCTACAAAATATCTGCGCATATATTCAAAATTTCATCCAATTCCGACAAAAATTAAAGAAGATACAGCAAAAAGAAAAGTTTCCGTTTTTGATCTTGTTTCTACATTTAATTGAAATTTCTCAATTTTATATATTGTTGAATTTCTCAGGATTGGGTCACTCCTGATGTACCAAACTTTAACACATAAAATTCCCACTTTTTTTGGCACTTGTGTTTCAAATTTCGGACAATTTGGTCAAAATTTATGAAAATGGCAGCAAAAGGAAATGTTGTCATTTTTTTGGGACACCCTGTATTTCTGAATGTTACCTGAGATTATGCAAACTCATATGCATTTGCAATTGGAATGCGTATACGCATAGGCACTCGAAAAATCCAGTGTTAAGCAACACTACCTTGTGTCATGTTTTAGCATACATGTAACAGGTCATCCGCCGATGGGGGGAGGGGGGTTGGGGGGTCTGGCGCCGGCCGGGGGGGGGGGGTCTGAGTCAAAATTTTGGGGGAGAGGGTGGGCACTAAAAAACGCTCAAAAATCGAAAAAATCGCAATTTTTTGGCTAAAAATTGCCAAAAATCGCTAATTTGGGCTGAAATACAGCTAAAAAGTGCTGTTTTGCAGGCGATTTTGGCAATTTTTGTGTGTGAAATTGTAAAAAATTGCAAAAATTTGCTCGAAAATTTACTTGCCAGAAAAATCGGAGGGAGGGGGGTCGGTGAAATAGTCTCGGGGGGGGGGGGGTCCCCATCCGGGGGGGGTCTGGCCTAAGTCGGGTGGGGGGCAGACCACCAGACCCCCCTGTTACATGTATGTGTTTTAGTGCAAGTACCTGCGATTATGAGACATTCTACTTACTACAGCCATTATAATACCTTTGAATCGTTAGCACCAACCAGTAGCACAAATAAAGATCAACCGACACAGCCATACCAGGTTCAAGCAACCGATAATAATCTTTGTTTAATCTGAATTCCAGTTGCCACCACACCTTTACTGTTACAAAACCGTTCCCAGAAATGCATCCTATTTTGTACAGTAAGTGCTTCACTTCAGGAGAAATGGATAAGTTGTGACCAAGCAAACAGGTAGAACCGAATAAACTGAACCAGTGGCGTAGACTGATGCTGCTAATTAGTAGAGCACATAAAGCAGGCGATCACAGCTCTGTCACAAAACCTCAGTAGTACTGAATAGAGTAGAAGTCAGATCAGATCAACGTATCTGGCCGTAGGTGCGCGCGAACTCCTCCAGTTTCTTCACGTGTTCCGGATTGGTGCTGGCTCGAATGGTTGACGTAGCTGTCTCGAAATCTCGCACATTCATTGCGCGCAGCTGAAACCGCTAGCTACTTGTTCTATTACAGTCAGGCACTTAACGCCGTTTATGCTACCGGTACCTAGGGCTAGTAGAACCATACATGACATACATACATGTACTAGGCGGTTTTGGGGATTTTCTCCCTTGCTGGAATTAGGGAACGACCGGAACCGGATTTCTGGGTCCGATCGGAATCGGAATCGGAACTCAAGTACAGTTCCGAATCGGAATTTTTCGGAATCGGAACTTCTTTGAAAATTGGCTTAAAATTTTGGAATAACCTGTTTTTGGCAAAGAAACAGTGTTTACGCAACCATCCTTTACAATTCCATGCAAACATCCAGTACAAATCACCATGTCAAACGATAACAATGCATTAAAATCGCCAACCAATACGTAAAATTCAAAGCGTGTAAATTATACTTAAAAGACAACAATTTTTCAACGTTTTCAGTAGAGTGCAAACTGGTATTGGGTATTGAGTGTATTGTGGTGTTTTCCAGGAATTGGTATTGGGTATTGGGTTTTTTATGCCCCAATACCCAATACTAATTAGGACCTATTAAAATCGCTGTTGAACTGAAAAACTGACCTGAAAAAAATCGAATAGATTGACCGATGATTACAGTAGGTATAGAAAGCCGTTTTTGCGTAAAGGTTAAGAATGTCTTATACTGTCCGCTTTTCTAGTACCACCAGTAATTAGTGAAATTTCTCTGTTCTTATCTAAGATAAACGTTTGTGATTCAATTGAAATTTGTCATTTTAGTGATACATAATGTATTAGTACTGTACCTACCCAGGGGGTGCGGTCTGGTACACCCCTTTCCGGTGGAGTAAGAAGAAAAAATCTGGGGTAATAAGAAACACTGTAATACAGTAGCTCATGTACGGACTAAAACTGTTAATTTCTGCTTATTTTACCATCCAGAACGGCTTCTAAATGCTTTCTTAAAGGCTAATTTTTCAACATTTCTCGCGCTAGTTGGACAATGGCCCAACCAAGCCTCTTCGAAACTTTAATCCCTGTGAAAGAAATCCTGTGTAGACCACTGGAATGTACGTACCTTGTCACTGAAATGCAATTTTTGGCTCAGTTACGCAAGTATTGGGTAATTGGGGGTCTCAGGTATTGGGGTATTGGGTTTTTCAGGTATTGTTCGCACTCTAGTTTTCAGGCTTCTTCAAGTGACTTCTGTCACCTTCCGAAATGTTTTTTGGCACTTTAAACGTCCGTTCACTGGCTTTGATCAAAATCTTTGAGGCGTTTGAAGACTGCCGAGTGCTTCAGACTCAGGTGCTTCCACAATGGAGTGGTGCTAACTTTTATTTTTTTACTTAGTGGGATTACAGTAGGTTATGGATTACTAAACTACACAGATTGTCGATTGCACAGCTAAGAAGAGACGCAATAGCATACAAGAAATGGTGTTTGATTTCCTAAAAATTTAGCAAAAGTTCCGAAAAATTCCGAGACCTCTGAGTTCGGAATCGGAATCGGAACTGCCAGTTCCGATCGGAATCGGAATCGGAATTCCGGTCGTTCCCTAGCTGGAATAGTCAACCCCCTTACCCCCTCGAGCAGACATGATGGGCTAGCATTTCAGCTGGTGAGGGGGGCGGTAGAACTTTCAATTCCTGAGGGGGGAGCTTAAGGGGGAGCTGACGGCGGCAGCAAAAAGTCAGATTTTTGCCTAAAATCAAGGTTTTTTGGCTTATTTTTCATCAAAATAAGTCAAAATAAGCTATTCTGAGCTCATTTACACCTAATCACAGACATGGGCAAAGGGGGGGGGGGTGAGGGGGGGGTTGGCCCCCCATCAGGCTTTGATCTACCCCCTATCAGCCGGCCGCTACCCCCCATCAGGAATTTTTGGGAAGAATTTTGTATAGAAAATTATAATAAAAATATGCCTGGAATAGGCGTAAATGAGCTCAGAATAGCTAATTTTAACTTATTTTAATAAAAAATAAGCCAAAAAACCCTGATTTTCGCCGAAAATCGGACTTTTTGGCTTACCACCCCCTCAGCCCCCCATCAGGCGCTCCTACTCCCCATCAGCCCCCCCCTCAGGAATTGAAAATTCTACCCCCCATCAGCCGAAATTCTAGCCCATGTCTGCCTAATCAGGCATAGTTTCATCATAATTTCCTACACAAAATTCTTCCAAAAAAATTCCTGAGGGGGGTAGCGGCCGGCTGAGGGGGGTAGGTCAGAGCCTGAGGGGGCCAACCCCCTTCCGCCCACCTTTTCCAATGTTTGCCCTCGAGACAGGTTAAGGGAGCCCCCCGACCCAAAAATACAAGTACTAGTAGTGGCTCGAGTACTAAACTGGCTCAGACATCACTAATTTTTAGCCCAAAATTCCCTTGAAAAGAATTTGGAAACCGAATTTGGGAATACCACTGCTGATATTTAGGAGAAATCGGGGTTTTTGTAAGCACTTTTTGTCATTTTTTGCTTGTTTTTAGCTCGAAAACGCTATTGGGCAGCTTAAAACAGTGATTTTTAGCGTCCTTACTGAAAAACACGTGCTAAAAACGCATTTCCAGGCTAGGCTCGTATAACCATACATGGTACTGGTACCTAGGCTAGTATAACCATACATGGTACCCATACATGTAACAGGTCATCCGCCGATGGGGGGAGGGGGGGTTGGGGGGGGGTCTGGCGCCGGCCGGGGGGGGGGGGTGTGAGCCAAAATTTTGGGGGAGGGGGGTGGGCACTAAAAAACGCTCAAAAATCGAAAAAATCGCAATTTTTTGGCTAAAAATTGCCAAAAATCGCTAATTTGGGCTGAAATACAGCTAAAAAGTGTTGTTTTCCAGGCGATTTTGGCAATTTTTGTGTGTGAAATTGTAAAAAATTGCAAAAATTTGCTCGAAAATTTACTTGCCAGAAAAATCGGAGGGGGGGGTCGGTGAAATCGTCTCGGGGGGGGGGGGGGGGGGGTCCCCATCCGGGGGGGGGGGGGGGGGGTATTTCGGGTGGGGGGCAGACCCCCCCAGACCCCCCCTGTTACATGTATGATGGTACCGGTACCTAGGCTCGTATAACCATACATGGTACCGGTACCTAGGCTAGTATAACCATACATGGTACCGGTACCTAGGCTCGTATAACCATACATGGTACCGGTACCTAGGCTCGTATAACCATACATGGTACCGGTACCTAGGCTAGTATAACCATACATGGTACCGGTACCTAGGCTAGTATAACCATACATGGTACCGGTACCTAGGCTAGTATAACCATACATGGTACCGGTACCTAGGCTAGTATAACCATACATGGTACCGGTACCTAGGCTCGTATAACCATACATGGTACCGGTACCTAGGCTAGTATAACCATACATGGTACCGGTACCTAGGCTAGTATAACCATACATGGTACCGGTACCTAGGCTAGTATAACCATACATGGTACCGGTACCTAGGCTAGTATAACCATACATGGTACCGGTACCTAGGCTCGTATAACCATACATGGTACCGGTACCTAGGCTAGTATAACCATACATGGTACCGGTACCTAGGCTAGTATAACCATACATGGTACTGGTACCTAGACTAGTATAACCATACATGGTACCGGTACCTAGGCTAGTATAACCAAACATGGAACAGGTACCTAGGCTAGTATAACCATACATGGTACCGGTACCTAGGCTCGTATAACCATACATGGTACCGGTACCTAGGCTAGTATAACCATACATGGTACCGGTACCTAGGCTCGTATAACCATACATGGTACTGGTACCTAGGCTAGTATAACCATACATGGTACTGGTACCTAGGCTAGTATAACCATACATGGTACCGGTACCTAGGCTAGTATAACCATACATGGTACTGGTACCTAGGCTAGTATAACCATACATGGTACCGGTACCTAGGCTAGTATAACCATACATGGTACCGGTACCTAGGCTAGTATAACCATACATGGTACCGGTACCTAGGCTAGTATAACCATACATGGTACTGGTACCTAGGCTAGTATAACCATACATGGTACTGGTACCTAGGCTAGTATAACCATACATGGTACCGGTACCTAGGCTAGTATAACCATACATGGTACCCATACATGGGCCGGAAAAATCCGGAGGGGGGTAGGGGGCGAAAATTTCTTCCCTCCGGGAGGGGGGGGGGGTCGGTGGGGGAGGGGGGTATGGCCGACCGAGGGGGAGGGGCCCCCCTTACCCCCCAGCCCATGTATGATATAAACTACCTATAAAGGATCCCTGACTGATAGGAGCAGAAAAGCTTGAAAAACAGTCTGTCACCTCATTGGTTTTAATAGTCCTGAGGAGTTGAGAGTCCACCTCTCTCAGAGGTCCCATAGCAGCTTCCTTGGCCAGCTCGGTGAGGTCAGAGTTAGAGTAGCCATCGGTCAGCACTGCCACACGCTCTATGTCCACTCGTTTCAGACAACTCTGCTGCTTGCTAAGAAGTTTGTTGAGCAGAACTACCCTAGAACCGCGGTCCGGCAGCCCCACGTAGATTCGTTTGGGAAACCGACTGCAAGATTATTAATAACCTTTATCTGAACGGGACAGAGTTACCGTATAACGGCGTCGTCCAACTCAAACGGACGATTGGTGGCGCCCATCACCAACACTCGGTCTCCCTCGGAGGAGGCCACCTGAAGCAGTAATCGTAGACTAACCAACAACAGAGAGAAATTTTTAAAAATACCCCGTCGAATTGGAGCAGAAATTCGGTCTTCAGTCGTCGGCTCACTTCGTTCTCTTTCTCCGAACGCGTGCACAGAATTGAGTCGACTTCGTCTGAAACTCTTTAAACTGCACCTACTTGTCATCAGCCAACAGCTGAAGGGTGGTAAATTTCAAATTCTGAAGGGGCTGAGAGGCTTCTGAGAGAGGGGATAGCGGCGGCAGATGGGGGTTTGAGGGGGTGGTGAACCAAAAGTCCGATTTTTACTAAAATCAAGGTTTCTAGGCTTATTTTTCACTAAAACAGGTTATCCGCCGATTGTGAGGGGGTTGCGTACTAAAACCGCTCAAAACTCGAAAAAAATGGCAATCTTGGATTTTATAAAAATCGTCAAAAATAGAAGTTGCGGGTTGGGTATGGAGGTCATAAACATACATGTACTAGGGGGGTTTGGGGTTAGCCCCCTGCTGGAAAGATCAAAACCCCCTCACCCCCAGACCGGTTAAGCGACCCCCGACCCAAAACCACAAGTACTATTACTAACAAAGTAACTCAGAAATCACCAATTTTGGTATAAAATTCGCTTGAAAAGGCTTTGGAAACCGAATTTGGCGTTTCCACTGCTGATATTTAAGAGAAATCGGTGTTTTTACTGTTAGCGACCTTACGAAGAAGGCAAGCGTACCGATAAAGATGATGGAGGGCTGCACCTCTCTGGCCAGAGTGAACAGAGTCTTCACCAACTTCTCTGCCTCGCCCACCCACTTGGAAGTTAGTGCCGACGCCGAAATGTTGAAGAAGGTAGAGTTAGCCTCGTGCGCCACCGCCTTCGCCTCAAACAACTCACTGCTATATTTCAGTCAGGCACTTAACGCTGTTTATGGTACCGACACCATATAAGGTGCCGGTACCATATATGGTACCCCCCACGTTCAGGGCCTGTGGTGGTACCATGGTACCACTACCATATGGTACGGAATCTGAACAGAGTGGTACCATACCGGTACCGGTAACAACGCGAAGGTAGTAGGGGTACCTACCAGATATGGTACCACCACAGGCCCCGAACGTGGGGGTACCATATATGGTGACGGTATATACAGTATAGATAAAAAAAGTCCCATCGGTTTTTCGGCCTTCACTCAAACCTTTCGTTCTCAGTCACTTCTTTACCGATTTCGCTCAAATTTTCAGCAAAAATTAACAACATGGTTGGCTAAATATTCTGCAAGTTTGGTGCCAAAATTCCAACGGAATAATTTTTTTTGAATGGAAAAGTGAAAATCATAGTGGTCTGTGTAAATTCAAATTTCCCGCGTAATTATGGCGCTATCGCTTAGATAGTTGTAGCGATGATCGGGCGGATGCTTGGTCATAACATATTCAGACGGCAGCCCTCTGGCTTAAGGGGCACTAAAATTGGGGAATTTTAAAAACATGACAAAATGTGACTTTTCTTCGTAAAACCTGTGAAATGACAATTCAGAATATTTTCGATTTTCCAAAAAACACTGTGGAGAAGGTTTCTATGACGTGGAACAGAGTTAAAATATCAGGTTCATTCATTTGTCGAACTTCCTGCTACAATCTGTGTTGATTAACAACTGATTCAGTGCTTTGATTTCGGCGACTACTAAACTTCGCAACATCGCAACCAGTCGCAACTTCGCAACCAGTCGCACCCGTTTGCATCCGCCGGGCGCCAACTTTAGAATGTAGACGCGAAGATTTATTTGATGATGAAATTGCGCAAATGAATCAGAAATCCCGGATTATGTTCTAGTAGAGGGGACACTGTTTGATGGACACTGAGGGGCGGAGCGGCTGAAGGACATGGATATTAAATGAAAATGTATTCAATGCTACAGAAAGCCAGGAAGGAAGACTTGCAGTGTTTTATTCATAACATTTTGGTAAAAATAGCAACAATCAACTGAAACTGAATAATTTTTGGGCTGCAAATTTCGCTTTTGTGCAAAAATACAATTTTGGAGCGACAATTAAGCGTTCTGTTTTTTTCACAAAAAATAGCAATTTTTGGATCGGCAACACTGTTACCAGGCTGCCACCGATCAAACATACAGTACGACCACAATTACCCCAAGTCGGCTAAATCTTTGGGTCGGCTAAATCTTTGGATTATGATTGTGCACATAGAAACACTTTTTCTATTCTTGATATGCTGCGATCGTAAACCGTAGGCAGATACTGAAAAAAATTTACTTCATTATTGCATACGTAATAGGGGTAAAGACCTGCATTGGTCGGCCGTGACCATGCCCCGGTCGAGTAAAGATTTGAGCCAGGCGTGCGTGCAGCAAAGGCCCCTGGGCCGGGCCCACCTTCAAATTTGAAAATCCGGACCGTTTTCTAATATGTTAGAACACTGTTCATTTCAGTCTTAAAATAAGGACCAGTAGTCGATCCGATCCAATGTGTGGAGGCCTTACGGCCTACGATCAGACTCGTGGTCAATTTCGCAACCCCCGATCTCGTCATCTCGGACGTTTTTCCCTTCTTTCACTGCCCAGCCACTCTCACAGGCATGCCGTTGGGTGCAGTCACTGAGAGAGCGCTCGGCGTGTTGACGTCATGGTGTTGTCAGTCCCTGACAGCCGCCGCCGATGCCTCGGTTGGCTTAGGGCTCCCGGCATAGTTGTTTTCTCAGACAGCTCCTGATGTCGTGATACTCTCCTCCAACGCGGCATGCTTTGTGGAGCGGCTTTCGCTGCAATGGCAGATCCGGTCGGTTCCCATTTATCTACTCGCTGTCACCAGCTTTCGGTG
Source organism: Sabatieria punctata (assembly GCA_030248155.1). Classification (NCBI taxonomy): domain Eukaryota; kingdom Metazoa; phylum Nematoda; class Chromadorea; order Araeolaimida; family Comesomatidae; genus Sabatieria; species Sabatieria punctata. Next base: position 310,989 of record JASANB010002016.1, on the reverse strand, counting down.
ACCGGTGGGGCTATACGTCGTCTAATTCCAGTCAGACTGGTTTCGAACCCACTACAACCGCTATGGATGCAGGGGCCGCCGTGACTCAGAGGCCGCGAGCTACCAACTGAGCCAACGACGACGCCACTTGGACGTCTAAGCGTCGCTTTGCTTAAACTGTGGTGGTGGAGAAACAAGCTGCCCTTGTTGTTGATGTGACCGCCTCATCTTTCATTGAATGCAAAGACACAAAGAGTAAAGTAAGCATCCTTTACATCACGTCATAGCAGCCCTTCTAGCAAGAACAGGCACAGGAAAAACAAAAAAGAAGTCGTAAAATTTTTTCTTGCGCCTTCTGTTTTCTTCGCATCGACGTTCTAGAGTTGGCGCCCGGCGGATGCGAACGGCTGCGACTGGTTGCGAAGTTGCGACTGGTTGCGATGTTGCGAAGTTTAGTAGTCGCCTTTGATTTCAGAATGTACAGATTTCTTAACTATGGGATTTTCGGTCATGTTTTTAAATTCCCCAATTTTAGTGCCCCTTAAGCCAGAGGGCTGCCGTCTGAATATGTTATGACCAAATATCCGCCCGATCATTGCTGCAACTATCTAAGCGATAGCGCCATAATTACGCGGGAAATTTGAATTTACACAGATCACTATGATCTTCACTTTTCTGTTCAAAAAAATTTTTCCAGTTGGAATTTTGGCATCAAACTTGTAGAATATTTAGCCAACGATGTTGTTAATTTTTGCTGAAAATTCGAGCGAAATCGGTAAAGAAGTGACTGAGAACAAAAAGTTTGGGTGACGGCCGAAAAAGCGATGGGACATTTTTTAATCTATACTGTATTATAATTATGGTACCACTACCCTAGGTGCCGGCACCTTATATGGTGTCGGTACCATAAACGGCGTTAAGTGCTGCTGTTATAGTTCACTCTGAATACTCGCATTTTCATTGTCCAACCAAACTACCTTTCTCTCAGCTAACGCCAGTGTTCGCAATAGGGAACGACCGGAACTGGATTTTTTGGGTCCGATCGGAATCGGAATCGGAATCGGAACTGAAGTACAGTTCCGAATCGGAATTTTTCGGAATCGGAACTTTTTGAAAATCGGGTTAAAATTTTGGAATAACCTGTTTTTGGCAAAGAAACAGTGTTTACGCAACCATTCTTTACAATTCCATGCAAACGTCCAGTACAAATCACCATGTCAAACGATAACAATGCATTAAAATCGCCAATCATCAACAGGTAAAATTCAAACCGCGTAAATTATACTTTAAAAACAACGATTTTTCAACGTCTTCAGTAGAGTGCGAACTGGTATTGGGTAGTGGGTGCATTGGGGGTGTTTTCCAGGTTTGGTATTGGGTTTTTTATGCCCCAATGCCCAATACTAATTAGGACCTACTAAAATCGCTGTTGAACTGAAAAACTGACCTGAAAAAAATCGAAAAAAATTGACCGATGATTACAGTAGGTATAGAAAACCGTTTTTGCGTTATATAAAGTCAAGGTTAAGAATGTCTTATACTGTCCGCTTTTCTAATTAGTACACCAGTAATTAGCGCAATTTCTCTGTTCTTATCTAAGATAAACGATTGTGATTCTATTGAAATTTGTCATTTTAGTGATACAGAATGTATTAGTACTGTACCCAGGGGGTGCGGTCTGGTACACCCCTTTCCGGTGGAGGAAGAAAAAATCTGCCGAAAAAAGAAACACTGTAATACACTAGATCATGTATGGACTAAAACTGTTAATTTTTGCTTATTTTACCCTCCAGAAGGCTTCTAAATCTTTCTTAAAGGCTAATTTTTCAAAATATCTGGCCCTAGTTGAACAATGGTCCAACCAAGCCTCTTCGAAATTTTAATCCCTGTGAAAGAAATCCTGTGTACAACACTGGAATGTGCCTTTTCACTGAAATGCAATCTTTGGCTCAGTTACGCAAGTATTGGGTATTGGGTCTTTCAGGTATCGTTCGCACTCTATTTTTCAGGCTTCAAGTGACTTCTGTCGCCTTCCAAAATGTGTTTTGCCACTTTAAAGGTCCGTTCACTGGCTTTGATCAAAATCTTTGAGGCGTTTGAAGACTGCCGAGTTCTTCAGACTCAGGTGCTTCCACAATGGAGTAGTGTTAACTTTTATGTTTTACTTAGTGGGATTACAGTAGGTTATGGTTTATTAAACTATGCAGATTGCACAGCAAAGAAGACACGCAATAGTACGCATATAATTGGTGTTTGATTTCCTGAAAATTTAGAAAAGTTCCGAAAAATTCCGAGACCTCTGAGTTCGGAATCGGAATCGGAACTGCCAGTTCCGATCGGAATCGGAATCGGAATTCCGGTCGTTCCCTAGTTCGCAAAAAGACAGACTGACTGCGTTAAAAACTACCAACCAGCATAGTTTTGCCGTTTCCGGGCGGGCCGAAGAGCAGAATTCCCTTGACCGGTTGTCTGAGACCGGTGAACACCTGGGGGTTGATGGCCGGCAGAATGACCGCTTCGTTGAGAGCTTGTTTGGCTGGCTCCGCCCCGCTGACGTCACTGAACGTCACTCCAGGGTTCGTCTCCAGCACCTGGTCCAGAATCATGTTGGCCAGTTTGGAATCCACGTTCATTCGCTTCACTTGGTTCTGAAATGGTTTACTGAGAAACGGTGGACAGCAATTCTTCTGCTCATACAAATGTAACAGTCACCCACGAACAGACATGGGCTAGCATTTCGGCTGAGGGGTGGTAGATTTCCGAATCCTGAAGGGATAGCGACGTCTGAGGGGTTCAGGGGATGGTAAGCTAAAATGTATGAATTTTTTTTACTAAAATCAAGGTTTTTAGGCTTGTTTTTCATTAAAATAAGTTAAAACAAGCTATTCTGGGCTCATTTACGCCTAATCTAAGCATATTTTTATCATAATTTTCCACACAAAATTCTTCCAAAAAACTTCCTGACGGTTGTAGCGGCCGCCTGAGGGGGTAGGTCAGAGACTGAGGGGGGCCAAGCCCCCTCAGACTCCCATTTGCCCTAGTCTGCCTGTAACTGTCTCCTTCAGTTTTCAGCTAGAATTTTTTGGTTCTAGGAGCTATTTGAAATTTTTAGCCTCAGCTGAAAAGTTCCGGTTCCGGTTCCAGCCGGAACTGGGGTAATTCCGGTCCGGTTCCGGTCGAAATTTCGGTTCGCTGAGAACCTATACCGACAAAAAATTCGGAGTAGCAGTAGTAGATGTATGCAGATATTGTCTGTGTCACCAAAACACTCACAGAAATATTCTCTTTCTGTTTCTGTCCCTGAATTTCGCGACTGTTTCTGTTAGAAGGACTCAAACTCCTCGTGGAATTGGGACCGCCGCGTGGCTTGTTTGTAGGGTTCCGCTGAGCCTTCGGTCTAGCAGGCACTGTCTTGGCTGACTGGGCTCTGCCCACGCTCGGAACCCTCTTATTAGTTTCGGTCAACCATTCATCTGAAACAGGTGCAGGGTTAGAACAGAACTTTTCACATTCCATGACTTTCCCTGACCAAAATATGAATTCTCTGACATATACATGGACCGGAAAAATCCGGAGGGGTGAGGGGGTGGGGGAGGGGGCGTATGGCCGACCGAGGGGGTGGTATTGGCCGGAGAGGGGGAGGGGTATACCCCACACCCCCGGCCCATGTATGTTCTCTGGCTGTTCAGAGACAAACCAAAAAAGCAAGAAAAAGTTTTTTTATTTAATTTAATTTGGAAAATTTCAAAAAGGACGTGTTTTGAGAACATAACATAAACAGTTTTGGAAGCAAGTTTTCTGCAAAATTGACAAAATTTTCCCTGACCAGACCCAAAATTCCCCCCGGCTTCTGCCTGACCTGTACGAACGATGAGTGACTTATGACTTATTTCTCTTGCCACTTGGGCGTGGCGTGGAGGAACTCTTTCTTTTGCAGCGCTGTTCTCCATCGGTTCCGATTATTTGGGTTTTCTGTAATCGTCCTTCGGTCTTCTCTGAGTACATCCTTCCACCGCGTTCTCGGCCTGCCCAATGGTCTTTTCCATCCGTGTTGTCCCGGGTTAAATTCAAGCAAGGTCTTTGACAGCTGCTCTTCATCCATTCTGGTCACATGACCAAACCATCGGAGTCTGCTTTTTCTGGCTAGTTGGGAGGCATACGGTTGCTGTGTTCTTCTCCTGAGCTCATCGTTGGACACGCGCTGGTACCACTTAATTCTTTCCAGTCTTCGTAGGCATTTGTTGTCAAAGATGTCCAATCTCTTCTCTAGTCCTTGGTTCAACGCCCATGTTTCACTTGCATATAGCAGAGAGGAGGTTATCAGGGCTCGGTACATGCTCAGTTTCGTTTTTCGGCTCAGGTCCCTTCTATTCCACAGTACAGTATTTAGGCTTGCCATTTTTCCAACGTTTTTGTGGATTCTTGACTGCAGGTCTTGGTGGCATGAAGCATCACTGGTTATCACTGATCCAAGGTATTGGAATTCCTTCACAAACTCCACACGGTTACCGCTGATCTCTATGGTTGCAGGGGTTGTCAGAAAGTCTGGAGCCATTAGTTTGGTCTTGTCCCAATTAATCTGGAGTCCTAGCTTGTTGAATTCGTCATTGATAGTGTACAATCCCATGTTTCAGGTCTTCCAGGGTTTCAGAAAAGAAGGCTATATCATCTGCAAAGTCTAGGTCTTGGATTTTCTTGTCCCCCAGGTGGAAACCTGGGAAGACTTCTTCCGGGTCAAGCCATTTCAGGGCATAATCTATCACCGAGTTGAACAGAGTTGGTGCCAGAACACATCCTTGCCGCACTCCAGTTTTCAATTCAAAGCTCTTTGACTCGGTCTGTCCGCATCTCACTTTACTGCGTGGTGCATCATAGAGGGCCTTTACCATTCTCTCCAGTTTTGCTGGGATCTTGATTTGTTCAATTACCTTCCACATCCTCTGTCGGTCCACAGAATCGAAAGCTTGTTTTAGGTCTATAAATGCAATGTAAAGTGGCCGTCTGTACTCTCTTGCAAGCTCAATCAGTTGTCTCAATGCAAATATCTGGTCAATAGTTGACTTGTTGGGTGTAAAACCGGCTTGCTGTGTTCTTCGCATGTTCAGGAAGTAGGGCAGTGCTCTCTTTAGTACAATCTTTGCCATCAGTTTGGAGACATGAGATAGAAGAGTGATACCGCGGTAGTTGCTACATTCCATTTTGCTTCCCTTTTGTTTCCAGATTGGCACTATGATTCTACTGTTGCTAAGTAAATTAAAATTATAATTTTAATTAAATTGTTTAGAAATTTACTAATACAAGTAAATTATTTGGTAAGTAAATTATAATTAAATTAAATTTCTACAAGAAGAGGGAAAGTTAATTATAATTATAATTTGTGAATTAAACTTACCAAAAATAATTTACTTAATTTACTTAAAATATACTTAATTTACTTACAGAAGTCTAGCTATTGCTGAACCTTTTTGGCAGCATGCAAGTGCTGCGTGAGTGTCTGCTTTTCGGTATCTATACCTTTCAATGGGAAGGCATACTTACAGTAGTGTACAATTTTCCGCCCGCCCGCCCACCGCCTTTTGTCTTTGCGCTTGTTTCTCTTAATCTCCCACAAAACAAACTACTCCAATTTATCCACCGAGCTATAAGAGTGCCTATACATGTAGGTACTTTTCAGCCATTTTTGCTATGCGATAGCATATGTTCAGTCTCACAGGCATTGTCTTCATCTGTTGTGGATGCAAGCAGAAACTGACTGGAAAGCCACTTGAGATTGGGGCTTTCTTATTACAATTCTGACGAACTGTCATTATTACTATTGAAAGACACGAGCTATCATTTCGGCTAGGGGTGATAAATTTTCAAAATCTGAGGGGCTGGCTGGAGGTGGTAGCGTCGGCTGATGTGGTGAGATGGTAAGCCAAAAAGTCCGATTTTTCGCTGGAATCAAGGTTTTTTGGCTTTTTCCTTTAAGGTTGAAATAAGCTATGTAGTCTGGACTCATACACACCTAATCTAGGCATACTTTTATCATAACATTCTACCAAAAAATCCTGAAGGGGTAGCAGTAGCCTGAGGAGCGGTAGGTCAGAGCCTGCGCGGGTAAACCCCTCAGCCCCCTTTGTCCATGTCTGTTGTTGACTTAACCTGTGATATCCTCGTTTGGTTTTCATTCTAGATAACTGTTATAGCATGCTTGCTTAGTTGGAAGCAAAGCTGAAGATGTTAGCCGCCAAAATCAGGCCTATTTTAAATATACCTAATATACTTAATTTAATTAAATGTGGTAAGTAAATTATAATTAAATTAAATTTCTCTCCGGTGTGGTAAGTAAATTTTAATTTAATTATATTTCTCTGGGCATGTGGTAAGTAAATTATAATTTAATTATATTTAAAATAAATTTACTTAGCAACAGTATATGATTCCAGTCTTCCATTCTTCCGGGATCTGTTCTTTCTCCCAACATATGTTGAGGAGTCTGGTAATTCTGGCAACTGCAACAGGACTGGTTTCAATCATCTCCACTGTTATCTGATCTGGCCCAGGAGCTCTTCGTCTTTTCATTTGCTTCAAGGTTGACCTTACTTCTTGTTCCGTTACAAGGCACTCAGCTTCAGGATCTTCTGTTTTAGTCAGGCTTTGATATTCATCCAATTCACTGGGAAGATTAGGAGGAGGCCTGTTCAGCAGTTGTTCAAAGTGTCGGCTCCATCTTTCAGTCACTTGGGTCTGCTCTGTTATTTGCTCTCCATTCTCATCTTTCAACTGGGTTTGTCGCATTGACCTGGGTTTTGTCAGTGTTTTCAGTTGTCTGAACATCTCGGATTGATCGTTACGATTTACTGCCTCCTGTAAGGTTCTTGCTCTTTCATTCCACATCTCATTCCTGTCCTTCCTGATTCGCCTGTTCCTCTCTAGGTTCCAGAATCGGTACCGGTTTTGGTCCTGGTTTAGTTTTGCTTTCCTTCTCTCCTCAATAGCATGCCAGGTGTCTTGAGATATCCAATCCTTTCGTGGTGCATTTTTGGGGATCAGTGGTTTAGCAGCACTAAGCAGAAGGCCTTTTAGTTCGGTCCAGTACTCCTCCAGGGTTTCAGGGGTTCCATTTGTCTCTCGTTGTCTGACCTCTAGCCTAAATCTTTCTCGGGTTACGGGATCGTCAAAGTTGATCTTGCTGAACTGGTGTTGGGACCGTGGCTGATACATGCTCTTCACTGACAGTTTTAGCTTCATTACAACTAGCTGGTGGTCGCTGTTGCAGTCAGCACTACGGAAGACTCTGTAGTTGGTCACTGATGAGGCATCTCTTATTCGAACCAGGATGTGATCGATTTCCTTTACAGTTTTCCGGTCAGGACTCATCCAAGTCATACGATGGATCACTTTGCGGGGAAAGAAAGAGCCTGGTAGTCTCAACCCGAATTCTATCGCCATCTCCAGCATTCTTTCAGAGTTGTCATTCTGTTTTCCTTGAAATCGTCCGATTGTTTGTGGGTGGTGTCTGCATGGGTCCGCAGGTTCTGCATTAAAATCTCCAAGGATGGTTAGGAAGTCGTGACTTTTTGTGTCTCTCAGCACATCGTTCAGTTGGTTGTAGAAGTCATCTTTGACTTGGTCCTCAGCCTCGTTTGTTGGTGCATAAGCTACTATGACTGTCCAGTATCCTGTCCTTATCTGAAATCTTGCAGTGAGGATTCTCTCTGATATCGCTTTCCATCCAGTAAGGGCCTTTGCAACGTCTGTTCTGGCAATAAGTCCGACTCCATTCCTGGCTGTAGTACTGCTTCCTGACCAGATGACAGTATATCCATCCACTGTTACTTGTCCGTTTTGTTTCCATTTCATTTCTTGACATCCGGCCATTTGTATGTTCAGTCTTGACAGTTCCTTAATCAGGGTTTTCACAGATCCTGTTCCGCTCATCGTTCTAACGTTCCAAGTCCCAATCCGAAAATTGGGCCTTAAGGGGGTTCCAGGGGTCGGGTTTCCAAGGTTTCGCCGGTTTGCTGCATTTTGAGAGTTCGCAATCAGAAGGGTTTAAGGTGGCCGGGGGATTGGCCCTGCGCACCCGAGTTTTTAACGCCTGTACTGGCGGCCATTTAGAGCCTGGCAGGCAAGGGGGTTCCCCTGGGCTGGCAATTTGCCTTAAAAATAATATATTTAAGGGGGAAGGAAAAGGGAGGGAAAGGTTGGGGCAGGCAGGATGCAGGGAGGGGACATTCGGGGATCTAAATGTCCCTGCATCGTGGGGTAGAGCACCTTTGCTGATTTTGGCTTGGTACGAACGATGAGTGGGACATTTAAATACCATTAGGACAATCGCAGACTTTAGACTGGACTCTAAACGATTTTCTTTCCGAGTTCATCCGATTGAGGAAAAAAAAATTTTTCCATTGCGCAAAGTAATGTTCCCTAATAAACGCAGCGCAAATTACGGTTTGCCTCAGACTGGAGCTCCAACATCTCTACAACTTGCCAATTGGCTCCACAAAAAGACTGCTAGGCGGCTTATTTTTTGAACAGACTATTACACAAACAAGAACTGCAAAAACCGACCCAAAACTTGCAGTCTGTCTCTGGCCATCTCCATATTTCTGATCATCTTGGCTTTCAGCTCTTCTGCTCGCACCAACCTTTCTTCGGCCAGGTCTCCCAGATCCACCGCTACCCCTCTCTCAAGCTCCGCGACCCCTCTACGGTACAAATCGGCCGCTTTCTTGCTAACAGCTGAAGCACTTGGTCCATTGAATTATTAACTATTATTATTAGAACTAACTATTATTATATTATTATCATACATGTAACAGCTCCGGGTCGACCTGTGGGGAGGGGGGTAGGGGGGGTTTCCTCAGGTGGGGGGTCGAGGGGGGGTTTCGCCCAGGTGGGGGTCCCAAATTTCGAAAAGCTCCAAAACGCCTAGAAATGCGTTTTTAGCACGTTTTTTCAATAAGGACGCTAAAAATCGCTATTTTAAGCTGCCAAATAGCGTTTTAAAGCTAAAACAAGCAAAAAATGACAAAAAGAGCTTCTAAAAACGCCGACTTTTCTTAAATATCAGCAGTGGAAACGCCAAATTCGGTTTCCAAAGGCTTTTCAAGTGAATTTTAGGCTAAAAATTAGTGATTTCTGACCCAGTTTGTTAATACTGGAGCCACTACTAGTACTTGTATTTTTTGGTCGAGGTGAGGGGTCCCTTAACCTGTCTCGGGGGGGGGGGTGAGGGGGGTTGGCCTTTCCAGCAGGGGGTAACCCCCCTAACCCCCTAGTACATGCATGATTATTATTACCGTTCGACCCCTCATCAATCTTGAGGGCGCTGGAAATGCACTGAAAGGCCTTCTTGTGGTGTTGTCTCAAGACATCGTAAGAACTGCTCATTTTTCTCTTAACAGCTGAAAAACAAAACACGGCAAAGTATAACTACTTATTCATTCACAAGTAGTCAACATGGGCAAAAGGGGCCTGGCTAGCACTTTCTAGCTTTTTTAGCCCAGAATACCGACTTTTGTTTAGTAATCTACACAACCCCTCAGTAGGTAAAATTTGGAGGTGAAAATACAGGTGTGTCAAAAAAACAACCCAGCAGTTTTTTTATCGTACCAACTCAACCAATTCGAATGAATCTTCTTTTAACTGAAAGACGAATATATTCTAGATATATGCTTAACATTTTTATTCAAAAACTCTGCTTAATTCCTGAGAAATTTGCTTTCAAAGTCAAAACAGAGATTTTGCCAATGAGCAAGAGGGTTTAATTGCCAGTGCACATAAGCATTCCGGAATCATGTAAAGTGGGCATGTGAGGAATTTCGACCAAGTGGTATTTATTTGTTGGTATAAGGGTAGAAACGACCACCTGAATTGGTTTTTGCATACTCCCTTTACAATTTACAGCAGAAAATTCTGACCCGTTTTTTGGTTATAACCATACATGTAACAGCTCCGGGCCGACCTGGGGGGAGGGGGGGAGGGGGGGTTTTCCTCAGGTGGGGGGTCGAGGGGGGGGTTTCGCCCAGGTGGGGGGTCCCAAATTTCAAAAAGCTCCAAAACGCCTAGAAATGCGTTTTTAGCACGTTTTTTTCAGTAAGGACGCTAAAAATCGCTATTTTAAGCTGCCAAATAGCGTTTTAAAGCTAAAAACAAGCAAAAAATGACAAAAAGAGCTTCCAAAAACACCGATTTTTCTTAAATATCAGCAGTGGAAACGCCAAATTCGGTTTCCAAAGGCTTTTCAAGTGAATTTTAGGCTAAAAATTAATGATTTCTGACCCAGTTTGTTAATACTGGAGCCACTACCACCACTTGTATTTTTTGGTCGGGGGGAGGGGTCCCTTAACCTGTCTCGGGGGGTGAGGGGGGGGGGGTTTGGCCTTTCCAGCAGGGGGGTAACCCCCCCAAACCCCCCTAGTACATGTATGGTTATAACTCTCTTGCAGACGGTCTAAATTTAATCGCGAAAATATCAAAAGATGTGCATTTCTTGGGAGAATGTAGTCTGCAAACCGTAGACCTTGCTTCTTTTACTCGAGAACTAAGAAAACTGAACTTTGACCAGTACCTAAATTTTGTGCAATTTCTAACGTTTTACAAATGTTTGCGGTGCAAAGCCCTTGTGGCTGTTCACTGGCCTTTCGCCTCCATTTACCGTCCTTTTATACTGTAACCGCGTTTCTGTCATACTTGCTAACTCTATTTTGTTTTGTGTTGGCCGATAAAAGTTCGTTCGTTCGAAAATTCATCAAAAACAAGCGAAATGATAGGCCTATTGTATAAACCCGGGACCGGATATGGTCAGGGGCGCACACAGGGCGGTGTAGGGTGTGTACAACCCCTTCGCGGTGGAGATAGGGAGGAAAATTAGACAAAAAATTAGTTGATGCTCAGGAAATGTTTCGAATGAAGCGTTTCACACACCAAGCATACGGTACTTTATTGATCACAGCAGGATTTTAGATAGGTGGGTCGAGTTATCCAAAATCGTCCAGGCTTATAATCTATGTCGAAAAACTAGGTAAGATACCTATAACTTTTGAAATATATTTCGTTCGATCTAGAGATCCCATCTCCATCCTTCCTATCCTCTACCACCATCCTCCATACCTACCTAAAAAATAAAACCCACCTAAAACTAGGCTAGAGCTCCAGGGTAATTTTGAAATGAATCATGGACAACAACAACAATTGCGGACTGTTATTATTTCATTACTCAACCGCCGCACAATTTCTTCATTGTTCTGGCTTGCTCCAAAAAAGCGATCGCTCTCCGCTGGGGGGGAGATCACTCGAATTGCAAATTTTGAACTCAGACGACCGAGTGTGCTATCAAACGACTGCTGACGATCTCTTGATTATTATTTTACACATCAACATCTAATTACTGCATGCTATATTCAGCTTTACCTGAGATACGTGTCTTTGGTCTAGGAACAAATCCGGTAAAACGTGCGCACCCAAATTGTAAATCTTTGTAAACAAATATGACCGAATGCAGCTTCAAACTGGTTTGCACATTAATACACTAGCATACCACATACTACATGCACAACCAATTTCTGCATACTACCTCAGATTACTCGCTCTCGTCATATCGCCTTACTTCATCGATTATCGGCCGATTAGCCCCGGCACCCCACTTAGGAATCACGCATAGACGCAGATTTGTGCCCAAGGCCAGATCAGTAGGCCATTGCCCTAGCTACAGAATAACTACAGTTAGAAAGATTGGGATCGAAACCCCTGGACGGTTGCCCTTTTTAAACGATGGTCACGACTATGAGAATATAGAAAAAAAGAAGTTTTCTCAATCATTTTTTGAAAGATAGCTACCAATTTTTCCATAGGCCTACCTTAGATGCATATCGAGGCATTTACTTTCAGAGATCCTTGAACAACAAATTAAAAAAAGAAAAATGTGCCGTAGAGACATCCTCTCACTAAAACATCCGTAGCATTCGAATTGGCCAACAGATAGATATGTCTGCCCAAGAGCATATGGGTAGATCTAACAATTTCCTATCGATTAAGCATAAATATAACAATCTTTGTCCAAGCCCCAGGACTGTGGTCCTATTTAAACAAAAAATTGCAAAAATTATCTACATTTAAAACACTAATCGGCGCAAGTAGTGATCTGATGTCCCTATTACGGGCCAATTCCCCCACCCGGCAAACTGCATTTTTAAATTTGGTTTCCTAAGCCTGAACCTGAACTAAAACGTAGAAACAAAGGTACAATGTGAAGTAAATGAAGCTAACTTTACTGGAAAACTGGGTGTTATAAGAAATAGAGTTCATCTTCTAATTAACACTAATTTTCTTGTCACATAATTCAATGAGTTTGGTCTTTTTCAAGTACACCCACCACGTTTCTTTCAATTGTCGGGAAAATAAACTGCGAATAGCTAAGTAATCGATCAGGATCTAGGTAAACCTCAAAGCCTAGCTCGTTACTTTTTAGAGTGAAACCGATCCTACGTACTTATTTACATTGTATGTTTGGATTTGTCGATCAGGCTCGCCCTTCCTTCCTCAAATATCGGGTTTCGTTGGCTCAGCTCCCACTCACCTCAGATTGAACACCTTCCGGTTACTGTTGTTTGGTATTGGCGCTTCTAAATGTCTTTTACCTAGCATAACCTACCATACTCCTTGGTAAATTTAAGGTAAACAGCTTACCAGTAACAGGTTATCCGCGTATCTGGGAGGGGAGAGGGTTGGTTGGGTGGGGGTCTGAGTCCAAATTCAAAGTTGGGTTGGGACCGACCGGTTTTGTCCGGATTATAGAATCAAAGCTAGAAGTATCGTAGACCCAAACAACAGTACTGTAGATTTTTACTGTACGTACAGTACACCATGTTATCGATCTACACTTACCCCAACGAATACTATTTTCGCCCTTGCGCCCTGACCGATCTCCAACGTCGCGAAAACTGTTCAGAGCCGGGAATCGCGGCCGAAGTTCTGTTCGCTCTTCTGACCCTGATCGGCGCTCCCTATCAACTGGTCTTCAAGGTCACCTGCGCAAATCAGGAAAGCCTCGACTGGTTGTTGCAGCAGTCGGTGTTCCTGTCAGGTGAGGAAGGCGGGGAAGCTCAACGGTATACCATTGTGCCGGTGAGCCAACTGCCTAAGTGGACTCGAGTGAACCTGCTGATTCCGGGTGTTCAACAACAACCGGAAATAGTATTGGGCACACTCAAGGACCAGAATCCAGGTCTCAGGACCGACCGGTGGCGCATTCTTGACACTAGGAGTGGTGAGTCACACACTCACTACTTTATTAGTGTTGATGATGTGTCCCTGGGCGTTCTTCGAGGGCTGGACATGCGACCTTACTTTGAGCTGAGTCGGGTGACCATCTGGTCAACCAACAAGGAAGCTCGGGTAAGGAGTAAAGATTAAGTATAGGGAGGGTGGTGCAGTGTGTTGAATGATGCCAGCGCCAACCAACCTTATGGTTATTCAGATCAACTTGCAGCATAGCCGTGCGGCTTCTGCGGTTCTATGCAGGAGCCTGGCGAAGCTGCAGACAAGTGGATCTGTTATAGCCTTAATCCAGGAACCGTACACGATTAATAATCGAGTTGCGGGTTTAGGATCTTTAGGGGGCCGTATTTATCGAGGTGTACCTGGTCAACATGTTAGATCTTGTATTTATGCTTCTAGGGCGTTAGATGTAGTATTCATGCCTCATCTAAGTACCCAGGATGCTAGTACAATAGAAGTAGACTTGTTGGTGGGCGGACGGAGAAGATTGGTTGTCTTCTCCTCTATCTACCTGCCACAAGTTGTAGGGGGAGTTACCTCCAACCCGTGAAATGATAAAAGTGGTGGATTTTTGCCATCGGGGCCATCGCTCCCTAGTAATAGGCTGTGATGCTAATGCACATCATACAGTTTGGGGATGTCGGGATGTAAATGCCCGAGGCCATCACCTTCTGGAGTATGTCATTGCCTCTGATTTAGAAATCATTAACAGGGGTCATGAACCCACCTTTATAGGTAGGGGTCTCTCTGTTATAGATCTTACTTTAGTGTCTCCATGCATTGCAATGGATATCTTAGATTGGCGTGTGGCGCGGGAAGATTCACTATCTGACCATAGACACATTTATTTTCAGATACGCCTGGAAAGAGCACCACCTGAATATCGGAGGTACCCGCGTTCTACGGACTGGGGTGTCTATAAAGACAACCTAGGACGTAAACTGGGCGACCGTCAGGTGATCATCCGGGACGTACAAGGATTAGAAGAGGAAGTGAGTTTGCTCCAAGGTAGTATTTTGAACTCATTCGAAGGGGCTTGCCCGCTAAAAAGAGTTAGGACTGGGAGTAGCCGGGTCCCTTGGTGGAACCGGCAACTATCGGTACTACGAAGTGAATGTAGAAGGAAGTTGCGCTGGGCACTACTCACCCGGGCCGAACAGGACTGGGATGAGTATAGGAGTGCTCAACGGAAGTATAAGGCGACTGTCAAGTCTGCTAAGAAGGAATCCTGGAGGGAATTCTGTACGGAAGTGGAGGGGGTTAAGGCCACTGCACGGCTAAACAGAGTTCTCAACAGGGATCCTCCAATAGAGGTCGGTATGCTTCAGTTACCAGATGGGACTTACACGGAAAGTAGGGAGACTGCTTTGTCATACCTACTAGATGTGCATTTTCCTGGGGGAACTGCAGCAAACATGACATTGGAACCAGACAACCAGGCTCCAGGGGGAGCCCGGGGTGACTGGAGATTAGCTGACAGAATTGTCACGGAGGATAAGGTGATATGGGCGGTGAAAACTTTCCAACCATACAAATCCTCTGGACCAGACGGAGTTTTTCCGGCACTCTTGCAACAAGGGCTTGATATTCTTATCAAACCTATGGTGCGAGTGTTTAGAGCATCAGTTGCACTGGCTTATATACCTCAACTCTGGCGAGAGGTGAGGGTGGTTTTTATAGCCAAGCCAGGTAAGGACTCATACGCAAAAGCAAAATCCTTTCGACCAATTAGTCTATCCTCTTTCATGTTGAAGAGCGTGGAACGTTTGATCGATAGGTGGTTGAGAGATGGGGTGCTTCGGCACATACCACTCCACCCTAGTCAACACGCTTACCAGGTAGGAAAATCTGTGGAAACAGCTTTACACTGTCTGGTGGGTCGTGTGGATAGAGCTCTAGAGCGAAAAGAGTTTGCATTAGGAGCTTTCTTTGATATAGAAGGAGCTTTCTCCAATGCATCTTTTGCTTCCTTTGAGCGGGCGCTGAGGAGGAGAGGCGTGGAGAGTATCCTTATCCAATGGATACACGCCATGCTTAAACTCCGTACTGTGACCGCTCATATGGGACAATGTAGTAGATCCATCAATACGCGAAGGGGGTGTCCACAAGGAGGGGTTTTATCTCCCCTACTTTGGATACTCCTTGTAGATAGCCTACTGGTGCGTTTAAACGATTCGTCGTTCAACGCCCTAGGCTATGCGGATGATGGGGTAGTTCTCATAGAAGGACAATTCCTAGACACTGTGTGTGACCTCATGCAGAGGGCGCTTACAGTTGTCCAAGGATGGTGTGAAGAAGAAGGTCTGGCAGTACAGCCGGACAAGTTAGAGCTGATCCTATTCACAAGGAGACGGCGGCTAACTGGGCTTAAACTCCCTAAGATCTATGGGAAACGGCTTCAGTTAGTCAAAAGAGTTAAATATTTGGGGGTCGTTTTGGACTCCCGTTTAGACTGGGCAGCCCATCTTGAGACCAAATGCTCTAAAGCTAAGGCAGCTTTCTGCCAGGCCAAAAGAGCAATTGGGAACAACTGGGGATTGTCACCTAAGATGGTCAGGTGGCTGTATCTGGCAGTCATTAGACCTATGATAGCGTTTGCTGCTGTAGTGTGGTGGAAACGGACGAACCTGGAATGCGTTAAAACACAGCTAGGCCGTATACAACGACTGGCATGTTTATGCATAACAGGGGCTCTAAAAACAACACCTACAGCAGCAATGGAAGTTCTGTTGTGTCTTCCACCGCTACACACCTGGATTCAAGTGGAAGCGATGGCGACCTGCTACAGACTTAAAAGTACTAATCAGTGGCACAGGGTAGGTCGTGGTCACTGTAGTGTTTGGGCACAATTGTGCGGTTTATCGCCATTGTACCAATTCCCAAGTGACCAACAACTACCCAATTATGTGTTTGATAAGAAATACCAAGTCGACTTCCCGAGTAGGGAGGTCTGGCAAGGTAATGTTCCTAATGCAACCGATACTCTCTACTGTTATACGGATGGTTCCAGGTTAACAGGTTTGGAGAATTCGGGAGCAGGAGTATTTATACAGAGACTAGGGGTAGAGGATTCCTTTCCCCTGGGAAAATACGCAACGGTTTTCCAGGCGGAGGTCTATGCCATTTTGAACTGCGCCAGGGATCCCGGATTAGTTAACTGTCTTGAGCAGAAGATCTGTATTTGTTCAGATAGTCAAGCAGCTTTAAAAGCTTTAGTATCTCCACGCATCAGCTCTAAGTTGGTTGCAGAGTGTGTCAGGGAACTACAACGACTGGCGCTTCAGAAGAAGCTACAGCTGGTGTGGGTACCTGGACACTCGAATGTGGAGGGAAATGAGGAAGCTGACCGACTAGCCCGGGCGGCTTCAGAGTTGCCACTTATAGGGCCGGAACCGGCCCTTGGCATCTCTGTTAAGAAAGTACGTACTGAATTAAGAAGTTGGGCTAGGAACCAGTTGCAGTTTGACTGGGATCTAAGGACCGACTGTAGGCAGTCTAAGCAGTTTGTTCTGGGACCTAGATCGGTAGTAACCAGAGAACTACTTAGTTTTAGTAGAAGGGAACTAAAGCTGGTGGTTGGTTGGTTAACCGGACACAGTAGTAACCTTAATAAGCATCTTAGCATTATGGGCCTGGTGGATGATCCAACATGCTCCTTCTGCTCAGAAGAAGAGGAAACGCCTGAACATTTGGTCACACAATGTGACGCATTGGCTGGGCGTAGGTATAGGATCCTGGGGCGAAGGTATCTGACCACCCAGGAGCTGAGTGAATTATCTGTTAGGGACCTCCTGAGGCTGATTAAAGCCTCGGGTAGGTGGTAAGTTCGACTTGGTCGATTTCATTTATACGGGGCATCGAAATGGACCCTCGGGTCTGATCGTAGGGTCGTATGGTCGACCCCCCGTCACATCGAATCGAACATACTACATGCACAACCAATTTCTGCATACTACCTCAGATTACTCGCTCTCGTCATATCGCCTTACTTCATCGATTATCGGCCGATTAGCCCCGGCACCCCACTTAGGAATCACGCATAGACGCAGATTTGTGCCCAAGGCCAGATCAGTAGGCCATTGCCCTAGCTACAGAATAACTACAGTTAGAAAGATTGGGATCGAAACCCCTGGACGGTTGCCCTTTTTAAACGATGGTCACGACTATGAGAATATAGAAAAAAAGAAGTTTTCTCAATCATTTTTTGAAAGATAGCTACCAATTTTTCCATAGGCCTACCTTAGATGCATATCGAGGCATTTACTTTCAGAGATCCTTGAACAACAAATTAAAAAAAGAAAAATGTGCCGTAGAGACATCCTCTCACTAAAACATCCGTAGCATTCGAATTGGCCAACAGATAGATATGTCTGCCCAAGAGCATATGGGTAGATCTAACAATTTCCTATCGATTAAGCATAAATATAACAATCTTTGTCCAAGCCCCAGGACTGTGGTCCTATTTAAACAAAAAATTGCAAAAATTATCTACATTTAAAACACTAATCGGCGCAAGTAGTGATCTGATGTCCCTATTACGGGCCAATTCCCCCACCCGGCAAACTGCATTTTTAAATTTGGTTTCCTAAGCCTGAACCTGAACTAAAACGTAGAAACAAAGGTACAATGTGAAGTAAATGAAGCTAACTTTACTGGAAAACTGGGTGTTATAAGAAATAGAGTTCATCTTCTAATTAACACTAATTTTCTTGTCACATAATTCAATGAGTTTGGTCTTTTTCAAGTACACCCACCACGTTTCTTTCAATTGTCGGGAAAATAAACTGCGAATAGCTAAGTAATCGATCAGGATCTAGGTAAACCTCAAAGCCTAGCTCGTTACTTTTTAGAGTGAAACCGATCCTACGTACTTATTTACATTGTATGTTTGGATTTGTCGATCAGGCTCGCCCTTCCTTCCTCAAATATCGGGTTTCGTTGGCTCAGCTCCCACTCACCTCAGATTGAACACCTTCCGGTTACTGTTGTTTGGTATTGGCGCTTCTAAATGTCTTTTACCTAGCATAACCTACCATACTCCTTGGTAAATTTAAGGTAAACAGCTTACCAGTAACAGGTTATCCGCGTATCTGGGAGGGGAGAGGGTTGGTTGGGTGGGGGTCTGAGTCCAAATTCAAAGTTGGGTTGGGACCGACCGGTTTTGTCCGGATTATAGAATCAAAGCTAGAAGTATCGTAGACCCAAACAACAGTACTGTAGATTTTTACTGTACGTACAGTACACCATGTTATCGATCTACACTTACCCCAACGAATACTATTTTCGCCCTTGCGCCCTGACCGATCTCCAACGTCGCGAAAACTGTTCAGAGCCGGGAATCGCGGCCGAAGTTCTGTTCGCTCTTCTGACCCTGATCGGCGCTCCCTATCAACTGGTTGTTCACCAGTCTCGCGAGCCCAACGGAAGACTGACGAACGGCACCTGGACTGAGGGCAAATTCGCGAAGCTACAGAACGGCTCGGTGGATACTTTCAGCAATTTCTGGCTGGACACGGCGCTGCGCCGCGAAACGTTCGAATTTTCGCATCCACTCACCGATTCGAGACTGATTTTCATTAGCAAAGCCCCCAGCTACGATATTTCGTCCAGTTCGGAGATGTTGGTACAGATCTTCGACAGATGGGTCTGGCTTTGTCTGGGCGTCAGTCTTCTGCTAACTTCGTTGTGGAAGATACCGTATTTTTGGAGTTCTGGCGCGATTTACCTGTGGATCAGGGTTCTGTTCTGCGTCTTCGCGCTCACTGTTATTGTGTTCTCCAGTCTGTTCCGCAGCGCTCTGTTAGGCGAATTGGTGGACCCGCCTTTAAAGAAATACGTTCACGACTTGGAACACATGGTCGACCTGATTCAGGGAAAGAGTCTGAAGCTGGCTATGATGTACAAAGACGACAGTAAACATCAGTCGATCGTCTATTCTACCATTCCGCAGTTGGTAAGACTGCGGAATGCGCTGAAATTCAACGATCCGGTCTACGAAGAAAATCTAACAAAGGTAGTACACGAGGTCTCGAGCGGAAATTGGGTTTTTATGACTTCCAGCAGTTCAACCCCTCTATCCTGCTTGCAGAAGTTCAGTTGCGATTTGTCGATTGTGCCCGCTAGCGAACTGCCGACCTATAACAAGTGTCTGATGTTCAGGAAGGGTTCGAAATGGCTAGAGCAGTTTAATCGCGCTATCACCAGTTTGCAGTATTTCACTGAAAACACTTTTGAGCGGTACAGGAAAAAGCGAGATAAGTATGGAAGTGAGAAATGCAGAGAAGAAAAGGCTAAAACTCATAAGCCGCTGACTTTAAGCGCGTTAGCCAGCGCCTTTGGCTTGCTAGTTGTAGCCTTCCTTTGGTCAACTGTCCTGTTAGTGGCTGAGTTTTTTCGCTTCAACTGGATGCATGGTGGAAAAACGTTTAGTTACAGAAAGAAAACGAAATTGGCAGGACCACGGTTGAAGGTAAAATACGGAAGAAAAGTAGTATCTCTACCGATCTGTCGAAACTGCGCAGGTGAATTAGCAAGAATTCTGTCCAAAAAGCCACACAAAACAGTTAAGGAATTTAGATTTGTAGCTTGTCAGAAGTGTAGTATGAACTTTTAGTTGAGCATTATGGCTTTGTACTGGTTTATGTAAATTTTATTTGGAAATCAGCAGTCGGAATGAAACGTCTGTGTTCAAAGTATGACATGTGTGCTTGTCATTAAACTTCGAATTTCTTGTCTTCAGGCTTCGAAAACGTCATGTGTTTTTCTTGTCTCTAAATCAGGTTCCTCCGGCTGTGGTTTAGCTTCGGATTCCCGTCTGGATTCTTCCAGTACTCTTATATGTTGCTCGCATTTCACCAGGATATTCATAAGAATTAACTGAAATTTAGCAGAGTTAGAATAGTGACGTGAAGTCATGAAAAATGCTCACCACAAAGCTTATAATCGGAAGCAGCATATAAAAGGAGAAAAGTACATATTTGGTGTGTTGGAAGAACGTCCAAATACTAATTGCCAGCACGAGAGAAAATAATATGTAAAATGTGTTGATGCACTAAAGATAAAGTACAGAAGTTTTTATTTAATAAAAAATTTAGCAATTTATCAGCGATTACCAAGAAAAAGTTGAGCCAATCGGGTTTTGAGTAGTGAACTCCACCATGCACCAAACAGGCACCGAAAAGACAGGTGGGAAAGAATACCATTGCAGTGTCTGAAATCAGTTATGATGAGGCGAGACCCCGACCCGACCCGACCCGACCCGACCCGACCCGACCCGACCCGACCCGACCCGACCCGACCCGACCCGACCCGACCCGACCCGACCCGACCCGACCCGACCCGACCCGACCCGACCCGACCCGACCCGACCCGACCCGACCCGACCCGACCCGACCCGACCCGACCCGACCCGACCCGACCCGACCCGACCCGACCCGACCCGACCCGACCCGACCCGACCCGACCCGACCCGACCCGACCCGACCCGACCCGACCCGACCCGACCCGACCCGACCCGACCCGACCCGACCCACCGACCGACGCACGCACGCACGCACGCACGCACGCACGCACGCACAGAGAGACCTCCGCTTACAATTTATAAAGTAACTTACATCTAACGTATTTGTCCTCATCATCATAACCCGACTCAACCACTTGCATAGTCAGAAAAAATGCAGCCGCCCCAAGAATCTAAAAAGTTTCGTCTAAAAATTCTTTATGACATTTTTCAGAGAAGAACCAGTAAGTTACCAATTCCAAATAACTTCCCATTATGGCCACTGTTTTGACGCCAACACTAAAGATTCTGGGCTCTACCAAAGAAGGACTAGAGGGCTGAATGATGCTGGTCAAAAATCGCTGCCGGAAATTAAACAAAAGTTTCTGAAATTAGAGTTAGGTTAAACTGTCATTAATTTTCTTATTTACTTTGCCAATTAACTTCCAATCGTCTTCCATTGCGATTTGTACGGATTTTTGTTTAGTATAATTCCAGATTTTACTACACAGGGTGGATTGGAAGACAAGACACAACAATGTAGACGAGTGAAAGTGAAGGTGCTGATTTTATCTACTACGATATTATCTGTCTTCTTCTGTGCTGTGAAGTGAACTGGCTTTTCCAGTCATCCTACTGTTGTTTGGTATTGGATTTTCCGAATGTGTACGAGTATATATTTGCTGTATTTTTATATACACATTCAACAAAAAATGTGTATTTCTGTGTATGGTAAAAGTGTGTGTATACACAAACAACAGTGAGTCATCCACTAAAACAGTATGGTGTTGTATCGTACCGTGGGTACACACCTACAGTGCCCAAGTCGCCAATGGTCTTGAACTATCTTTGTTTTAACCCTGTTGAAGTAAGTGTTATAACTTCGTCAGTTTATTGGTAAAAGATTGATGCAATTACGAGCTCAAAAATTAAAATCTTGGTTCCTTTTTGTCTGTTTTCGCATGTTTGCTGCAAAACTTGTTGTGAGAAAGTTGTTACTATTAAGAAAATGGAACCGAGATCACACTGATAGCAAATTCTGAAAGTTCTATGTATTTATTTCGAAAAAAACTCTCTATGAGATCTCGATTTAGCAACATCATATCATTCACTACTTCTAAAGTAGATAAAAATATGTATGGTGTCTATTTACTTTCTCATGATTGAAAACACCTTTTTGATTGGTTCACAGAAACAGTTCAGCAACGATAGATACCACGTAAAATAATACTGCCGATAATTATATAAAATTCTTAGCAATCAATCGATCAGATTAGTTCTCCGGTTCCACTGCCAAAATAGCGTGCTGCAGTTTGATGGCGAAAAAGGTGGAAGATATGTTTCTGAATTGAAATTCGTAGCTGCCGCCGCTTTCACAGACAAGTGAACCTTCTTCAGGCACTTTTATCGTGCCGAGCAAGAACTGCGGATGCACCAGAGTTCGAGTCTCGCCTAAAACTGCGTATTTTTAGCTCAATTCTAATCTCAAACTTTTGCTTTTTTCGTCTGCATACCTTCAATCCGAGAAATTGCAAATTCGATGTCTCCGTTGCACCAAAATTGCCACACCAATCGCGCGCCTTCTTTTTCGACCGTTTTCATTACCGTAACCGTCTTGTTTGGCTTAATCGAGTCCTGACTAAGTGAAGGCGGCGTCAGATTTTCAGTTTTCCATATTCGGCCTGGCTCGTAGAACTCAGAGTTTGCAATTGGCTTGACTACGTTGCAGCAGTGGGGGTTGGGGCTCCAGCCAGAACTGTCTTTAAACTTGCCGCCGAATGCCACAGGAACTATTTCAGCGTCTATGTACTGTAGCAGTTCTTCCGATTTGTGGAGAAAGTGAATCCGTTCTAGCATGTAGGCCGGTAAAAGATGTTTGGCGATTTGATAGAGCACTGACACCATGGTGGGGGCGTTTATATAGTAGAGTTTGGAGACCTGTAAAATTTATTTTATGTTGAATTTATAGTAAAATGCAACTAAAATTAGATGAAAAGCTCAATTTTTAACTTCACTTATAATACTATTTAATAGTAAAACATTCACTTACAATCTGATTTTTTATTGAGTTTACAAAACTCAGCAGAGTTTTGAATTGCGCAAGTTTAAATTATTTTTTTTTTGCGTTTAGACAAATTTGCCCGCATTTTCGCTCTATATTTTATACTTGCTTTGTTTAATTAAACTTATGGTTGAGCGCCATGAAAAGAAAATTGATTTGAACTTATTTATGGCTCAACATGCATGGGCACACCACTTATCAACTGAAAAAATAATTGAAAACTTATGTGAATTTCAATCAAATGACTTTCCATTATATTATGGGCCATTATGAAATATAATTTTACTGAATAAATATAATTTAATAAAAATTGCCATATTATTCGAATTTTAGGTAAATTTCTTTTTGTAATTGCAAGTAAAGTTCTACAAGTCAAGCGTAAAATGGTCAGGCATGTCTGGAACAACAATGTAGGTGAAAAACAAATTCAACTTTTGGCCAAAAACCCTTGTTTGCAGTGAAATAACATTTTCCAGTTAGAAGACCATGGTCTTCAAAAGGGCGCCAAAAAGTGACCCTAAATTTGGGCATTTTCCAGTTATAAAGTTATAAGACCAGGTCTTATAAGTGGAAAACTCCGGTAATTACAATTAATACATTACTACTGCATACTGATAAAAGAGGCCGTTTCACTTCAGTTCTTTGCTCTCAAGTGATTTTGCAAAATGATAAACTCACAAATGAAAAATTGTACCACTAATTCGAAAGAAAATCTTACAAAAACATTGCAAGTATGAACGAATAATGAGTTAAAAGTTTACAACCTGAAGAGTGTACCAACTGTTCCAGATGTGCATGTTGTACTTCATCAGTTTCATTGGAGGACCCATAGGATTCAAATAGTCACTCAAACTGACTCCTTGCAGATCAGTGACAGCAACCGTACTGGAGCGTCTACCCGTCTCCGCTTCTACTTTCAGCACTTTACGTAAGTTGCTCTCAAGAAATCCAAAATACAGCTTCAGTTCATCTCCCATTGTGAACTTTCTTGCAATCTAGAAACATCTTCATCAGGAACTGATTAATAAAGTATTTATTATTTTGAAAACATCAATTTGCAACTACTTGTAGTGATCAGTGTATACTAGTGATTTGATTACTCTGAAAAAATTCATCATTTGATCAAATTGTGTTTATTTGAGAGTTTAGACAATAGATAAAAAGATTATCCCAGAAAGCTCAACCTTTTTCAGATCCATCCCTTCGACTCTCTGATAAACCACCACAGCATTGTCTTTGCTGTTAATCAAAGTATCAGAAAAGTTGTTGAAAGCAAAGGCGTCATGAAATAGTTGTCTTGCAGGCATATCGCGAAATGTTACGTCCAGATCCGGTCCGTCAAAACCAGCCGCCTTCCGACTTTGCACATAGCATAGAAAATGTTCTTTGATTTTATTCAAGTCGCCGTGACAGCCGTTCCACCATCGCAACAGATTGAATTCAGTGTTCAATTCTGCCGGAATCTGGTCGCCCAGAACTTTACGAAGTTCAGAGATACCTAGAAGTTCTTCTGGAGTCAGAGACATTTTCACTAGGAGACACTGATATAGTGGTAGCAGCGAAAGTTGACAGACTGGTTGAATTGAAAGTGGAACCAGTTTCTAAAAGGAAATCTGACTTGGGCAAAATGTTGTGATAACCTCTGTATGCGGCCAGACGCACAGCAGTACGTAGTAGCGTTTTTATTGAAACTTGTTTCTGCGCTACCCACTACTACAAATACTTTACATTTTACTTTCGATTTTAACTGGCCTACAAACAAGTTCTGGAACATTTTTCTATCAATTTGCAAGGTGACCGACAAGTCAAACAAAGAGCAGTTTCTGGCTCCACTTTTGCGCAAATAAATTTACGAAAGAGAATATGCCACTCAGTTGAGTGAGTTTTAGTCTTCTCAAGTACATTATTAAATAATGAGAGCTATGTTTTTGCTGTACTAATAGAGAGTGGATATCCTCATAAAGCCATAAAGTGACACTACTAAGTAATTCTATTTCAAAGCAAATAAAACTTTTCAAACAGAGAACTGATTTTCCAGTATTTCTCGCCCATAATCTAGCCAAAAATTTGCAGTTTCAGTGACATACACATACACATAAATACACAGTGTTTTCTGAATGTGTATACACAAATTACCTACACATTGTCAGCGGATGTGTATACACGTAGACATACACAAATTCTTAATCCAATACCAGACAACAGTATTGTTTAGTCAATTTACAGGTTTCAGTGTTTCCTCAGCTGCTTCCTTTAATAAGCTAAAGTTTGCCAACTTGGCCAAAAGGAAGTAGCAGGTCTACTGCAAAAATATGTTTACGATGTCATTTTGAAATGTCATCTGAAACGCATGCAGTTAGCTGATGTGTTGAGAGCTGCCAGGGGTCCAATTAGTCTCCTTTTTATGTGTATTTGATGTGCGTGTGTTGATTAAAAGAAAGTGTACTGTGTGGCGGCGATAATAAGGCGTCTATGGTTGCTGAAATCGATAGCTCTAATAGCTGAGCATTACTTTCCAATCTGCTCCATTGTAATCACGGACTAAACTGGAAAGCCAGTCCTACGTGCCACAGGTCCCTTTAATTACTTAGACAGGCCCAGCTGCTACGTAAACAACCACATCTTTCAGTTGCAAGTTCAACTTTCCACTCGGTCGCTAAAATGGTAAGTGTGATGGCGGCTGACAGCCTCTACTCTTTGCAATTTTCACTTCCTGATCACGGTTCTTTGCTGCTGGGATCTTTTCTAGCCTAAAAATTTAGTCGGCACTGCTTTGAATTGGATAATCAATGGTTTGGTTGAGGTGACCAGACCTGCTATTGATCTGGATTGCTTTATGCCTCTACCAGCCTCCACTGTATATAGGAATTGAGTGAGTTTTAGAGTTAACCGAAATCTACATTTATATACTCATAGACATGAAAGTGGTCATCCGCCCAGACATGGGCAAAGGGGGGACTGCGGTTGGGAGTTTGACCCTCCTCAGGCTCTGTCCTACCCCCTCAGCCGGCCGCTACCTCCCCCCTCAGAAAATTTCTGGATGAATTTTTTATAGAAAGTAATGATACAGTAAAAGTATGATCAGATTAGGTGTAAATGATCTTAGAATCACTTACTTTAAGTTGTTTTAACGAAAAAAGAAGCCAAAAACCTTGATTTTAACCAAAATTGGACTTTTTGCCTTACCATCCCCTCAGCCCCCTAAGGCGCTCCTACGCCCTCAGCTCCCCAGCAATTGAAAATTCTACCCCCGATCAGCCGAAATGCTAGCCCATGTCTGCGTCGGCCGCGAGTGGAAGGGGTTGGGTTGGGTGTCTCGCGCCGGTCGACGGGGTCTGAGCCAAAATTCTAAGATGTGTGTTAGACGAAAAACGGCCAAAAATGTCAATTTTCGTCTAAAAATTGCAAAACAGCCCTAAAATTTTTTAATTTAGGCTCAAATTTAGCTAGAGATACTGCAGAACAGGCAATTTTAGCGTCTGAAACTCTAAACAAAATTGCTGAAAAAATTACGTATGTACTTGCCAGAAAAGATCGCGGGGTCCGGCTCATACATGTAACAGGTCATCCGCCGATGGAGGAGGGGGGTTGGGGGGTCTGGCGCCGGCCGGCGGGTCTGAGCCAAAATTTTGGGAGGGGGTAGGGCACTAAAAAACGCTCAAAAATCGAAAAAATCGCAATTTTTGGGCTAAAAATCACCAATTTGGGCTGAAATACAGCAAAAAAGTGCTGTTTTTAGGCGATTTTGGCAATTTTTGTGTCTGAAATTCTAAAAAATTGCAAAAATTTGCTCAAAAATTTACTTGCCAGAAAAATCGGAGGGGGTCGGCGAAATCGTCTCGGGGGGGGGGGGGGTCTGGCCTAAGTCGGGTGGGGGCAGACCCCCAGACCCCCCTGTTACATGTATGGTCCGGCTTATGTCGGTCGGGGAGCAGGCAGACCCCTGTTCTGTTACATGTAGGTACTGTATATTCATAGACCACTTTTAGTACTGTATCGATATCCATGTTAGTACGAAAGAATATGTTGAATTTCCCTACTTGTTGAACTGTAGTTTCTTCTACTGTGGGAAACATATATATTTTATGTATATGTTTTAAAACATAACTATGTTTGTTTTTGGGAAAACATATATGTTTATGTTTATGCATGTCAAATATGTTTTGTATTTATATGTTTTGAGGCCAATATGTTTCTGGAAACATATACATATTTTTGCTATAGGAATTCATTATTTCAAGACTTTTGGTTGCTGTTTGACAGTAAACTTTTCCAAAATCTGACTTTCACTTAAACTTATTGAATCTGAGTATGCTATCTAAATTGTTGCAAACCGTTTTAAACAGGAAATTCAGAATCTCAAGTTTGAATTATCGAAAACTAAGACAAAATATAAATGAATAAGCGACTTTTACACAAATATGTTTTATGTTTAAAAGTATGTGCATATTCAGTTTTAAGAAACATATAACTAACTATATGTGTTATTTATATGTTTGATTGGCGAAAAACATATATGTATAGTTATATTAATATGTTTTAAAAATTTCGATGTATTCCCACTGTAGTTTCTTCCCGTTAAGCTTGGCTGAAACCAGAGTGATGCACTAGAGTAGTTTAGTTTGTTGTCTAGGTGAAGCCTTGGCTTATTTACGTAGTTTTATTTTACCTTAGTTTATCTTGGCAAACATTTGCCTAATATTACTTTACTTATGCAGGTTTGTTTTGTGAAAAATTTGTCAGGATTTGTTCTGTCTATTCAGCTCATACATGTGCAGTAACAGGTCGTCTGCCCAAGGGGGAGGGGCGTTAGGGGGACTGGCGCAGGCTGGGGGTGTGAGACTAAATTCTAGTGAGGTGGTTGGGCACTAGAAAACGCTAAAAAATCGCAATTTTCCCGCTAAAAATTGCTAACATACAGCTAAAAAGTGCTTTTTTACAGGCGTCCGGTTGTCCGAAATTGTAAAAAATCACAAAAATTTGCTCAAAAATTACTTGCCAGAAAAACCGTGTGGGGGGTCCCCATTTGGGGGATCTGGCCTAAGTCGGATCGGGGACAGAACCCGCAGACCCCCTGTTATATGTATGATTCAGCTGAAAACTTCCAAAAAAGAGCACCACACGGACATAGTTACATAGTCTGAGAAATCAAATCACTCGATAAACTGACATTCAATTTAGGCTACCAACCAATTACGATGGACAGGAGACTGAACTAAAATTTATCGACTGCTTTCGCAACTTCTAACCAATTCCATTCGGAGGCTCTAACCAAAATGAACGTTGCTACCAATAATTCCACCGTCTCTGACCTGCTGCGTGCCGGAAGGATGCTGGATTTCAACAAGCAGTGTTCGATTTTGGACCAAATTATCAGCACCAATAATGATATGTACCTGCACCGTCCGATCCAGCGCACAGCACTACTGATCATGTACGGTACTGTAATACTCCTAGGCTTGGCGGGCAATTTGTTCATCATCTCCATAATTCTGCCCAACGCGCGACTGCGAAATCTGCGTAATTGTTTCGTGGTTCATCTGGCCATCTCAGATATGTTGCTCTGTCTTCTCACCGCCCCTATGACCCTTTACTTTACGCTCAACAACTTTTGGAAGTTTGGCGACACTGCCTGTAAGATCGTAGCCTCGTCTCAAGCAGTCAACACTTTTCTCTCACTGCTAACCTTGACCGCAATTGCTTGGGACAGGTATTTACTGACCATTTTCCCGGTCAGATGGAGGGGTCAAAACACGGCACTGGTGCTAATTTTGACCGCCGTTTGGGCGCTGTCTCTGTCGGTGGCCGCGCCGTATTTCTTCGCAGTCGGCACGATCGATATTCCCTACGGCATTTGGAATATGAGTCAAATGGACATCTACCTACATTTCTGTCACACTCCCAAGCCGCAAATCTGCATAGAGCTGTTCCGAGAGGCCGGGTTCTTCAGCAAACGAAATTTTACCATCATTCTCTTCGTTTCGCAGTACGTTTTCCCACTCTCCGGGTTGCTCTTTGTCTACGGTCACATTGCAAAGCGGACCATCAAACGAAGACGGCAGAACGCGCCCTCGCACAATTTGGAGGCGTTGAGAAGACGAAAAAGACGAACTTTGATTCTGCTCACCATGCTGGTGGTGGTTTTTGGCGTTTGCTGGCTGCCCAGCACGCTCTACTGCGCGTTGGACGCGTTGGATGTGATCAAATTCGACCAGTTTGTCTACATTTATTGTCACCTTTTTGGAATGGTCACCACATGCATCAATCCGCTGTTGTACGGTTTCTTCAACAGCAACATAAGACGAGCCATTTCAATTATGCTCCGCTCCAGTCAGCTCTGCGTTTGCTTGCCGCGCAGAAATTTGCATGAAGCGGGACGCTGCTTGCTGGAGACGGTACAGAATGCAAATCGGACTGTCAGATTCTACAGCGACGATACGAGAACCACCAGACTGACCAGAGGAACGTCTTCTAGAAGAAC
Organism: Sabatieria punctata; assembly: GCA_030248155.1. Lineage (NCBI taxonomy): Eukaryota > Metazoa > Nematoda > Chromadorea > Araeolaimida > Comesomatidae > Sabatieria > Sabatieria punctata. The sequence continues at coordinate 281,703 of JASANB010002016.1, read as the reverse complement.
GCTCAATCACATGGTCTCGGCCGGAAATTTGATCAATAATCTGGAGGTGCAAGCCATGGTGCGCAGCTTCGCCATCAAAAAAGAACACCAGGAGAAGAAAGGTGATTAGTTGTTCTGTTCTCATCTTCTGAAAGAAATTCGTTAAGAAATTTATCCATTCTTCATCCTTCTGCTGACATCTTTCTTACGGACAATTTGTTATTCTAACATTCGGTAATTATACTGTAAGCGCTGCTATTAGCTGTATCAATCTTCAAACTACAAACCTCAAGATTTCCAAAATGTACTGTACTGTCAAACCGCCATAAGTGCAGTACTCTATATCACAAGGTTTCGCTACATTTATGGAAGTTTTGCACTTATACGGAGGTGCGCTTTAATGCAATAACATACAGTGGCATCGGGACCAAGCTGCCCTACGGAGGCTTGACTGTACCTTTGCTTTAACGAGAATACATTGTACATAATAGCAAGAATGCTCGACTCAGGTATGTACACCTAGGGATGGGCACGTAAATTAATTTTCGTAACGCGTAACGTAAATTAAGCGCCGATTTTTAATTTACGTTACGCTTGACAATTACAGTAATTAAAAAAATCCGGATACGGAAATTAAACGAATACGAAAATTAAAATTTCCGTACGTAAATTAATTTACGTTCCTAGCGCAGAACAGATTTTTCGGTTGAATCCTGAGCCCACCGCATTGTTTTGTTGTATTATAGACATATTTTTTTGTTACTACTGAATCTTAAATGCGACTTTAAAGGCTAATTTTTCGAAAACTTTTCGCTCTTGTCGCACAGAAGCCCAATCCCACTGTTCGAACTGCTAAACCGGTTAATTTCGGTCACTTTTACGGTCGGAATATCTTATAGATACGTTTTTGAAGGCTTGAATTTGTCAATATGTTATCTCCCTGTATAAGAAAATAGGCAGAAAAGCCAGGCAACTATAAATTCATGAGTAGGTGTTGTACTACTGTTGGAAAGTTCAGGGTTGAAAAATAGGTTCAGGTTCAAGTCAAAGCCAACATCGAAATTTCAGGTTCAAGTCCATCGATTCTAAAAAACCTGGACAATACTGTAGGTTCAGGACTCAGGTTCAAGTCCACCGATATATCTCCAAAAACTGTAGATATTTTGCGCTGCTTGCAACTTTTCTGAGCTATACGCCTTTCTATTGGCAGTGAAAAACATAGATCAGACTTTACAGGGCAGTGTACTTTCGTTTTCTGACAGTTTCAGTTTGAAAATAGGTATAAAAACATGAAATCTTTAAAATTTTGTGCAATCGAACCGAAAATTTTACATAGTTTACCTAAAAATTGCACTTGAAATCAGTGGCGTATCCAGGGGGGGTGTAGGGTGTGTACACCCCCCCCTTTGCGGTGGAGGTAGGAAGAAAAACTCTGTCAAAAATATAAGAAACTAATGAATTATGTACTAAAATTGTCTATTTTGTGCTCAGAATGCCTTCTAAATGCGTTTTTGAAGGCCAAATTTCCAAAATTTTCTCGCCCTGGTCGGGCATTAGCCCCACCAGGCCATTATAACCTACTAAAACTTGTAATTTCTGTTAATTTTAAGCTCGGAATGCGTTTTAAACGCGTTTTTGAAGGCTAATTTTGCTAAATTTTCTTACCCTGGTTGGGCAGCGGCCCAACCAGGCACTTTCAAAATTTTACACCCCCCTTTCCAAAATCCTGGATACGCCACTGCTTGAAATTTGAACCTGTTGAGAAAGTCCAATAAACCGGAACAGGTTCAACTCCGGCTGAAATAAAATTGGTTAAGGTACAGGTTAAAGTCCACTAATTTCAGGTTAAAAACCTATTAATAGATCCAGGTTCAGTCGGACTTGCCAACAGTATGTTGTACATTTAAAATTCATTCAAACAGAGAAGTGAAGTTACATAGTTTTCTTCACTACTAATCTTATACGTAAGTACTGTCATACATTTAACCGTCAGTGTGCGGTAGGTAGACTACAGTCTGTAGTGCGTACGTAGTTGGCCGGCTAGTTTCTGCGCAGTTATAAAACCCTCAGCAGCTACAGTAATTCAGCCAAAAAACATACCCACATTTCATTCCTTCCTTTTGGTGTGAAGTTAGATTTCAAAAATACGAATGCAATTCCAATCGAACAAACACAAAAATTTGCATTACATACAGTTCATTTTATGATTTTTTCCGCGATATTCGATTGCTACTACCTACCAGCGATTTTTGAAGAAAAACGAAAATTAATTTACGTATGGCTGGAATCTTATTCGTTACGACGTTACGGAAATTAATTTACGTAACGCGTTACAGCAAGAAATTAGCCGTTTTAATTTCCGTAACACGTTACGAATACGGAAATTAAAATCTGGTAAAACAGAAATAACGCGTACGTAAATTACCGATTTTAATTTACGTTGCCCATCCCTATGTACACCCAAGTTAATTTTCGTATCAAGACTAGGCGAGCACTTTAATAGTTATTCAATTTCAACATAAATTTACGCGGAAACACTACCTATGGATTGGATAGTAGCGGTACCGTATGGTAAAAGTACCATAAACAGCGTTAAGCTCCTGACTGTATTATTATTTTACAGAAGCTCCAAAACTCCTGAAAAGGTACGTAAAAAGAAATCAGTTGCTGCTGCACTAAAGCGGCCATTTCCGGAGGGGTCGAGAATTTCTCTACGTACCTCCCGGCCCTTCCAGAAATATCGGCGCGGCGCATGTTTTAGGGCGGTCGTTGAGTGGAACATTGTTGCTCATTTATAATACTACATTTTTGGTTTTACCAATCACCACCTAGTCGATCCAAGAAAGGCAAGCGCATTGTTCTGTTTACTGGAGCGAGATTTCAGAAATAACCATAAGCCCTGCCAATCTTACCCACCAATAAGGGCAATTAGAGCAGAAAGGGCAGTAGTAGTGTGTAGTGTAGAATTTAGTAGTGGAATGGGCGGCAGGCAGAAGAGCCATTACCGTCCATAATTGATGATGGAACAGCTCATCAGGATGCTCGATTTCTAGCGTGGGAAAAAAGGCCGGCTTTATCGCTTCACCGCTGCGGTTTCTGCTTGGCTGGGCTTTAGCCGTTTGTTATGTGTCGATTTTAGCTTCTACGGCCCTTTCGCTCACACGTGCCTGTGCTTTTGCTCATTTCTTACCTACCTGCCTACCTACTACCTCACTCAGGCTCTTTGTTTCCGATAGTAGCCGAAGATGTACAATATCAACTGTTTACCCCTATCCATACATGTAGGAGGGGGGGTTTTGGGGGGGTTTAGCCCCCCAGGCCCGATTTTCGGCAAACCCCCCCCCCAGCCGAATTCTGGGGGGGGGTTTTCTGAAACCCTATTTTGGGTTACAAACTGCTAAAATTCAGGGTTTCAAGACTTATATACCGTAATTTAGCATTTCAAAAGCCCTAAATAGGGTTCCGGAACCCTATTTAGGGTTTCAGAAACCCAAAGTAATGCCTCCGGAACCCTATTTAGGGTTTCAGAAACCCTAAATAGGGTTCCGAAACCCTGTTTTGGGTACCTGAAAGCCTATTTTACTCGACAGAATACAGCTAAAATGCGTATCTGGAACCCTATTTAGAGATTTTGAAACAAAAATTAGGGCACTGAAACCCTGTTTAGGGTTTTTGAGACCCAAATTAGGGTTCCGGAACCCTAATTTGGGTTTCTGAAACCCTAAATAGGGTTCCGGAGCCCTACTTTGGGTTTCAAAAACCCTAAATAGGGTTCCGGAACCCTAATTTGGGTTTCACAGAGACTAAACAGGGTTTCTGAAACCCTAAATAGGGTTCCGGGACCCTAATTTGGGTTTCAAAAGCCCTAAATAGGGTTCCGGAACCCTAATTTGGGTCTCAAAAACCCTAAACAGGGTTTCAGTGCCCTAATTTTTGTTTCAAAATCTCTAAATAGGGTTCCAGATAGGGATAGAATAGGGTTCATTTTAGCTGTATTCTGTCGAGTAAAATAGAGCTTTTTTGCATGTTTTAAAGCAAAAACATGTTTTTTGCACGTTTTTAATAAAAAATAGGATTTTCTGCACATTTTAAACCAATAAATAGGGTTTTAAAGGGAATTTTTGCACTCTGACAGGATTTTTACCCGATTTTTAGTCCTTAAACAAAACCCTGTTTTGAGCGCAAAAAAAGGTCGCTAAAACCCACTTTTGGACACCAAAAAAAGGTCGCTGAAACCCCCTTTGGAAATAGTGCTGAAACCCTATTTTGGATCTGGAAACCCCCCCCTCAGCCGAAAACCCAGCTACATGTATGCTATAAGCCAGTACGGTTGGACGCATATATGCAATATGCAATGCAATATCAAACAATGCATATATGCATAGTTTTTGGCATGCATATGTGCATATGCAATATCATATGGATCCAAAAAATCCGATATCATCCAACCATACTAGCCATGGGCGCTAGGGGATGCATATTTTTCCGAAAAAACCTCAGTCTCTGTTCTTTTACTAATAAAATTACTCATTTTACTACTATTTTACTATGATTTTATTAGTTTTGAGGTCCAATTTTGCATGGATAATGCCAAGATCTTATAATTGACTGATGTTGGTGCCAAGTAATTGTTGAATTTGATCATGATACGAAGTTTTGCAGAAGTTTAGAGACAAAATGTGTAAAATTTGAGTCACGAAAGTGCACCCACCCACACATCTTTTTGTGCAAAATTGATCAACATTTTGGCTGAAATTCACAAAAAATCAGTAAAGTAGTAGTAAAATTTCTGTTTTACTATTGACCCCGTTTGGTAATTTAATTTAATTTTTACTTTACTGTTGGTTCATCATTTTACTTTTTACTATTATTTTACTACTAGTAAAATACCACTAGTACTACTAATTTTTGTTATACTATACATGTTAAAACATAAATGTAAATATGTAAAATAACAGTACTTATGGCTTATTAAGAAACCAGATTGTCATATAGTAAACCAGCGCTAATCCTACTGTCAAACAACCTTGTGCAGTAGGGATGCAACCGAAGTTCGGTATTATTCAGTATGAACCGAATAATTCGGTTACTAGTGCTATTCGAATTCGATATTTTTCAAACCGAATAATACCGAATATTGTAAGACCGTTAAAATTGCACTGTTTTGCATAGATTTGTGCTGAAATCACCGAGATATTTCTTCTTTTACGTCTCTCTGTTAATTTACTATGCTGAAATTTTGGCAATGACTATTCTTACGAAAAGTTAACGAACTTCAAGGTTTGACACAACAACATTTCGGCCTTTTCGGTTCCCAGTAGACTATGTTGTCAGCTTTGCACTTCTTTACCTAAACGTTTGTTTTATGTACAATTATGTATAAAACCCCACCCATCTTTTCAAACGATTCATCCAATGCAAGTTGTACGTAGCTCGGTGCTTACAGTACAGTAGTACTGGATGCTCCCTTCCTCCAACTTTCTGTATGCGTCTTTGTAAACCGAGCGTAAATGTCTTGCTGTTACCCGCCACATACATGGCAGATAACTGAGAAGGCTCGATCGCCCAACTCGCTGTTAAACTCAACTATTAGCTTCAGTTTTTTTAGGCTTATGCTTACGTAGGTTCAAGCTTTAAGGCTTAGGCTTAGGGGCAAGTTTTTTATGAAATCTCCGCCATGTGGCGGATAATAGGAGGACATATACGCGGAAGAGTCTTTGTGCTGTGACTTCACTGTGGCCTGAGACTCGCGCCTCTTGAAATTGTTTGTTTGCAAATTTTGTACTCGTCCTTGTTGTCAGCAGGCTGACGGTAAAGAACGACCAAATAGGGTTTGTTTTAGTTAAAGGCATTGGTAAATCTATAGCATTCAAACAATACGTCACTCTGCAGCTTTTTTATCATAAAAAAGCAAAAAATAGCGAAAAATATATACATTAGTTCAGCAAAAAATATACATTAGTTAGACAGTATATTTTTGCGATTGCGCTGCGAATCATCAATATTCGGTATAATTCGATATTATTCGGTTCCGAAAATCCGCTTCGGCATTCGGTATTTTTGTATTCGGTTGCATCCCTACTTGTAAGGCATGCATGAAGTATAAAATCAGAAGAGGATTAAACTGGGATGGATATTTTTCCGAAAAAACCTCGGTCTGTTTATTTCTGTTTTTCCGTTTTTTCTCAAAATCGCGGAAAAACTCCAGCTGAAGTTCTGAGTATCATAGCCTGGTTTCATTATTCCTAACGCTTTCTAGCGCCTTCCTGAGTCTGTTCAGAACAGAAATACACGCCTTACACAGACATAAATCATGAAACAGGCATGAAACGGTGCCTGACCATCAATAACCGCTATATGCAAATTTTCTTACAGCACAGCAGTCTGCCTTTTTGTTTTAGATTGCCAAATTTGGTCTCTTCTGTTGTTTTTCTAACAGTTTTGAGTCAGTCTGGTCTATTATACATCGCGAAAGCCAATTTTTTAACTAAAAATTATATAAATTACCTATTTACAGCTTGAATTTTTTCCGCGACCCTTAGGAAAAAAACCGTTTTTTTTTTCGAAAAAAACGGAGAAAACACACATCACATCTCTGCACCTAGCTACAGGTGTCCCAAAAATAATAGCATTTCTTTTTGCTTCCATTTCCGCAAATTTTGACCAAATTGGCTGAAATTTGAAACATAGGTGCCAAAACAGGGGAGATTTTGTGCGTTAAAATTTGGTGGCTGGGTTACGCGTTTGAATTTGCGATTGAAATTCGTTACGCATTTCTAGCGCTACGTGCATAATACGTAATGGTTGGTGATCGAAATTGAACCGAAAATACGAAAGTTTTTCAAAATTCTTGGATTTTAACTTATTGTTCTGTTCTGTGCATATTTGTAGGCAGCACGTTACAACATATTTTTTGTTCTTAACCTTGTTTGCAAGAATACTTGTAAATTATTCACAGTAAGCAGCTATTTATGGCATTTACATGTACATTGCTTTAGATTTGTTGTAGTAAGTATGGTACAAGGACGTCGTTGCCAATGCCAATCAGTAGAAGAGAACATTCTGTACTGTAAGTACTGTCACATCCCATTAAGCATTTGACTCATAGAGGATGCACATTCATTATAGGTTTACAGTGTCTGAAAGTTTGTGCTATTTTGCCTAGTTGTCAAATCTTTCATGTCAAATAATTCAAAAGCCAATCGTTCGGTAGGCCCTTATAAGCTTGCCGGTCTAGTAAGCCATGCTTGCAATATTTCAAGAACGTTTGTCAACTGTTCATAAAGTGAGGAAAACGACTCTAATAGGTGTAAAAAGCTTGTTGAAAATTACGCATTAGCCATTACACACTATGCAAATTATTGCATTCATTTTCGCGATTAATTGCGCATACACAAGATGCATTTGAAATCTGAATGCATACGCATTCGAAAATTCCAATATGAAACAACTGTAGGACTGACTCATCCTGTGAAATTCACGAATATTTGAAATTTGTTAATTTCAATGCCTATAGAAATAGCGCGGAATGCAAACTTTGCTCTTTGCTGTCTTTCCGCAAATGTTCGCCAAATGACCTGAAATTTTCAGAAACTCTTCAAAAACAAGGGATAATTCTTGTTGGGAGTGTTGACATTTTCAGCTAGGGGGTAACCCCCCTAGTACATGTATGCAGACTTGGGCAAAGGGGGGGCTGAGGGGGGTTGCCCCCCTTAGGCTCTGACCTACCCCCCTCAGCCGGCCGCTACCCCCCTCAGGAATTTTTCGGAGGAATTTTGTATAGAAAATTATGATAAGAATATGCCTGGATTAGGCGTAAATGAGCTCAGAATAGGTTATTTTAACGTATTTTAATGAAAAATAAGCCAAAAATCGGACTTTTTGGCTTACCACCCTCTCAGCCCCCCTCAGGCGCTCCTACCCCCATTCAGCCCCCCTCAGGAATTGAAAATTCTACCCCCCCTCAGCCGAAATGCTATCCCATGTCTGCATGTATGACGGTCTGAATCTGAACTGAAGCTATTATAACTAAAATCTGCCGGTAAAAGTTTTCAGGAAAAATTGGATGGCCACTACAATCACTTATTTTTTTATGTTTTCGTTGAGACAATCTGTAGCGATTAATGCGTAATTTAACGACGAAGTTCTGTCAGACAATCCTGAATAGGGTGCTGAGTCGACCTGGGGCCAGCTCCCTTTTGACCTGATTCTGAAAAATCTGCGTCACTAAACGCACATGAAGGGACCGTCTACAGACGTCGTTACCGAAGGGGAGGGGGTCGGCTGAAATCCGACGCACCTGGAGGGAGGGAGAGGGCTATTAAAAAACGACATAGCATTTTTTCGTAACTTTAGGGATCAATCAATCAATCAATCAATCAATCAATCAATCAATCAATCAATCAATCAATCAATCAATCAATCAATCAATCAATCAATCAATCAATCAATTAGAAAAAGGCAAAACCAGGGATGCTGTGAGGTGTTTTTTTCGGCGCTTTTTCGTTCTTTTTCGAAAAAAACCCGGTTTTTTCCTAAGGGTCAGAAAAAACAATAAATCGCGTTAAAAACTCAAGCTAAAAGAGCTAATTTATGTCATTTTTCTATTAAAAAATGAACTTTTGCGACGTATGTAATAGGTCATATTGCCTCAAAACTGTTAGAATAACAACAGAAAAGACCAAATTTGGCATGACAAAACAGAAATGCAAATTTACATATAGCTTTTATTGATGGAGCCTGTCAGGCACTGTTGCATGCCTTTTTCGTGATTTATATCTTCGCAACACGTGTATTTCTGGTCTGAAAAGACTGCGGATGGCACTAGAAAGCGTTAGGAATCATAAAACCAGTCTAGGATACTCAGAACTTGGGCTGGAGTTTTTCCATGATTTAGTAAAGAACCGAAAATAACTGGAAAAAACATTCCGAGGTTTTTCGGAAAATATCCGTCCCTGGGCAAAACTTTGATTTCAAAGTGTGATTTTCAATTTATGTACGCCTGTAACCATAGAAATGCTTCCCAAAGCAGTAGTAGGGATTTATTCGATTGTTTATGTAGTATGGGTAAACATGATAGTAAAAGTAAGTACGTACAGTGTATGCTGCACTTTTTGTTAGTGGGGGTAACTGAAAGCGACGTCGCCTTAGGGGAGGGGCTCCCGTAAAACAACGTAAGGCGATTTGCTTGGAGGGCGGGCACGAAAAATTGATGTGACGGCCCCAACCAAACCAGCTAACAGTAGCAAATTTTCAACCTAAAAACCGTTAAATCCGGCTATTTTGTTTAATATCTATAGTTTTGGCCTACGGTAGCTCAACACTGCGTGTGTAGGTATCTACCTAAGTGCGTAATCTGCCTGAGACCCAATCCTTTCGGAAAGCTGGGCTTTCGAGGCGATAATGGATGGGGTTTAATTCGTCTGAAACTTATCCACACATGCGAGCGGCGGCCAATTAAATTCTTCGATCTTTTACTGCTAAAAATGTGTATATGGCGCTCCAGTTTTTTAGGCCGCTGAATTATGGCGGTGCCACGGGATTTTATGGCTTCATTTCGGTTAATCGCCGGATGTTCGGTGGGTGTTCCAGCCCCCGAGGCTTTTGCTGTCTCGCTAAACTAGAAGCCACTGCGTCAGCTGCTACTAGCCTGTCATCTCAGCCGTTATGCCCTTTGTCTCTTGCATAATTAACACCCTTCTCGTATCTTTCTCTGCGTAGTAGGTAAGAAAGAGAGCGTGATCAGACACGTAACAGGGGAACTTCCCCCTCCCGACTTAGGGCTTTAACCCCCACAGCACTTTATTAGCTGTATTTGAGCCGACAATTGCGATTTTTTTACGATGTCAAGCGTTTTTAGCACGCAACCCCCTTCCCTAGAATTTGGACTCAGAAGAGCCTCCTCCTCATCAATGGATGACCTGTTACATGTATGGCGATGATATTTAACTGTTATGGTTTCTTTCCAGTTTATACATGTACAGTCAGTTATTTGTCGACCGTATCTGCCCTAAAAGGTGGCTAAAATTTTACTGTAAATCGGAATTTGAGGCCAGTTTTACAAGAAACAATTTACAGTGGTTCAAGTTTTTAGTGTGTACAAGTTTTTAGTGTGTGAGTAAAATTCTAAAAGTAGCAAAAAATTGCTCCAAAAATTACTTGCCAGAATGATCGGAGGGATCTTGCCCAAGTCGGTGGGGAGGGGCGCGTATTTCTTCTTCTCAGTCCAAGATAAAACAGGAACCAACCTGTCTAAATACTGTGGTGGCCAAAAAAAGACCGTCTGGAATTTTCTCGAGTTTTCCGAGTAATTTTATACATATGGAAGCCATTCCGTCAATTTTCAACCGAATGAAAAGATTTTTGGCATGATTATTATTACTTGTTTACAGTTTGTTTTGGCCGAGTCCTAGCCTGCTATACAGTACCTTGGAGGAATGCCCTTCCGAAATGAACTGACCCGTATTTTTAGACGTCAAATTTGAACTTACATATCTCACGAACCCTTCATCGGATTTTTCCCAAATTAATCAGGTTAACCAATCTATACATGGACTTAACATCCTGAAAATGTCAGCTTTCTAGCACAACCAGTTAAAATATGGCGGATTTTTATCTGTCAGTGACGTCAAAATTTGGCATTCTCAAAAATGAGGGTGTCATCCTCTGCTTAGAAATAATAATAATCTTTTCATTCAGTTGAAAATTCACAGAATGCCGGCCACGAAATCATTCGAAAATCACAGAAACAGGTCAGGCAGGCGGTCTTTTTTACGACCAGCACTGTAGTTTTTGCTGCAGTTGTGTTTGTTGCCCATTCATGAGGCGCTTCAATGCGGCTAATTAACTTGATTGACAGCTTCTAGACGGAATAATCGGGGCTAATCAGCCTCTGAGCCGACGATGAATCCCCTATCCGCCATGCTGGACAACCTATCGAATGCCTGCGACTTGGTGGATACCGTAGTTGACGGGCAAAACAACGTCTACGCCAAGAAAGAATGGCAGAAAACCATTCTGTTTTCGCTCTACGGCCTGGTCATCTGCCTTGGCGTGGCGGGAAATCTGCTGGTGATTTGGCTGATTGCCCGCACAGCGCGACTGCGCAATTTGCGAAACTATTTCATAATGCACTTGGCCGCCAGTGATTTGCTGCTCTGTCTCTTGACCACGCCCACTACCATGTACCTGATGATGTACAGTTTCTGGGAGTTCGGCGACTTTGCCTGCAAATTCGTGGCCTCTGTTCAGGCGTTGAACACTTTTTTATCGTCGCTCAGTTTAACTGCCATCGCACTGGACCGGTTTCTGCTGGTCGTTTTCCCACTCAAGTGGAGAACACAGACAAATGCACTGATCTTCTTTCTTAGCGCCGTCTGGCTGGTGTCGGTCGGGGCGGCAACTCCATATTTTCTGGCCGTGGGCACGGTTTCGGCGCAAGTGCCGCCTTGGAACTTGGAGCAGTTCAGAGTTTTGGCCAATCGGTGCCGAGTTGGCGTGCCTACGATGTGCGTGGAGAAATTTGAGAGCGAGAAGAGTTGGTTCGATCAGAAAACCTACACAGTTCTGGTCTTTGTGGTCAGCTACATTTTCCCACTGGGCGCGTTGTTGTTTGTCTATTGGAATATTGCAAGAACGACGCTGAAGGCCGGGACGATTGGCAATTCGACGCTCCAGGAAAGAAACGAGAGACACGAGAGACGAAAACGCAAAACACTTCTTTTGCTCACCTCTTTAGTATGCGCCTTTGGGATCTGCTGGTTGCCCAGTAATCTCTACCAAACCTGCAACGTGTTAGAATTGGTGGAGTTTGACCAAAATCTGACTGTCTATTTCCATCTGATCGGAATGGTTTCGACAGTTCTCAATCCGATTTTCTATGGATTCTTCAACGCCAATCTACAAAAAGCGCTGGCCGAAATTTGCACGCCTCTTCGCTTATTGGCCAGTTTCAGTCAGGGCTGTACTACGCAAGCTCCGCCCACTCACGGTCGGGCCGCCCCTAAATTGGTGGTGCAGAGAACGCTGAGCGATCCCAGTGAGACTGCGCTGCTGTGTAAAAAAGATAATTTGCGTAATGTTTTTGGCACGTTCCAGTCGCTGAGAGCCGAAATTGAAGTCGGCAACGAACAGATGAATGATGAGTTGGTGTCGAAAATTGCGTTTCTCTAATTAAACAGGCAGTTTTGATACAGATAGAAAAACAGTGGCACACAAACAGGTTGAAGTTAATGTTCCGATAACACTCGGTTACACACCATATACAGTCTGGCACTTAATACCATTTATGGTACCGACACCATATACGGTACCGGTACCTATGTACCCTAGTAGTGGCACCATACGTGATACCGCCACGTTCAGAGCCTCCTGTGGTGCATACATGTAACAGCTCCGGGCCGACCTGGGGGTGGGGGGTCGAGGGGGGTTTCGCCCTGAGGGGGTTCCAAATTTCAAAAAGCTCCAAAACGCCTGGAAATGCGTATTATAGCACGATTTTTTCAGTGGACGCTAAAAAGCGCTATTTTAAGCTGCCAAATAGCGTTTTAGGACTGAAAACAAGCAAAAAAATGACAAAAAGGGCTTCCAAAAACACCGATTTCTCTTAAATATCAGCAGCAGTGCAAACGCCAAATTCGGCTTACAAAGGCTTTTCAAGCGAATTTTAGGCTAAAAATTAGTGATTTCTGAGCCAGTTTGTTAGTACTGGGAGCCACTACTAGTCATACATGTAACAGGTCATCCGCCGATGGGGGAGGGGGTTGGGGGGTCTGGCGCTGGCCGGGGGGTCTGAGTCAAATTTTTGGGCGGGGGTAGGGCACTAAAAAACGCTCAAAAATGGAAAAAATCGCAATTTTTGGGCTAAAAATCGCCAAAAATCGGTAATTTGGGCTGAAATACAGCTAAAAAGTGCTGTTTTGCAGGCGATTTTGGCAATTTTTGTGTCTGAAATTGTAAAAAATTGCAAAAGTTTGCTAAAAATTCACTTGCCAGAAAAATCGGAGGGGGGTCGGCGAAATCGTCTCGGGGGGGGGGGGGTCCCATCCGGGGGGTCTGGCCTAAGTCGGGTGGGGGCAGACCCCCTGTTACATGTATGCTACTAGTACTTGTATTTTTGGGGTCGAGGGGGGGGGGTGGGGCGTCTGGCGTGGTTTGGCCTTTTCAGCTAGGGGGTAACCCCGTAGTACATGTACATGTGTGCTGTGGTGGTACCATACAAGGTACCGGCACCGTATATGGTGGGTACCCCCATACATGGACCGGGGGTTAGGGGGGTATACCCCTCCCACTCGGCCGGCCATACCCCTCCCTCCACCACCCACCCCCCTCCCGGAGGGAGGAAATTTTCGCTTATTTAAGGCAAAATAGGCTTTTTGTGGCCTTTTTTCGCCCCCCCCCCCGAGGTCTCCAGACCCCCCTACCCCCCTCCGGATTTTCCCGGCCCATGTATGGGTACCCCTCACTAGACTGATATACTCCCATTTGGAATACCGGGTTTTTCCGTAATAGGAGCGCTTTCTGGCCCACATTTCTTGTTCATAGAAACTTTATTTTTTTCGACTTTATCAGTCAAACGCAATAGAACAGAGTTATGTAAATGCAATCATTCAAATGCCAATGAACTGTGATCGTTGTAAATACATTAAATTACGTTTGGCATCCACTGTTTCGATTTTCCCTTAATTTACTTTGTTTTTCGTTGTGTTTTTGCTTGTTTCCACGCATTTTACCAACTGCCAAGTTGGGACCCCAGACACTCAAAATGGTGACACCGAAAAAACTAAACCCAAGGGCTTTTGTTTACGGAAAGGTGAACCTAAAGTAAGCAGAGGTTGGCTAATCTGGGTAGCTTACTTTCGGAAGAACCCAATGCACTTGCGTCAAAAATGACAGGCCGGTCAAAAGATTTTCATATTTTCAAAGTTTTTTTAGAAAAACTGAAACGACTGATATTCTGTCATTTTGGTTTGGCAGGCAATTAATTATTTTGTCCATCAAAGAAGTCCAATCGTGTTGTCAGTGCACATTTACGTAGCTTCTTTGCGAGGCGGCACTAATTAGTCTTTCGTCCGTTGTCGATGCTTCCTGTTTTTGATCAACTGGTTATGTTGGTCGAATGGACAGCGCCTGATGCTTCTAGACACCTGCGCGACCGGCCGCTCTCTCTCTAATACGCTTCCTTTTAACTACAACCCGACCTAGTACCGATTGCCTCCTATTTGTTTTCTTAAATACAACCATGCAGTACAGTCTGGCCAAAAAAGAGGACTAAAGTACAGTTGATAGGTACTCAAAGTTTTCAGGTAAGTCCAGGTTCAGGCTATAAAATTCAATTTCAGGTTCAGGTTGAGGTTCAAGTACATTGTTCAAAAGTACCCAAGTGTCACGTTCAGGTACAGATACTCGTTTAAATAATAGGGAACGTACCGTTCTCAAAAAGCATTGTGCTCCTGTCACATTCCCATAAACAGACTGCCATAATTCATTTGACTCAAATTTTGACGATTTTGATCAATCTACAAATACGTGCACTTCCTTCAGAATGAATTTTTGAAGAAAATCATGGTTTTGTCTATCAGAAATCTGGTGCTCAATTTTTCTGCCAATTGCTAAGGCAAAATACAACAAAAATGTTAACGTACTGTACGTATGCAATAGTATTATTTCGTTAGCAGACAATATGGATGCAACCTAACCAAACTTATGATTGACAGGAGCAGGCAGTTTTCTCAATGTCCACTCACCCGTCTAAGTGCGGAGGTTTTGGACTTAGCGACGACTCCCTGTGACGATATTTTCGAAAATTTAGGCTAAAATTGGGGCACTTGTTAGAACAGGAGTTTGAGGCGTTATTCGAAGTTTCTGTCTTTTTGGATAAAATACGAGCTTCCTTTCCTTCCTTTCCCATTGCTTTTTCACACTTGATGACACACAATAATAAACCTGAGAAGTAGGTACCAACCTAGCGCCTAGGTGTCAGTCAGGTGAATACTTTTGTTGTTTTCAAGTAGGTTCAGGTTCACAAATTTCAGGTATATACCCAGGTCTCAGGTTCAGGTTCAGGTATACCTACCAACTGTAGAATAGAGAATAATAATCGCGCCAACAACTTTTCAGTTCGGTCAATATTGACGGAATGACAGTCGTTTGAAGTTATTCTGGAAACTCGAAACAAGCATGGGGGTCTTTTTTGGTCAACACTGCATTTATGGCTGTTTCGTGACAGAAACCTCTAGAAAGCAGAACGTAGTAGTTTTAACCAGTAATAGAGTACATAAGTATGTCAAGTGGTACGGTTTCTGTTTGTCCTTCCAAGCTAAAATACTACTTTGTGTTACTTGGAAATACATATGTATGTATATGCAAAAAATACATATATGTATTATTTTTTAAATACATATATGCATATGTATGTGTTTTGCTCAGAGAATATGTTTATGTATTTGTATTTTGAGACCACTATGTATTTAAAATATATATATTTAAAAATACATTTTGAATTTCTGATGAAATGCTGCATTTTTACGTCTCAGCCTCCCATTCACAGCAGAAAATTACATTTTCTTCGTGATGCCAGTGTCTAAATTTGCTGTAGTGGTAAGAAAGCCACAGATTTGGTGTTTAATTGAATAATATCAGCACCATGTAAAGTGGTACGAGGCGAAAAATGGAGTTCTAATCAGGGAACGTTTAGATTTTCAAATTCAATGGATAAATAACAGGAGAAAATGCTTTTTTCTTTTGATAGTTGAGCTCAGCGAAATCATCGGCTATTGCGGTTTCTTCAAAAACGAAGTTCATAGCTATATGTCTCCCTTGCCGAAAATGACTGACTTTAACATGGAGAATTTTTAACAGAAGTTAACTGTGGAAATTATTGCAATAGTTGACTCAAGTACTGAATCAATCATATGCCAATCAGGTCCAAAGGTAGCCCCTTTCTCGTTTTAGTCATAAACAACTGTTTTAGCAGCGTTTTTAAACTGAAAACTGGCCTTGAAAAAAATATGTATAATATGTATTTTATGCACATATTTTTTGAAAAATACATATACTTACTATGTGGGTCCGCCAAAAAAACAACCCCGCAGATTTTTAGCTGTAGATACCGCAAATCTCAACCGATTTGAATGAATCCTTTTTTAAATGAAAGATATATAAATTCTTGAAAGATTGAAATGCCTGCTTAGTTCCTGAGATATTCGCTCTCAAAATCAAAACAGTGATTTGGGCGGTGAACAAGAGGGATGTTTTCATTATTCCGCAGGACTTCGTAATAAAACGGATTCCTGCTACTGATAAGAGCTATTGGAGGCTTTACTGGTTGTCGCGAAGTGAGTAAGAAGACTAACGACTTGGGACTTTGTGCCGCTCTGCTGAGCTAAATCAAATAAACAATGCGTCTCTCTTATAAAGGTTTATTGAGCGCAAACAAACTAAACAGCCTCCGTCTTGGCCTTGTCTCGCGCTGGCCCGTCCTCACTGGCTCGCTGGCTCTCGCTCCTGGACCGGACCAGCCACTCGCTCCCTCTTCTCTAGCCAACACTCACTAACTCTGCTCCACGGCCAAACAGCAACTTTCTGGTTGCCACACAACAAACAGCACAAATTACCGTATCAGAGCAAAGCAAACATACTGTACAAGAGAGCAAGACATAAGTAAAAAACCAGTAAATTAGCTAAGACGAGACAAGGCAAATACGCAAGTAGAATATACTAAAATCAAATCACTACAGATTTGACACTGGTGACACACAAACTCGGTTTACTTCAACAGTAAAGTCTCGTTTTAGTCCCCAGCACCAGCAGTAGGAAAATCTGCTTTACAATGAAATGCAACGGAATCGCGCTTGTTCTTTGCCAGAATCTGTTTCGACTTTGAGGGCAAATATCTCAAGAACTAAGCAGTGAATCTCAATAAAAGCTTCACCAATCTTTGAAGAATTTATCAATCTTTCATTCTGCTGGGTTGTTCTTTATCACTCTTGTTCATTGCCAAAATCTCGGTTTTGATTTTGAGGGTAAATATCTCAGGAACTAAGCAGGCTATTATAATAGACATTTTATCAATCTTTCAAGAATTTATTTATCTTTCATTTAAAAAAGGATTCATTCAAATCGGTGGAGATTTGTGGTTGCTACAGCGAAAAATCTGCGGGGTTGTTTTTGGCGGACCCTGTATGGGAAAACATATATGCTACAATGTACATGTAACATGTCATCCGCCGAAGGGGGGAGGGGGGTTGGGGGTCTGGCGTCTGGCGTCTGGCGCCCGCCGGGGAGTCTGAGGCAAAATCTTGGGAACGGTGGGCACTTAAAAACCGTTCAAAAATCGAAAAAAATCGCTAATTTGGGCTGAAATAGAGGTAAAAGGTGCTGTTTTACAAAGGCGATTCTGTCAATTTTTGTGCCTGAAATTGCAAAAATCACAAAAAATTACTTGACAGAAAAATCGGAGGGGGTCGGAAAAATCGTCTCGGGGGGGGGGGGGGGTCCGATCCGGGGAAGTCTGGCCCAGTGTGGTGCACTTTTTATCTAGGTAACCAGGTAACTAGGTATACCTAGTATTACCTAGTTAATATTCGAGAAAAGTACCTAGATTTATTTTACCTAGTTACTGGTTACGCTATTTTACCTAGTTTTACTTTACCTAGTTTTAAATCCACATAACTAGGTACTTCTAGGTAGAACAAGTTTACCTACAGGGTGTCTCAAAAAAAATGATCACATTTCTTTTTACTGCCATTTCCGTAAATTTTGACCAAATAGGCTGAAATTTGGACCATATGTGCCAAAAGTCGGGCAATTTTATGTGTTAAAGTTTGGTGCACTAGGCTTGACTCAATCCCGAGAAATTTAAAAAAAAGTGAAATTTGGTAATTTCAATAGTGAAAGGCGGTCACCGAAAAATGGAAACATTTCCTTTTCCTATATCTTTTCTAATTTTTGACGGAATTGGATGAAATTTGGAGTGTAAACGCAGAAGTTCAGGGTAATTCGTGTGTAAAAAGTTGACGCATGAACTCCAACGCTATCGTTAGAGTTTAGGCGATAATGTAATGTAACGTTTTTTCGGTGACCGGCTTTCACTATTGAAATTACCAAATTTCACTTTTTTTTAAAATTTCTCGAGAATTGGTCAAGCCTAGTGCACCAAATTTTAACACATAAAATTGCCCGAGTTTGGGCACCTATGGTCCACATTTCAGCCTATTTGGTCAAAATTTGCGGAAATGGCAGTGAAAAGAAATGTGATCATTTTTTCGGTGACCGGCTTTCACTATCACCTTGAGTATCACTCTGAGCGATTGACCGCTTGGCCGGTTTTTGGGAAGAAAATTTCGGCCAAGAGCGTTTTTTGCTTGGCCGCCAACGGCCAAAGCTTGGCCCCAAACGGTCAAAGCTTGGCCTCAAACGGCCAAAGCTTGGCCTCAAACGGCCAAAGCCTGGCCGCGAACGGCCAAAGCTTGGCCCCAAACGGTCAAAGCTTGGCCTCAAACGGCCAAAGCCTGGCCGCGAACGGCCAACGCCTTGGCCGCAAAGCCTGAATTCTTGGCCGCAAACACCCCCTGATTGGCCGCGGACACCCCTGCTTGGCCGCAAACACCACCAGATTGGCCGCCGACACCCCCTGCCTAGCCGCGGACACCCCCTGCTTGGCCGCAAACACTCCTTGATTGGCCGCAGACACCCCCTGCCTGGCCGCAAACACCCCCAGATTGGCCGCTGACACCCCGTGCCTGGCCGCAAACACCCCTGCCTGGCCGCAAACACCCCCAGATTGGCCGCTGACACCCCCTGCCTGGCCGCAAACACCCCCAGATTGGCCGCTGACACCCCTGCCTGGCCGCAAACACCCCTGCTTGGCCGCAAACACCCCTTGATTGGCCGCCGACACCCCCTGCCTGGCCGCAAACACCCCCAGATTGACCACAAACACCCTCTGGTTGGCTGCGGACACCCCTGCTTGGCCGCTAACACCATCTGATTGGTCGCAGACATCCTCTAATTGACTGCAGACACCCTCTGATTGGACGCAGACCCTGCTAGGCCTTGGCCTCTGTCTGCGGTCAAGGCTAGAATTTAGAATTTGGCTTACCAATTTCTAGCTAAAAGGATTTGACCCTGCTAGGCCTTGGCCTCTGTCTGCGGTCAAGGCTAGAATTTAGAATTTGGCTTACCAATTTCTAGCTAAAAGGATTTGACCCTGCTAGGCCTTGGCCTCTGTCTGCGGTCAAGGGTAGAATTTAGAATTTGGCTTACAAATTTCTAGCTAAAAGGATTTGACCCTGCTAGGCCTTGGCCTCTGTCTGCGGTCAAGGCTAGAATTTAGAATTTGGCTTACAAATTTCTAGCTAAAAGGATTTGACCCTGCTAGGCCTTGGCCTCTGTCTGCAGTCAAGGCTAGAATTTAGAATTTGGCTTACCAATTTCTAGCTAAAAGGATTTGACCCTGCTAGGCCTTGGCCTCTGTCTGCGGTCAAGGGTAGAATTTAGAATTTGGCTTACAAATTTCTAGCTAAAAGGATTTGACCCTGCTAGGCCTTGGCCTCTGTCTGCGGTCAAGGCTAGAATTTAGAATTTGGCTTACAAATTTCTAGCTAAAAGGATTTGACCCTGCTAGGCCTTGGCCTCTGTCTGCAGTCAAGGCTAGAATTTAAAATTTGGCTTACCAATTTCTAGCTAAAAGGATTTGACCCTGCTAGGCCTTGGCCTCTGTCTGCAGTCAAGGCTAGAGTTTAGAATTTGGCTTACAAATTTCTAGCTAAAAGGATTTGACCCTGCTAGGCCTTGGCCTCTGTCTGCGGTCAAGGCCAGAATTTAGAATTTGGCTTACCAATTTCTAGCTAAAAGGATTTGAGCTTGACCCTGCTAGGCCTTGGCCTCTGTCTGCGGTCAAGGCTAGAATTTAGAATTTGGCTTACCAATTTCTAGCTAAAAGGATTTGACCATGAGCATCAGAGGCCTAGGCCACTGTCTGCGGTCAAGGCTAGAAGTTAGAATTTGGCTTACCAATTTCTAGCTAAAAGGTCCCGCCTCCAGAAACACCCCCCCCCCATAGAATTAGAATTTGGCTTACCAATTTCCGCGAAGGATTTGTCCTTGACCCTGCTAGGCCTTGGCCTCTGTCTGCGGTCAAGGCTAGAATTTAGTATTTGGATTACCAATTTCTAGCTAAAAGGATTTGACCCTGCTAGGCCTTGGCCTCTGTCTGCGGTCAAGGCTTGAATTTAGAATTTGGCTTACAAATTTCTAGCTAAAAGGATTTTACCCTGCTAGGCCTTGGCCTCTGTCTGCGGTCAAGGCTAGAATTTAGAATTTGGTTTACCAATTTCTAGCTAAAAGGATTTGACCCTGCTAGGCCTTGGCCTCTGTCTGCGGTCAAGGCTAGAATTTAGAATTTGGCTTACCAATTTCTAGCTAAAAGGATTTGACCTTGACCCTGCTAGGCCTTGGCCTCTGTCTGCGGTCAAGGCTAGAATTTAGAATTTGGCCTACCAATTTCTAGCTAAAAGGATTTGACCCTGCTAGGCCTTGGCCTCTGTCTGCGGTCAAGGCTTGAATTTAGAATTTGGCTTACAAATTTCTAACTAAAAGGATTTGACCCTGCTAGGCCTTGGCCTCTGTCTGCGGTCAAGGCTTGAATTTAGAATTTGGCTTACAAATTTCTAGCTAAAAGGATTTGACCCTGCTGGCCTTGGCCTCTGTCTGCGGTCAAGGCTAGAATTTAGAATTTGGCTTACCAATTTCTAGCTAAAAGGATTTGACCCTGCTAGGCCTTGGCCTCTGTCTGCGGTCAAGGCTAGAATTTAGAATTTGGCTTATCAATTTCTAGCTAAAAGGATTTGACCCTGCTAGGCCTTGGCCTCTGTCTGCGGTCAAGACTAGAATTTAGAATTTGGCTTACCAATATCTAGCTAAAAGGATTTGACCTTGACCCTGCTAGGCCTTGGCCTCTGTCTGCGGTCAAGGCTAGAATTTAGAATTTGGCTTACCAATTTCTAGCTAAAAGGATTTGACCCTGCTAGGCCTTGGCCTCTGTCTGCGGTCAAGGCTAGAGTTTAGAATTTGGCTTACAAATTTCTAACTAAAAGGATTTGACCCTGCTAGGCCTTGGCCTCTGTCAGCGGTCAAGGCTAGAATTTAGAATTTGGCTTATCAATTTCTAGCTAAAAGGATTTGACCCTGCTAGGCCTTGGCCTCTGTCTGCGGTCAAGACTAGAATTTAGAATTTGGCTTACCAATATCTAGCTAAAAGGATTTGACCTTGACCCTGCTAGGCCTTGGCCTCTGTCTGCGGTCAAGGCTAGAATTTAGAATTTGGCTTACCAATTTCTAGCTAAAAGGATTTGACCCTGCTAGGCCTTGGCCTCTGTCTGCGGTCAAGGCTAGAATTTAGAATTTGGCTTACAAATTTCTAACTAAAAGGATTTGACCCTGCTAAGCCTTGGCCTCTGTCAGCGGTCAAGGCTAGAATTTAGAATTTGGCTTATCAATTTCTAGCTAAAAGGATTTGACCCTGCTAGGCCTTGGCCTCTGTCTGCGGTCAAGACTAGAATTTAGAATTTGGCTTACCAATATCTAGCTAAAAGGATTTGACCTTGACCCTGCTAGGCCTTGGCCTCTGTCTGCGGTCAAGGCTAGAATTTAGAATTTGGCTTACCAATTTCTAGCTAAAAGGATTTGACCCTGCTAGGCCTTGGCCTCTGTCTGCGGTCAAGGCTTGAATTTAGAATTTGGCTTACAAATTTCTAACTAAAAGGATTTGACCCTGCTAGGCCTTGGCCTCTGTCTGCGGTCAAGACTAGAATTTAGAATTTGGCTTACCAATATCTAGCTAAAAGGATTTGACCTTGACCCTGCTAGGCCTTGGCCTCTGTCTGCGGTCAAGGCTAGAATTTAGAATTTGGCTTACCAATTTCTAGCTAAAAGGATTTGACCCTGCTAGGCCTTGGCCTCTGTCTGCGGTCAAGGCTAGAATTTAGAATTTGGCTTATCAATTTCTAACTAAAAGGATTTGACCCTGCTAGGCCTTGGCCTCTGTCTGCGGTCAAGACTAGAATTTAGAATTTGGCTTACCAATATCTAGCTAAAAGGATTTGACCTTGACCCTGCTAGGCCTTGGCCTCTGTCTGCGGTCAAGGCTAGAATTTAGAATTTGGCTTACCAATTTCTAGCTAAAAGGATTTGACCCTGCTAGGCCTTGGCCTCTGTCTGCGGTCAAGGCTTGAATTTAGAATTTGGCTTACAAATTTCTAACTAAAAGGATTTGACCCTGCTAGGCCTTGGCCTCTGTCAGCGGTCAAGGCTTGAATTTAGAATTTGGCTTACAAATTTCTAGCTAAAAGGATTTGACCCTGCTGGCCTTGGCCTCTGTCTGCGGTCAAGGCTAGAATTTAGAATTTGGCTTACCAATTTCTAGCTAAAAGGATTTGACCCTGCTAGGCCTTGGCCTCTGTCTGCAGTCAAGGCTAGAATTTAGAATTTGGCTTATCAATTTCTAGCTAAAAGGATTTGACCCTGCTAGGCCTTGGCCTCTGTCTGCGGTCAAGACTAGAATTTAGAATTTGGCTTACCAATATCTAGCTAAAAGGATTTGACCTTGACCCTGCTAGGCCTTGGCCTCTGTCTGCGGTCAAGGCTAGAATTTAGAATTTGGCTTATCAATTTCTAGCTAAAAGGATTTGACCCTGCTAGGCCTTGGCCTCTGTCTGCGGTCAAGGCTAGAATTTAGAATTTGGCTTACCAATATCTAGCTAAAAGGATTTGACCCTGCTAGGCGTTGGCCTCTGTCTGCGGTCAAGACTAGAATTTAGAATTTGGCTTACCAATATCTAGCTAAAAGGATTTGACCTTGACCCTGCTAGGCCTTGGCCTCTGTCTGCGGTCAAGGCTAGAATTTAGAATTTGGCTTATCAATTTCTAGCTAAAAGGATTTGACCCTGCTGGCCTTGGCCTCTGTCTGCGGTCAAGGCTAGAATTTAGAATTTGGCTTACCAATTTCTAGCTAAAAGGATTTGACCCTGCTAGGCCTTGGCCTCTGTCTGCGGTCAAGGCTAGAATTTAGAATTTGGCTTATCAATTTCTAGCTAAAAGGATTTGACCCTGCTAGGCGTTGGCCTCTGTCTGCGGTCAAGACTAGAATTTAGAATTTGGCTTACCAATATCTAGCTAAAAGGATTTGACCCTGCTAGGCCTTGGCCTCTGTCTGCGGTCAAGACTAGAATTTAGAATTTGGCTTACCAATATCTAGCTAAAAGGATTTGACCCTGCTGGCCTTGGCCTCTGTCTGCGGTCAAGGCTAGAATTTAGAATTTGGCTTACCAATTTCTAGCTAAAAGGATTTGACCCTGCTAGGCCTTGGCCTCTGTCTGCGGTCAAGACTAGAATTAGAATTTGGCTTACCAATATCTAGCTAAAAGGATTTGACCTTGACCCTGCTAGGCCTTGGCCTCTGTCTGCGGTCAAGGCTAGAATTTAGAATTTGGCTTACCAATATCTAGCTAAAAGGATTTGACCTTGACCCTGCTAGGCCTTGGCCTCTGTCTGCGGTCAAGGCTAGAATTTAGAATTTGGCTTATCAATTTCTAGCTAAAAGGATTTGACCCTGCTAGGCCTTGGCCTCTGTCTGCGGTCAAGGCTAGAATTTAGAATTTGGCTTACCAATATCTAGCTAAAAGGATTTGACCCTGCTAGGCGTTGGCCTCTGTCTGCGGTCAAGACTAGAATTTAGAATTTGGCTTACCAATATCTAGCTAAAAGGATTTGACCTTGACCCTGCTAGGCCTTGGCCTCTGTCTGCGGTCAAGGCTAGAATTTAGAATTTGGCTTATCAATTTCTAGCTAAAAGGATTTGACCCTGCTGGCCTTGGCCTCTGTCTGCGGTCAAGGCTAGAATTTAGAATTTGGCTTACCAATTTCTAGCTAAAAGGATTTGACCCTGCTAGGCCTTGGCCTCTGTCTGCGGTCAAGGCTAGAATTTAGAATTTGGCTTATCAATTTCTAGCTAAAAGGATTTGACCCTGCTAGGCGTTGGCCTCTGTCTGCGGTCAAGACTAGAATTTAGAATTTGGCTTACCAATATCTAGCTAAAAGGATTTGACCTTGACCCTGCTAGGCCTTGGCCTCTGTCTGCGGTCAAGGCTAGAATTTAGAATTTGGCTTATCAATTTCTAGCTAAAAGGATTTGACCCTGCTAGGCCTTGGCCTCTGTCTGCGGTCAAGGCTAGAATTTAGAATTTGGCTTACCAATATCTAGCTAAAAGGATTTGACCTTGACCCTGCTAGGCCTTGGCCTCTGTCTGCGGTCAAGGCTAGAATTTTGAATTTGGCTAACCAATTTCTAGCTAAAAGGATTTGACCCTGCTAGGCCTTGGCCTCTGTCTGCGGTCAAGGCTAGAATTTAGAATTTGGCTTACAAATTTCTAGCTAAAAGGATTTGACCCTGCTAGGCCTTGGCCTCTGTCTGCGGTCAAGGCTAGAATTTAGAATTTAGCTTACAAATTTCTAGCTAAAAGGATTTGACCCTGCTAGGCCTTGGCCTCTGTCTGCGGTCAAGGCTAGAATTTAGAATTTGGCTTACAAATTTCTAGCTAAAAGGATTTGACCCTGCTAGGCCTTGGCCTCTGTCTGCAGTCAAGGCTAGAATTTAGAATTTGGCTTACAAATTTCTAGCTGAAAGGATTTGACCCTGCTAGGCCTTGGCCTCTGTCTGCGGTCAAGGCTAGAATGTAGAATTTGGCTTACCAATTTCTTACTGAAAGGATTTGACCCTGACCCTGCTAGGCCTTGGCCTCTGTCTGCGGTCAAGGCTAGAATTTAGAATTTGGCTTACCAATTTCTAGCTAAAAGGATTTGACCCTGCTAGGCCTTGGCCTCTGTCTGCGGTCAAGGCTAGAATTTAGAATTTGGCTTATCAATTTCTAGCTAAAAGGATTTGACCCTGCTAGGCGTTGGCCTCTGTCTGCGGTCAAGACTAGAATTTAGAATTTGGCTTACCAATATCTAGCTAAAAGGATTTGACCTTGACCCTGCTAGGCCTTGGCCTCTGTCTGCGGTCAAGGCTAGAATTTAGAATTTGGCTTATCAATTTCTAGCTAAAAGGATTTGACCCTGCTAGGCCTTGGCCTCTGTCTGCGGTCAAGGCTAGAATTTAGAATTTGGCTTACCAATATCTAGCTAAAAGGATTTGACCTTGACCCTGCTAGGCCTTGGCCTCTGTCTGCGGTCAAGGCTAGAATTTTGAATTTGGCTAACCAATTTCTAGCTAAAAGGATTTGACCGTGCTAGGCCTTGGCCTCTGTCTGCGGTCAAGGCTAGAATTTAGAATTTGGCTTACAAATTTCTAGCTAAAAGGATTTGACCCTGCTAGGCCTTGGCCTCTGTCTGCGGTCAAGGCTAGAATTTAGAATTTGGCTTACAAATTTCTAGCTAAAAGGATTTGACCCTGCTAGGCCTTGGCCTCTGTCTGCGGTCAAGGCTTGAATTTAGAATTTGGCTTACAAATTTCTAGCTAAAAGGATTTGACCCTGCTAGGCCTTGGCCTCTGTCTGCAGTCAAGGCTAGAATTTAGAATTTGGCTTACAAATTTCTAGCTAAAAGGATTTGACCCTGCTAGGCCTTGGCCTCTGTCTGCGGTCAAGGCTAGAATGTAGAATTTGGCTTACCAATTTCTAGCTGAAAGGATTTGACCCTGACCCTGCTAGGCCTTGGCCTCTGTCTGCGGTCAAGGCTAGAATTTAGAATTTGGCTTACCAATTTCTAGCTAAAAGGATTTGACCCTGCTAGGCCTTGGCCTCTGTCTGCAGTCAAGGCTAGAATGTAGAATTTGGCTTACCAATTTCTAGCTGAAAGGATTTGACCTTGACCCTGCTAGGCCTTGGCCTCTGTCTGCGGTCAAGGCTAGAATTTAGAATTTGGCTTACCAATTTCTAGCTAAAAGGATTTGACCCTGCTAGGCCTTGGCCTCTGTCTGCGGTCAAGGCTAGAATTTAGAATTTGGCTTACCAATTTCTAGCTAAGAGGATTTGACCCTGCTAGGCCTTGGCCTCTGTCTGCGGTCAAGGCTAGAATTTAGAATTTGGCTTACCAATTTCTAGCTAAAAGGATTTGACCTTGACCCTGCTAGGCCTTGGCCTCTGTCTGCGGTCAAGGCTAGAATTTAGAATTTGGCTTACCAATTTCTAGCTAAAAGGATTTGACCCTGCCAGGCCTTGGCCTCTGTCTGCGGTCAAGGCTTGAATTTAGAATTTGGCTTACAAATTTCTAGCTAAAAGGATTTTACCCTGCTAGGCCTTGGCCTCTGTCTGCGGTCAAGGCTAGAATTTAGAATTTGGTTTACCAATTTCTAGCTAAAAGGATTTGACCCTGCTAGGCCTTGGCCTCTGTCTGCGGTCAAGGCTAGAATTTAGAATTTGGCTTACCAATTTCTAGCTAAAAGGATTTGACCTTGACCCTGCTAGGCCTTGGCCTCTGTCTGCGGTCAAGGCTAGAATTTAGAATTTGGCTTACCAATTTCTAGCTAAAAGGATTTGACCCTGCTGGCCTTGGCCTCTGTCTGCGGTCAAGGCTAGAATTTAGAATTTGGCTTACCAATTTCTAGCTAAAAGGATTTGACCCTGCTAGGCCTTGGCCTCTGTCTGCGGTCAAGGCTAGAATTTAGAATTTGGCTTATCAATTTCTAGCTAAAAGGATTTGACCCTGCTAGGCGTTGGCCTCTGTCTGCGGTCAAGACTAGAATTTAGAATTTGGCTTACCAATATCTAGCTAAAAGGATTTGACCTTGACCCTGCTAGGCCTTGGCCTCTGTCTGCGGTCAAGGCTAGAATTTAGAATTTGGCTTATCAATTTCTAGCTAAAAGGATTTGACCCTGCTAGGCCTTGGCCTCTGTCTGCGGTCAAGGCTAGAATTTAGAATTTTGCTTACCAATATCTAGCTAAAAGGATTTGACCTTGACCCTGCTAGGCCTTGGCCTCTGTCTGCGGTCAAGGCTAGAATTTTGAATTTGGCTAACCAATTTCTAGCTAAAAGGATTTGACCCTGCTAGGCCTTGGCCTCTGTCTGCGGTCAAGGCTAGAATTTAGAATTTGGCTTACAAATTTCTAGCTAAAAGGATTTGACCCTGCTAGGCCTTGGCCTCTGTCTGCGGTCAAGGCTAGAATTTAGAATTTGGCTTACAAATTTCTAGCTAAAAGGATTTGACCCTGCTAGGCCTTGGCCTCTGTCTGCGGTCAAGGCTTGAATTTAGAATTTGGCTTACAAATTTCTAGCTAAAAGGATTTGACCCTGCTAGGCCTTGGCCTCTGTCTGCAGTCAAGGCTAGAATTTAGAATTTGGCTTACAAATTTCTAGCTAAAAGGATTTGACCCTGCTAGGCCTTGGCCTCTGTCTGCGGTCAAGGCTAGAATGTAGAATTTGGCTTACCAATTTCTAGCTGAAAGGATTTGACCCTGACCCTGCTAGGCCTTGGCCTCTGTCTGCGGTCAAGGCTAGAATTTAGAATTTGGCTTACCAATTTCTAGCTAAAAGGATTTGACCCTGCTAGGCCTTGGCCTCTGTCTGCAGTCAAGGCTAGAATGTAGAATTTGGCTTACCAATTTCTAGCTGAAAGGATTTGACCTTGACCCTGCTAGGCCTTGGCCTCTGTCTGCGGTCAAGGCTAGAATTTAGAATTTGGCTTACCAATTTCTAGCTAAAAGGATTTGACCCTGCTAGGCCTTGGCCTCTGTCTGCAGTCAAGGCTAGAATGTAGAATTTGGCTTACCAATTTCTAGCTGAAAGGATTTGACCCTGACCCTGCTAGGCCTTGGCCTCTGTCTGCGGTCAAGGCTAGAATTTAGAATTTGGCTTACCAATTTCTAGCTAAAAGGATTTGACCTTGACCCTGCTAGGCCTTGGCCTCTGTCTGCGGTCAAGGCTAGAATTTAGAATTTGGCTTACCAATTTCTAGCTAAAAGGATTTGACCCTGCTAGGCCTTGGACTCTGTCTGCGGTCAAGGCTAGAATTTAGAATTTGGCTTACAAGTTTCTAGCTAAAAGGATTTGACCCTGCTAGGCCTTGGCCTCTGTCTGCGGTCAAGGCTAGAATTTAGAATTTGGCTTACAAATTTCTAGCTAAAAGGATTTGACCCTGCTAGGCCTTGGCCTCTGTCTGCGGTCAAGGCTTGAATTTAGAATTTGGCTTACAAATTTCTAGCTAAAAGGATTTGACCCTGCTAGGCCTTGGCCTCTGTCTGCGGTCAAGGCTTGAATTTAGAATTTGGCTTACAAATTTCTAGCTAAAAGGATTTGACCCTGCTAGGCCTTGGCCTCTGTCTGCGGTCAAGGCTAGAATTTAGAATTTGGCTTACAAATTTCTAGCTAAAAGGATTTGACCCTGCTAGGCCTTGGCCTCTGTCTGCGGTCAAGGCTAGAATTTAGAATTTGGCTTACAAATTTCTAGCTAAAAGGATTTGACCCTGACCCTGCTAGGCCTTGGCCTCTGTCTGCGGTCAAGGCTAGAATTTAGAATTTGGCTTACCAATTTCTAGCTAAAAGGATTTGACCTTGACCCTGCTAGGCCTTGGCCTCTGTCTGCGGTCAAGGCTAGAATTTAGAATTTGGCTTATCAATTTCTAGCTAAAAGGATTTGACCCTGCTAGGCGTTGGCCTCTGTCTGCGGTCAAGACTAGAATTTAGAATTTGGCTTACCAATATCTAGCTAAAAGGATTTGACCTTGACCCTGCTAGGCCTTGGCCTCTGTCTGCGGTCAAGGCTAGAATTTAGAATTTGGCTTATCAATTTCTAGCTAAAAGGATTTGACCCTGCTAGGCCTTGGCCTCTGTCTGCGGTCAAGGCTAGAATTTAGAATTTGGCTTACCAATATCTAGCTAAAAGGATTTGACCTTGACCCTGCTAGGCCTTGGCCTCTGTCTGCGGTCAAGGCTAGAATTTTGAATTTGGCTAACCAATTTCTAGCTAAAAGGATTTGACCCTGCTAGGCCTTGGCCTCTGTCTGCGGTCAAGGCTAGAATTTAGAATTTGGCTTACAAATTTCTAGCTAAAAGGATTTGACCCTGCTAGGCCTTGGCCTCTGTCTGCGGTCAAGGCTAGAATTTAGAATTTGGCTTACAAATTTCTAGCTAAAAGGATTTGACCCTGCTAGGCCTTGGCCTCTGTCTGCGGTCAAGGCTTGAATTTAGAATTTGGCTTACAAATTTCTAGCTAAAAGGATTTGACCCTGCTAGGCCTTGGCCTCTGTCTGCAGTCAAGGCTAGAATTTAGAATTTGGCTTACAAATTTCTAGCTAAAAGGATTTGACCCTGCTAGGCCTTGGCCTCTGTCTGCGGTCAAGGCTAGAATGTAGAATTTGGCTTACCAATTTCTAGCTGAAAGGATTTGACCCTGACCCTGCTAGGCCTTGGCCTCTGTCTGCGGTCAAGGCTAGAATTTAGAATTTGGCTTACCAATTTCTAGCTAAAAGGATTTGACCCTGCTAGGCCTTGGCCTCTGTCTGCAGTCAAGGCTAGAATGTAGAATTTGGCTTACCAATTTCTAGCTGAAAGGATTTGACCTTGACCCTGCTAGGCCTTGGCCTCTGTCTGCGGTCAAGGCTAGAATTTAGAATTTGGCTTACCAATTTCTAGCTAAAAGGATTTGACCCTGCTAGGCCTTGGCCTCTGTCTGCAGTCAAGGCTAGAATGTAGAATTTGGCTTACCAATTTCTAGCTGAAAGGATTTGACCCTGACCCTGCTAGGCCTTGGCCTCTGTCTGTGGTCAAGGCTAGAATTTAGAATTTGGCTTACCAATTTCTAGCTAAAAGGATTTGACCTTGACCCTGCTAGGCCTTGGCCTCTGTCTGCGGTCAAGGCTAGAATTTAGAATTTGGCTTACCAATTTCTAGCTAAAAGGATTTGACCCTGCTAGGCCTTGGACTCTGTCTGCGGTCAAGGCTAGAATTTAGAATTTGGCTTACAAGTTTCTAGCTAAAAGGATTTGACCCTGCTAGGCCTTGGCCTCTGTCTGCGGTCAAGGCTAGAATTTAGAATTTGGCTTACAAATTTCTAGCTAAAAGGATTTGACCCTGCTAGGCCTTGGCCTCTGTCTGCGGTCAAGGCTTGAATTTAGAATTTGGCTTACAAATTTCTAGCTAAAAGGATTTGACCCTGCTAGGCCTTGGCCTCTGTCTGCGGTCAAGGCTACAATTTAGAATTTGGCTTACCAATTTCTAGCTAAAAGGATTTGACCTTGACCCTGCTAGGCCTTGGCCTCTGTCTGCGGTCAAAGCTAGAATTTAGAATTTGGCTTATCAATTTCTAGCTAAAAGGATTTGACCTTGACCCTGCTAGGCCTTGGCCTCTGTCTGCGGTCAAGGCTAGAATTTAGAATTTGGCTTACAAATTTCTAGCTAAAAGGATTTGACCCTGCTAGGCCTTGGCCTCTGTCTGCGGTCAAGGCTAGAATCAATCAATCAATCAATCAATCTTTACTTCCTTTTTAAAGCCAGACACCTGTAAAACGGTACTTAGGCAGAAGCAGTAAAACAGTAGAACAAATAAAACAAAGCCTATGCGATATGTACATGTTGTTCCTGTCTAATAAGAAAGTCTTGAAACGAATCGCCAGTAACAAACTTTCTAGAATGTAGAATTTGGCTTACAAATTTCTAGCTAAAAGGATTTGACGCTGCTAGGCCTTGGCCTCTGTCTGCAGTCAAGGCTAGAATTTAGAATTTGGCTTACAAATTTCTAGCTAAAAGGATTTGACCCTGCTAGGCCTTGGCCTCTGTCTGCGGTCAAGGCTATTTATTTATTTATTTATTTATTTTCCCCAAACTACACTTACTAAACACAGAAACAAACTAATTTGACACGTAAAACGTATCGATACACGCAATACAAGCAAAGTAAATTACAAAAACTAACAAAAGTTAAATTACAGAATCGTGAAGTGAATTCATAAAAGACACAACAAAGCTAATTTATATAAAAATACATGATGTACATACTTAGGAGATCTAAGAAGGGGAGGGCTGAACTGCGCCGAATTGAACGGCGTCTGAAGCTGAGCCTTTGAGAAACTTTAGAAGTGATTGCGTTTCACTGTTTAAAAATCTTTTGAACTGAGCCACTGTACTAGTAGTTACACATCGCTCGGACAGACTGTTCCAGGGTACAACCACCCTAACCGCAAAACTGTGACTTCTAAGATTTGTGCGCGAGCGTTGCACTAGTAACTTTAACCTATGACCTCGAGTGACACTGGTTTCTGGTACTTTCTCAAAGAATTCCTCGAATTTTAATTCAGATAATCCATGCACGATTTGGTAAGCAAGCACTAGATCAATTTGGAGTCTCCGAAGTTCAAGATTTTGTAGCTCTATGCCTTGCTGATTCAGTGTTTCTAAGCGCTGAGCGTATGTTTTTCCTGCCATATTTGGCAGGCGCCTCGTAAAATATTTCTGCACACGTTCTAATAAATCAATGTTTTTAATTAGCTGCGGGCTCCAAGCTGGGCTGCAGTACTCAAGCACAGGGCGCACGAAGCTCTTATAGAATGTAATTAAAAATTTTACGTTTCTACTGCTAAAACCACTAAACATGGCGTTTATTCGCGAGTAACCTTTAGCGCGTAAACTATTGCAGTGTTCTGAAAACTTCAGGTCATTCGACAAAATTACACCTAAATCTTTGGTGCTGACAGTTTCTTCGATACTTTTATCATTAACGCTATACTGTTTTTTGCTGTTGTTATTTCCAATGTGCATAATAGCTGTCTTTTCTAGAGCGAGAGAAAGACCGTTTTCAGCGGCCCAGCGAAATAGGCAATGCAGATCGTGTTGAAAGAGTTGTGTGTCTGTCTCTTTACTTGCTCGAAAATAGAGTTTACAATCGTCTGCAAACAACTTTACGGTAGAATTGATAATTGATTGAGGCAGTCTGTTAATAACTACTAAGAAGCAAATTGGTCCAAGTACGCTTCCTTGCGGGACTCCTGAGAGA
Organism: Sabatieria punctata; assembly: GCA_030248155.1. NCBI lineage: Eukaryota > Metazoa > Nematoda > Chromadorea > Araeolaimida > Comesomatidae > Sabatieria > Sabatieria punctata. Next base: position 249,742 of record JASANB010002016.1, on the reverse strand, counting down.
TTTTTAGTTTCAGCTGACTCATTATCGTCTACTACTACTTTCTGTGACCTGTTTGAAAGAAAAGCCGTAAGCCACGAAATTAGAGCGCCTTCCACTCTGTACGCCTTGAATGATTCGATAATTTTTGAATGCGGAACCTGATCGAAAGCTTTTGCAATATCTGCGTAAGCCACATCAATTGCTTCTTTTGCATCGATTGCGCGGGTCCAATCGTTTATGCACTGAACTAATTGAGTTACAGTAGACCTACGTTTTAGAAAACCATGCTGACTATCAGAAATTAGTCTGTTACCATGCAAATGATTCAGTATTTTCTCTTTTATGATCTTTTCCATTACTCTGCAAGCCACACATGTCAAACTTATTGGTCGATAATTGCTAACATCAGCGCGTGAGCCTTTCTTATGGATTGCGGTAACTCGGGATTTTAACCAATCAGAAGGCAAACAACCTGTGTTGAAGGAAACCTCGAATATGCTAGATAGCGGCTCTGCCAAAACCAAGGCTAACCGTTTGAGAAATACACTGGGTACACGGTCGGGGCCGTAAGAACATTTTGCAGTCAGTTTCCTTAAGTAGTCAAATACAATGGCGGGAGTAAACCTGACTACCCGGACAGGTTCGATCTGTTCTATCTGTGCTACTAAGGGCGCTGTAGTGTCATTTCGGTAAACTGATGTGAAATACGAACTGAGTAGTTCTGCTTTACCTTTTGGGTCCAAAGCGTAGTCACCTTCTGGTGTTTTTAATGCGGGCAAGCATGGCCTAGCTTTCAGTTTGCTGTTTATGTGTTTCCAAATTTTGGCTTCACAGCCACTTTCGATAATTGAGCGTTCTTTGTCACTCTGCTCCTTTCTAATTTCTGATCGAACTTTACAAGCTGCGCTTTTCCATTTACGCCAGTCACGGTCGTTTAGAGTTTGTTTGAACTTTTTGTGCAATGTCTTTTGTTTGCGGTTTAGTATTTGAATTCGTTTGGATTGCATTGGTGGTTTGCGCGAAATATTAATTTTTGGCACATACTTTTCGATCAGCAGATTAACTATAGTTAAGAATTTCTGCCACATTTGTTCTACGTTGCCGCAAGAATTGAAAACTAACGGCCACTCAATTACTGATAGTTCCTGTTCGATCGCTGCGTAATTAGCGTTTGTGAAATTTCGCCTACACTGCGGCCTTCTAGACGCTTGCTGGTTAAATTTGGTGCAGATATGCACGGTTTTATGGTCGCTGTTGCCTATAGCGTTTTCTACAGTAACCTTGTCAAGTAGAAAAGGTGAGGAGACTAAGGCTAAATCTAGTACATTGCCTTTGTTGTGGGTCGGCTCTTCCACCATCTGGGTCAAACCTCTACGCAAACAGAACTCAAGAAACTTCTGTTCAAAGGACCTAGGACCGGCTTTGGTCCTTTTGTTGGGCCAGTCAATGGCGGGCATATTAAAGTCACCTGTTACAATACACGGCGCGTCTGCTGGGATTAGCTTATCTAAATGCTTTAGAAAGTGTTTGGACGTTGCTGCGCTAAACCCCCCTGGGGCTCTGTAGACAAGACCTAGGCGCAATTTCTCACGAGAATTGGTTGGACCGCGTGGCAACAAATCCAACCACAGCGATTCATAGCCATCTACGCACTGTGGCTCAGACACTAACACGGTACTTATGCTATTCGGTACCAAAATTAGCAGGCCTCCTCCTCTCTTTTTTGAGACATTAAACTCGCTACGATTAAGGCGGTACACATCATAATAGGTGGTGTCACAGATCATAGAGTCAGTCACATGCGTTTCAAGCCACGTTTCAGTCAGACAAACTATGCAGTCTTTAAAATCATCAGACAGCCCTAGGGATAAAGCATCCCGTTTTTTCTTACTCAACAAACTTTGAATATTAGAACTAACGATATCGATTTGGTCTAGTTTGGGGCCTAGGCGTTTAAAGACTGTCCTTGCCTGTTGTTCCGATTGGGTCGCTGTTGCTGCTGCTGCCAGCCGTTCGCGGGTCTGTTGAGTTCCTCACTGTTGCGTCGCCGAAATGCCTCTGCTCTTTGCTGCCGTTCCTGCCGTTGCAGACGAGTCAGATCATGACGGACGTAGGTGGCTCCTCGCTTGTGCTCAGCTGGCACACCCGCGAAACCGTCCAGGAATTTGTCCTTCGACTCCTCGTTCTTGAATTCGACCTTCAAGATTCGTTTTCCATCTCTGGCGAACTCTTTCGAGCCGGAGCGGAACACCTGGACGATGTTGTTGGGCTGAATGCCCAGATAGGCCGCTGAGTCCTGGATAGCGCCGAAGTCAGCAGTAGGTAAGTCGGAGTTGCCTCTGCTGTTACTGTCTTCCGCCTCGTCCATGCCCATCACAACTCCAAACAGTTCCTTCTTCTTTCTCTCTTCTCTTTCATCCAAACGCGCCTCCATTTCCCGCCAGAACTCGTGGATCCCGGGACTAGGAGCGCCGTAGGGACGGGGCGGAAATCTGTTGAAGTGAGGATTGAGATTGGGGTTGTGCGCTGGGATGAAGTTTGGGGGGAAATTTGGATTCGGAGTGGGTCTGGGGTTGACGTTGGCGTTGAGAGGCAGTGGGGCGGGCATGATTCTCTCTCGCGCCTTTTCTGATTCGAGCACTGCGATGCGCTCTTTGAGCTCCTTGTTCTCGTTGCGCAGTTCCTTCAGTTCGCTGAGGAACGATTCCACCAGCTCGTGAAACGAGTCCTGCTTTTCTGCGGATTCTTTCAGCAGGTTGAAGATACGCTCATTGCTAACAGTTGGGGCCATCTTTACACATACGTTAATTAGGCCGGAGCGGAGAGCAAGGCAGGCGCACGACCGGCCGCGCGCGACGCACTTCGACAATTCCTTCGCTAGAATTTAGAATTTGGCTTACCAATTTCTAGCTAAAAGGATTTGACCTTGACCCTGCTAGGCCTTGGCCTCTGTCTGCGGTCAAGGCTAGAATTTAGAATTTGGCTTACCAATTTCTAGCTAAAAGGATTTGACCTTGACCCTGCTAGGCCTTGGCCTCTGTCTGCGGTCAAGGCTAGAATTTAGAATTTGGCTTACCAATTTCTAGCTAAAAGGATTTGACCCTGCTAGGCCTTGGCCTCTGTCTGCGGTCAAGGCTAGAATTTAGAATTTGGCTTACAAATTTCTAGCTAAAAGGATTTGACACTACTAGGCGTTGGCAAAATTGGGGGTTAAATTCGCTGTATGGCCAAGCTACTGTAGGGGGACAAATTGGCTGTGCGGCCAAGCTACCATGTAGGGGGACAAAGTTGGCCGTCCAGCCAAGCTACTGTAGGGGACAAAATTGGCTGTCCGGCCAAGCTACTGTAGTTGAACAAAGTTCGTTGCCCGGCCAAGTCAGAGGACAAAGTTGGCTGTCCGGCCAAGCTATGTAGGGGGACAAAACTGGGTGTCCGACCAAACTGGGGGGACAAAGTTGGCTGTCCGGCCAAACTGGGGGGACAAAGTTGGCTGTCCGGCCAAGCTAGGGGAACAAAGTTGGCTGTCTGGCCAAGCTACTGTAGGGGACAAAACTGGCTGTCCGGCCAAACTGGGGGGACAAAGTTGGTTGTCCGGCCAAGCTAGGGGGGCAAAGTTGGCAGTCCGACAAGGTAAGGAGGCAAAGTTGGCTGTCCGGCCAAGTAAGGGGGCAAAGTTGGCTGTCCGGCCAGATCAGGGGACAAAGTTGGCCGTGCGGCCAAGTCAGGGGGACAAAGTTGGCTGTCCGGCCAAGTAAGGGGGCTGAGTTGGCTGTCCATGCAAGCTAGGGGAGCAAAGTTGGCAGTCCGGCAAGATAAGGAGGCAAAGTTGGCTGTCCGGCCAAACTGGGGGGACAAAGTTGGCTGTCCAGGCAAGCTAGTTGAACAAAGTTGGCTGTCTGGCCAAGCTACTGTAGGGGGACAAAACTGGCTGTCCGGCCAAGCTAGTGGGACAAAGTTGGCTGTCTGGCCAAGCTACTGTAGGGGGACAAAACTGGCTGTCTGGCCAAGCTAGGGGGACAAAGTTGGCTGTCTGGCCAAGCTAGGGGGAAAAGTTGGCTGTCTGGCCAAGCTAGGTGGACAAAGTTGGCTGTCCGGCCAAGCTAGGGGAACAAAGTTGGCAGTCCGGCAAGGTAAGGAGGCAAAGTTGGCTGTCCGGCCAAGTCAGCAGACAAAGTCAGCCTTCCGGCCAAGTCAGGAGGACAAAGTAGGTTGTCCGGCCAAGCTATGGGGCAAAGTTGGATGTCCAGCCAAACTGGGGGGACAAAGTTGGCCATCCCGCCAAGTCAGGGGGACAAAGTTGGCTGTCTGGCCAAACTGGGGGGACAAAGTTGGCTGTCCGGCCAAGTAAGGGGGCAAAGTTGGCCGTGCGGCCAAGTCAGGGGAACAAAGTTGGCCCTGCGGCCAAGTCAGGGGCGCAAAGTTGGCCCTGCGGCCAAGTCAGGGGCGCAAAGTTGGCCCTGCGGCCAAGTCAGGGGACAAAATTGGCCGTGCGGACAAGTCAGGGGCCAACCAAACAAAGTTGTCCGCGTGAAGATCGAAGTTGTCCGCGCGAAGATCGAAGTTGTCCGCGCGAAGATCGAAGTTGTCCGCGTGAAGATCGAAGTTGTCCGCGCGAAGATCGAAGTTGTCCGCGCGAAGATCGAAGTTGTCCGCGCGAAGATCGAAGTTGTCCGCGCTTGGCCGGGCTTGGCCGGTTTTTACCTGCGAAATTTCGGCCAAGGAGGGTGAATGATCATATTTGATCATGATGATACTCAAGGTGCTATTGATTTAACAAATTTCACTTTTTTTGAAATTTCTCGGGAATGAGTCAAGCCTAGTGCACCAAACTTCAACACATAAAATTGCCCGAGTTTTGGCACCTATGGTCCAAATTTCAGCCTATTTGGTCAAAATTTGCGGAAATGGCAGTAAAAAGAAATGTGATCATTTTTTTGACACACCCTGTAGTTTGATATTTTCAGTTTTACGTGGCTTTTTCAGTCAGCAAACCATCAAATTTCCGGCTTTTCCCACAATTACAGTGGCCGAGAGAATGAATTTCTGACTTATTTGATCAATAAAATACAAATATCTACTTGAAATATATCAAATTTCGTAAATTTTAACTCAACTAACATCATCATTGTTCTATTGAACCAAAAATAATATTTTGACTTGATTTCGAGCGTTTTAGGTTTACCTAGTATTACCTAGTTTTTCTGGGCTTTACCTAGTATTACTTTACCTAGTTTCTTAGCTGAGAACTTTACCTAGTATTACTTTACCTAGTTTTTTAGGTGACAACTTTACCTAGTATTACTTTACCTACTTTCAAATTTTAAACATGCACCACACTGGTCTGGCCTAAGTCGGATGGGAGCAGACCCCCAGAGCCCCTGTTACATGTATGTATGTGTTATGTATTCCTGAAATTCACTATTTTGCCAACTGTATACTTTGTATTCCCAAATTGCTTGACATTTTCGTGCTCAAAATCGAATTGGAGCAAATTCAATTTTTTTGTCGGCACGTATGCATGTGTATCTGCAGATGTCGGCTGCCAAATAGATCTGTTCATATCGCCTAGACAATATCTACTTTCAGATGAGCTGGTACAATTAGAGCGCGAAGAATACTAGAAATAGTCCAACCAACCGTTGTCCAAAGCCACTATTCATCATCAAATCAAACCTCCGAATAGCCTGAGCCATTTTTGTTTATTAGTGGAACGCAACGCACACGCGTAATTAAAGGCTGGTCACGCGCGCTTTTGAATTGGTTCTAATGAAGGGCGTGTCAAAATTGCACTGCCTGCTGGCACCTGTCATGCAATTTAGTTGCCGCTTCAAAGGTTTGCCAGCCCCACTCCCTAACAGTAGCTCTCATCTCTCTGTATACTACTACAACCTATTGCAGCATGCTACAGGGTGTCTCAAAAAATGATCACAATTCTTTTTACTGCCATTTCCGCAAATTTTGACCAAATAGGCTGAAATTTGGACCATAGGTGCCAAAATTCGTGGAATTTTATGTGTTAAAGTTTGGTGCACTAGGCTTGACTAATTCCCGAGAAACTTCAAGAAAAGTGAAATTTGGTAATTTCAATAAAGCCGGTCACCGAAAAAATGGAAACATTTTTTTTTCCTGTATCTTTCCCAATTTTTGTCGGAATTGGATGAAATTTGGAGTGTTAACGCAGAAATTCAGGGTAATTCCTGTGTAAAAAGTTGATGCAATAACTCAGCTCCTCTTAACACCTGCAGTTCCTATACATCGCTAAATTTGATCTTCGCGTGCTTCAGCTATAAGAATCTCCTGTAAAAGTGCGCATACTGTCGAGCGACGAAGATCTGAGGAAACGTCAACTTTTTACACATGAATTGACCTGAATTTCTGCGTTTACACTCCAAATTTCATCCAATTCCGACGAAAATTAGGAAAGATACACGAAAAACAAATGTTTCCATTTTTTGGTGACCAGCTTTCACTATTGAAATTACCAAATTTAACTTTTTTTGAAATTTCTCGGGAATTAGTCAAGCCTAGTGCACCAAACTTTAACACTTAAAATTCCGCGAATACATGTAACAGGGTTCTTGGGGGTCTGCCCCCAGCGGACTTAGGCCACACCCCCCGCCCCCCCCCCGACACGATTTTCCCTACCCCCTCCGATTTTTCTGGCAAGTAATTTTTTGAGCAAATTTTTGCGACTCTTTTACAATTTCAGACATAAAAATTGCCAAAATCGCCTGCAAAACAGTACTTTTAGCTGTATTTCAGCTCAAATTAGTGATTTTTGAAGTATTTTAGCCAAAAAATTCGATTTTTGAGGGTTTTTTGTGCCCAATCCCCTGCGAATATTTGGGCTCTGACCCCCCGGCCGGCGCCAAACCCCCAACCCCCCTCCCCCTTCGACGGATGACCTGTTACATGTATGATTAGGCAGTATATTACAGTGTTGGACATAAAAAAGACCGCCTGCCTTTTTTCTGGTTTTCCGAATAATTTCAAATGACCGCGATTCCGCCAATTTTCATCATCATCATTTAATTTTATTCCTTACGGAATCACAGACTGTTTGCACAATACTGTGCCCTTGAATACAGTACCCTGCCACAGTACAGTTACAATTTTCAACCGAATGAAACGATTCTTGGCGCGATTATAATTATTACTTGTTTAGAGTTTGTTTTTTCTAAGTCCCATCCTGCTAGCCTTCCGTAAACCTGGAGTTATGCCCTATCCGAAATGAACTGACACGAATTTTCAGACATCTAATTGGAACATACATATCTCACAAATCCTTTCCTTCATCGGATTTTCCCAAATTTTGCTGGTTAACCAAGGTTTACATGGACTTAAAACCCTGAAGCAACCAGTTAAAATCTGGCGGATTTTTACTATCAGTGAAAGTGAAAAATTAGCGTTGCCAAAAATGAGGGTGGTGCCGTCATAACATAAAGCACGACTGTATAGCCTAATTTAGGTGTTCATTGCATTGTCTTTGTAGAGGCGATTGTAATCCATGACCCCATGCATGTAACAGGTCATCTGCCAATGGGGGGAGGGGGGTTTGGGGGGTCTGGCGCCGGCCGGGGGGTCTGAGCCAAAATTTTGGGAGGGGAGGTGGGCACTAAAAAACGCTCAAAAATCGAAAAAATCGCAATTTTTTGGCTAAAAATCGCCAAAAATCGCTAATTTGGGCTGAAATACAGCTAAAAAGTGCTGTTTTGCAGACGATTTTGGCAATTTTTGTGTCTGAAATTGTAAAAAATTGCAAAAATTTGCTCGAAAATTTACTTGCCAAAAAAATCGGAGGGGGGGGGGTCGGTGAAATCGTCTCGGGGGGGGGGGGGGGGGGGGGGCCCGGCCGGGGGGGCTCTGGCCTAAGTCGGGTGGGGGGCAGACCCCCCAGACCCCCCTGTTACTTGTGTGCATGAGCATGACCCATTATTTAATTTAGTTCGTATGCATAGCCCTGCTTTCTGTGCAGGGATGACCCCTCATTTTCAGAATGCCATATTTTGTCGTTCACTGAAAGTGAAAATTGGCCAGATTTTAACCGGCAGAGCTAGAAAGCTAACCTCTTCAGGTTTTTACGTCTATATACTGATAGATATGCTACGTGTCCATCCATCTACAGGTGTACCAAAGAAACAACCCAGCAGAGTTTTTACTCCAGTAACCGCAAATCTCAACCGATATTTGAATGAAAGACAAATAATAAATTATTGACAGATTTACGAAGTGTGTGTCATAAGTAAAGCCTCGTGACGTCAGCCCTTAGCTGTAGAAATCTGTTTTATTATGAAGTGCAACGGAATAATAAAAATCGCTCTTCTTCATTACCACAATCTCTTTTTTTTAATTTTGAGGGCAGATATCTCAGGAAGTAGACAAGTTATCTTAATAAAAATTTCACCAATCTTTCAATAATTTATTTGTCTTTCATTAAAAAAAAGAATCATTTTTGGTGAGATTTGCGGTCGCTACAGTAAAAACTCTGCTAGGTTGTTTTTGCCTCAGTTCAGCGTAGGAAGGGTCACGACACTTTGCATGACTATAAAGCTCTTTAATACTGGTTCCTGCGCGTAGATGGCCGTTGTTGACGTGACTGCTAATTAATTAGAGACCGATGACGCTTTTGTCTTCGTTGCGGATTCGAAAGTTCTCATCCACTGGCCGAGTAGCTCTAGCGTTAATGCTCACGCTGTGATTTTGTATTAGAAAGTTCATGAAAACACATCCTCTGTTGTTGGGAGATAGGAAAACCAGCGTGCTTTTCATGTTCTCTTGCCTGCATTATCGATCGACCCAAAAGTGTAAGCTTTACGTTTAAGCAAAACAGAAAGAGCTAAAGTATAAGTAAATGTAAAGAAAGCATAATACAGTCAGGCACTTATCGCCGTTTATGGTACCCACACATTCGGCGACTGTGGTGCATACAATACATGTACTAGGGGTTTGGGGGTTAACCCTTAGCCGGAAAGGCCAAACCAAGTTTCGATAACCAAACCACTGCTGTACAATTTTCGCACTCTAAAATATCGGAAAATATAGCGATATCGATATGGATAGTGAGAAAAGTGGTTATCGATTTTCTATGCCGATCGATATGGCGGAAGACAACCATTTCTAAAAGTTTCAGTTGAATTAACGTTTTAGTTTCCAGTTGCACTTAAATACCACCGGGGGTGGGGGGAAGTATAGAATGTGCGTGCGTTTCTTTTGCAAAAAAGCACGGTCGGCAAATTGTGCCCCGGCCTCTAATTTTGATTTCCCATCGGTAAAGAGCGCTGATCGATTACTCTGCTAGAGTAATAATTAAAGCAAAATAATTAATAACCGAAAAGCCGCCTCTCACTGCCTCGACCCTGCAGCAAGACCACCAGACGAGCCGCCGAGTCTATGGGTTCTGCTTCCAAATTGAACCTTTGGTCTAATTGCATTTGAGCTTCGAAAATTGAGCCTCACAAAACAAGGCGGAAGCTGACCGATTAGGCGGCCGCCTTTTTATTGAATGTAGATAGCCTCGGGACTCCCCTAGGCGCTCCTCTCTGCCCTCCAACTCCCTCCGCTCTCTCATGTCCTCCGTCCGCCTCATGACCGCTGTTCAGGCAGGTTCTTGTTTTGCTTCACCTTCTGTTTTATCGATTGAAAAGCAGTACGAATGAGGATCCAAGCTTTTCCTTGAACAGATACTCTTACAAATCTGTTCTATTTTTGGAAATCATATTTCTTATACTTTGGTAGTGTTTGTTTCAATTTACTTTTTGTTGATTTTTTACTTTTGCTTTATTATTGGGCATAGTTGTAGTCTTTCTTAGGTAGCAGAAGTTTATACTATTATTTTACTTTCCTACTAATTATACGCTTATTACATCTACAGATTCTTTCAATATTTTTTAAACTTGTACTACATACTGTAGTTGCGTCTTTCGTTGTAGTTCTTTCCTTTCTTGAATCTACATGTGCTTGTACTATTTTGGTTTTACTGTTTTGCTTTTTTGGCTTTTACTTTTTACATTTACTCTTTCGCACTGTACAGTAATTTTACTTTTTTCCTCTTACTTTTACTCTTGTGTTAATACTTTTACGTTTACGCTTAGTGTTTACTTTTGCCAAGAATTCGTAATAAGGAGCAAGAATGCTCCACTAAACGGCCGGCCGGCCTACCATGCGCTGTGCCAATATTTTGGACTGATTGGTTACGAACGTGCGCAACCCTAACTGAAATTTCAGTGAGGGTTGCGAAGTTCGCTGCCAGGCCAGTAATGAAAAAACCAAGCGCTAATGCAGGGGCAACTGATTTCTGCTGTACGTAGAATTTCTGGCGTTTATTTTGAAAGTTAGCCATGAGTAAATGCCGTTACTCAAGCTCTTTACTTTGGAACATCTACTTCTACTAGTTGAAAATCATAGATAAAAGTTTTACGCCCAAAATTCTGATTTTCTCTTCTGATGAATTCCCTTTAATGTGGAAATATAAGTAGAAATCGAGTGACAAATTCAAAACTTGAATTGAGCATATCAGCATCCTACAGAAGCTCGAAAACTCCTAGGTACGCACAGTAGAAATCAGTTACCAATGATGCAAAAAAAGCGCTTGCCTTTTTTCAGGACTGGTTACGAATTTCATACCCCTGCTGAAATTTCAGCAGGGGTTTGCCAACGTTCTGAAGAACCAGTCCTGAAATATTAGCGCAGCGCATGGTAGGCCGGCCGTTGAGTGGAGCATTCTTGCCTTTATTATCTATTCTTGCTTTTACTTTTACTTTTAAGCTTTGTTTATGTTTATTTTTACGTTTGCTGTTTACCTTTGTTCATATTTACGTTTACTTACTTACGTTCAGTTCTATTGCTAACAGTTTACTGCTATTTTTACTCTTAACTCTTACGCTCATTAATTCATTGTCCTCATCTGTATATCAAATACAATACAGTGTTGGCCAAAAGAGGCCGTGCCAGTAGTGTAGATATCATATCACAGTTTTATTCTGTCAGTTTCAGAGTCGGGACATCCGTTTAGCGATGAGTACCTACTCGAAGAACTGGACTGAAGTCTGCAGCATGTTCAGCAACGCCATTGAGAACCAGAACAACCTGTACAGCGAGAAGAGCCTAGAAAAATCCGGCTTGATGACGCTCTACGGGCTGGTCATAATCATCGGGGTCAGCGGTAATCTCTTCGTCATCTGGCTCATCGCTCGCACCCGGAAACTTCGCAACTGGCGCAACTATTTCATAATGCACTTGGCAGCCAGCGACCTGATGCTTTGTCTGCTCACCGCTCCCAGTACCCTCTACCTGACCCTGTTCACCTTCTGGAACCTGGGCCTCGTTCTCTGCAAGTTCATGGCCTCTCTTCAGGCCTTCAATACCTTCCTATCTTCACTCACCCTAGCAGCCATAGCCCTAGACCGCTACTTACTGGTCATATTTCCGGTCCGCTGGCGCGGCCAGACCTGGTCGCTAGCGCTCATCCTATCAGCCGTCTGGCTGGCTTCGCTTATCGTAGCGACACCCTACTTTTTCGTGGTGGGACTGGTCAAGGTGCCGCCTTGGAATGAGTCGGCCTTCTCGGCCGTGCTCAACTTGTGCAACCAGACGGTTCCTTCGTTTTGCGTGGAGAAGTTTGGTCAGATTGATGACTGGTTTGACAAGAAGACGTTCACTCTGTCGGTGCTGTTGTTGCAGTACTTCCTGCCTCTCTCTGCACTCCTGTTCGTCTACATGAACATCGCTAGAAAGCAGCACAGCCGGCCGTCGACGAGGTTGATTGACAGACGACAGCATAGGGCCAGGAGGAGCAGGACCAAGTTGCTTTTTACCGCCTTGGTCATAGTGTTTGGCATATGCTGGCTGCCCAGCAACCTCTACTGCACCCTAGATGCCCTCCATTTGATTAGTTTTAGTCAGAAGTTCTATATCTATCTACACTTGATTGGCATGTTCACTAGTTGTGTCAACCCGGTCTTATATGGCTTCTACAATCTCAACTTTCAACAAGCTCTGCTCGAGTTGCTGGGCAGAGAGAGAAGACACTTGACTAGAGCGGAGAGCAGCGCTAATAATACCCTGAGATTGATAGCGCAGAGTCAGCAGGCCAACGAAGACTTGCAGTTGAACTCGATCTCGCCGAGACCGCGCAAAAAACTGGAAAGAGCTGAGAGCCTGACGCCGAAGGTGGAAAAGCGAATTAGGTCTTGTTAGGGAGTGGAATTTTATGTGATTATAAAGTTTCTGTCTTACACAACGTCCAAATTACATACACTGCATAAGCCTCTTGCGACAAACCGTTTAACTGGAAAAACCGGCATGCAGGCTAGGATGCGGAATTTTGCTTGCGATTGCGTTCACAAAATTCCCGAAAAAATTTAAATTGGCCTAGCCAAAAGCAAGTCACGCCCTCCAAGCCACGTTCACGTGTCAGTCACAGGAGGTTTGTCCGAAATATAAGCTCACGTCTTATTAGAAACCAGCTTGTCATATAGTAAACCAGCGCTAATCCTACTGTCAAACAACCTTGTAAGGCATGAATGAAGTATAAACCACGAGAGGACTAAACAGGGACGGATATTTTCCGAAAGAACCTCGGCCTGTCTTTTCTAGTTTTTTCGGTTTTATTCAAGATTCCTGGAAAAAACTCCAGCCCAAGTTCTCAGTATCCTAGACTGGTTTTTTGATCCCTAACGCTTTCTAGCGCCTTCCTCATTTATTTCAGACCAGAAATACGTACACGTGTTACATAGATATAAATCACGAAACAGGCATGCAACAATGCCTGACAGGCTCCGTCAATAAACGCTATATGCAAATTTTCTTACAGCAGTTTGCATTTTTGTTTTATCATGCCAAATTTGTTTTTTTTTCTGTTGCTTTTATAACCGTGTTGAGTCCGTATGGCCTATTATATATCGCAAAAGTCCATTTTTAATAAAAAATTACCTAAATTAGATATTTTTAGCTTGAGTTTTTTCCGACCCTTAGGAAAAAACCGTTTTTTTCGAAGAAAAACACTGAAAAAACCCCCACCTCGCATCCCTGGACTAAATCTTTCAGAGTTTCTACAGAAGTTTTGGTGACAATAATACCCCAAACCTACGGTTTTGGCATTTTGTGATACCCAAGATCAAGTTGAAATGTATAAACCGTCAAGTTGAAATATTCCTCTAATAAGGCAAGTGTCACCGGGGCTCCGAAAAAAATAAGCCGCGCGCGGCTTATTAGAGTAAAGACGGTATGTATTCCACAATTTCACAGTAGTGCGTACTACGTACTACGTACTGTACGTATGTCATATATTCTTTCGTTTACAGGCCATGATGTATACGCAACCGAACTTATAATTGACAGGGGGAGGCAGCTTTATCAATGTCCGATCATACATGTAAGTGAATTTTTTCTGTGTTGTGCGTTTGGCGTTTGTTTTTTTTGTAAAGGCGTTCATCCGAGTGTTGGAAATACTGTTCCTTACTAAGAAGAGCTGGTCAATTTATGGTTAGATTAGATGTGCCAGCAATCAGACAGAGTAGTCTGTATAAGACTGGTAGTTTTGCTGAACAACGTTTAGCAGTGCTAACGAAGCCGTTTGTACAAGAGTTCGGATTGCTCTCATTCATGCTTGTAGGTGGTTGTTTGTCAGTAGATAGACTACATTTACGTCAATCAGAAGCCACCTATGGGGCTAGCAATTGTCTCTGGGAATCCGTTTAGTAAGGTGCGTTGGCTGTGTTGACAGCTGCCACTTCATTTTCGCATCATGAGCTCGACCGTTGTTGCCCTTTGCATCTGTCTATGCGGCGTTATAGCCATAAATGCCCAACTAAGCGGTGAGTAACAGCTTATGCTGTTTTGTACGCACTATACATTACTTCACGCAGTCACGGCCGCAAATACGTAGAATCTGTTGCTATTTGTTCACTTGTAATTTTTTGAGTATTCTTCTAGGTATTGTAGGTGGCCTCAAAATCACGGTTTAGTACAGGCGAACTAGTGATGCAACCGGGAGCGGAATAGGATTTGGGAAACCGGGACTACCGGGAAATGAGAATTCCGGAATAACCGGGATTACCGAGAATATCGGGAAATCGATTAAAACGCAGACAGTATGATAAAACATAAATGTTTGCAACATCCGGTTTAGCTATTGATACCATTTATCATTTACCATTTGAAGGCCTTTGTAAAGTTGGAAGTCTAGAACATAAAGTTACGGCCTAAACCAATATAAAAATATTTGGAACAAAAGGAAAAGCTGCAAAACATGGCTGTCAAAGTTTTGCGTGCCGCTGGTACTGGCAAAAGAAGGTTGGGTATACAGTACAGTAGATGTCACTGAAATGCATAGTGTTTGCAAAAAAACTGTCAATACTGCTATAAAATATATTTCCCGGTATTGCCGGTATTTCTCGGTGTTAGAGAAGGTGTGAACTGGGATTAGAAACCGGGAGTGAAAATACCGGGAATTCCCGCTTCTTCGGGAAATACCGGGATCCCGGTTGCATTACTAGGCGAACATTAAATTAAATTCAGCAGTTTTTCTGCAGAGTTCGCTCTCCAAAAGCACTGCTGTATACAGTAATTGTTCACCAATCAATCATGCAATCTTTTCCAATGCAGGATCTAAGGGTAGTTGTTTATTACTGAAGTTTCTGACGACACTGCAGGAGACAGGGCCATCACAATAAATCGGCCAAAAATGCATTTCTAATCAGTTCCTTTGTTTACAGACAGCTTGGCGTTGGTTGGCCACTAAAACCAGTTATTCTAGAAAAATCTGTGACCACATTTTAGGCTTCGACTACCACACACAACTGAAACGCGTCTACATGCCCAAAGAGATGCGTCGCTTTCTCATGTACATGAGACACCTGCAACGAGAACGGGCCAGAAAGTACGGCCAAAACAAAAAGGCAAAGAAAGTTTGGTTCGGACCTGGATTTGTGACTGATGTCTTGATGTCTCAGCCGAGTTATTATGACTAAATCGCATTGTTCTTAGCAAAGTCTGAACACGGACAACATAAAACAGAGGCCAACGTTTTCTTTGCTTTGTGTTGGCTCTTCCAAAAAAGATAGGGTATACTAAAGGCCATTAAGAATCACATCGGTTTCTGTTTTGTGCAAAATTTTTCGATTTTCTTAGATCCGTTTGTTTTCTGGCTAACGCACTTGACATAGTCTTCTGGTTTTTCAACACGAAAACACGAGATACAACGGTATCAATTTGCAAATTTTCTGAGAAAACATTCTGCAATTGTGGGACTATACTCCCCTCCCCATTAGCGGAAACCTACCATATTAACTTAAAATTAAGATTGAATTTAAAAGTAAGTCTAACTTCGTCCTAAGGTCATTCATCCCGAACCTACATAGAAGCCTAAAATGTGAACACAGTGCTAAATAGAAGCCCTTTGTTCCAAATAAGTGAGCGATAGTGTAGTGTCACTGCATCTAAATCGGATAATCAGCGCGTCATGCATAAGTGAAATGCACGCCGCTTCCCTCGCAATTCGCCAGCGAAACCTAGCTTAGCCTGTACAGCCTGTATAATAGTGTCAAAAGCGTTTAACAGATTACGTACGTACGTACAGTACTGAAATCGAAAAAAGTCACGTTCAAACCGGCGCGATCTAAAGTTTTACGCGTTAGGAGCTGTCGGAACAAGCCATAAAAGCGGCTGCTGATAAAAGGTTTTAATAGCGCACACAAAAGGTCGTTTAATTTTAGAATAATCTTAACGCGCACCGCCGGGCCGTTGGTTTTTATAAAATCCCTATTTGGAGATTAGCGTGCCCAACAGCGAATAGGGCGCGACCTTCGCTTTTTGCGTTACTCCCACACACGAAGAGCGCGCCGAAGGTATTCCAGGCATTCCAGATATGCACGTGCCAAGCAAGTTTGCCCGGCGTGCACATTTCATGTGAAGTGGCTCCTAATCCTGTTCATAGAGATTGATTATCATGTAAGGCAGCCAGCCCGGATCGCCGGCGGGTGTCGCGCGCGTGGGGTAAATAAATTGGTGCATTTTTACGTGGCAGACAGATCGACGACGCATACCTTCCCGCGCATGAACTAGATCAAAAGTTGGCCCGGGCCGTGCGGTCAGCCAGGATGCGCCACTAATTAGCCAACCAACATCGGTAGCGATCGATATTGCAGTGGTCGGTCCAGGCCGCGACAGCTATCGATTTTTCTAGCAAGCAGTCGCTTTTATTTTTTATTATTCTTTTCTGCTACTCTTTGGTATGCTCAGTATTGCACCTGATTTTCGATCATCAATCAATAAATAGCAGCGGAAGCGGCTCCAAACGATTGGCTCTCCTGGTCGACGGCGGTGGCCGACTGTTTCTGGAGCTCCGCCCCAGCTTTCTTCTTTCTTCTCTTTTTGCTCTTTTCTTTTTGCCTTCGTCTTTTTAGAGCTTAGGCACAGCCGCAACGCGTGGCGATCATACCCGGGATCTTTGAGACCAGAACCTCCTTATTCTCGTTTAAATAGACCATCATTAGAGAGGCCATCTGCGTGGGGTAACAACAAGGTCCGGCGCTGCCGTCCGGCAGTAGTCCCCTCTGCTTTGCCTGCTGTATGACGTGTGTGTGCACGAATGTCTGCAGATGTTTGAACGGACACTGTCCGTTGCAGTAGTAGGCTTTGTAGGACTTGGGCGCGATCACCCAGTCCCAGCCGAATTCCTCGAAGTTGATCACCAACGGATACCGACAACATCTGCTGGCTGGAGTGTCTTCGGTGCAGTCCATCTGAAGCAGTTCGCGTCGCTTGCGGCTAAGCCGCGCACCCTCCCGGGTCTCTATCTCGAGGTACATGTTCTGAAAGAATTATTCTAGACCGAAGTTGGTGGAGGCAAATCAACAATTATTACATGTTCGTCGTCGTGGTCTTGAGGATGGATGACTAGATTTTGGCTGTCCAAGCTACAGCGCACCAAGATGCCGTGGTTGTGCTCTGGTTTTGCGAACCACACTCTCAACTGTTTGGTGAATGACACAGACTGCCATCCGCCTTGCGACAGAGACTGCTTGAACTTGGTCGTAAACACCGGATTTGTGTGCAACTGGAAAGCGATGAGATAAGGATCGGAGCCGTACTGGTTTTTGTCCTACCTCTCCATTAGTTTTCCGTTCGAACACTTGGAGCTTCAGTTCTGCGGTGGCTGACTGAGGATGTTCAACTGGTCGGATGAAGATGTGCAATTTGGCATCGTTGACTAGCAAGTTTCTGGTGTCGGGAGCGAATTCGAAGTAAGCGGTTGGTTGTGTAAAGTGCCAGGAGACGGGTGCTGAAAAGAATGAGAGTTTATCTGAGGTCATGTCCGTGTGTCCAGGGGAACGCCAGTTGTAGCCCAAGGCCGGTTGCAAGGTCGGTCGCTGACAGTTTGACAGCCGGTGCAAAAATTATCTAGACACTTGGTGGCGAACGCCGTTTTTCTAATTGACGCGTTCGTGCGTTCAACTCTCTGCCTTCCACCTCTAACTGGGTCAGTTTTGATTGCAAATGTTGCAAAGCAATCTGACTTGATTGGTGCTGAGATTCACGATTGATCTCTTTAAACCCCAGAAACACAAAACAAAACAAATAGCTTACGCGCTCTAGCAAAACTGAACAGTTTTTCAGTTTTTGCAAACGTTCCCTCATCTTCCAGCTGCATCTGGGAAGGGGACGGTGCATCCCCCTGGAATCCGTGTCGTTGCAGAATCCGTTCCAAGGGGGCCTGACTGAACGAAGGCATATCGCGACTGATGCTGACATTAGGCGGGGTCTCGAATCCCAATCGTTTGAGAATCTCAAATTTGATTTGTTCTTTTCTGGCCAGACGAGCCTCGTCCCGCAATAAGCAAGTGGAACAGTTTTGCTTGATGTGTTCCTCAATGATTTGGCTCTCAGGGGGAGTAGCCCCTTCGTCTGAGTCGACTAGGGCGGCCATTTGGGCCGGTCGGTCCATTTGAACTTGGTTCCTCAGTTTCTCCATTTTATGGCGACTGTGTCTGACCCGATGTTGGGAGGGGGATTGGATGACTCTAGCCAAGAGAGTTGAGAGGCAAAGGGAAAGTACTAGAAGCACAGTTAGCTGCATGACTATAGAAGGCAGTGGTAGGGAGAGAGGGGCTGACAGCACGGGTCGGTTAAACAATCTAAAGTGCAAAGGCGCACAGTAACCGCTGCCACGCGAGGCAGTGCAAGTGTATGAGGCGTTAAGGCGCCGGCGCAAAGATTAAATGCGCCGCTCTTTGATTGACAATCAGCTGGTGGCCGGTGGGCGGAGCTTGAGACTGTCTATTGCAGGGCGCAATAAATTCTAGCTCTGTGCCCCGGTATCCGGCACTTTTCCCCACGGGCAGTCAACTTTGGTTTAATGACAGGAATGCAGTAATATATTTAGGTCTGGGAGCGATCAAGGTTTCAGCTACCTAGGTTATATAATAAATTCTTTGATTTATTTATAAAAATAAGAAACTAACACCTTTAGTCAGCTTAAGATTTTGGCTTAGACTAGCTTAGCGTTTAGGTTTTGACCTAGGCTGTTTTCGGTTTCGCTCTTTAGTGTACATAGGTTGTTAAGTAAAGAGTTTAGGTAGGCAGACTGTGGGCAAAGGGAGGTTGAACCACCTCAGGCTCTGACCTTACCCCCCACTCAGGCCGCCGCTACCCCCTCAAGAATTTTTAGTAAGAATTTTATGTAGTAAATTATGATAAAAACATGCCTAGATTAGGTGTAAATGAGCTCAGAATAGCTTATTTTAACCTATTTTAGCGAAAAAGTAGCCTAAAAGCCTTGATTTTAGTAAAAAATCGGTCTTTTTAGCTTTCCATCCCTTCAACCCCCCTCAGACACCGGTACCCCCTCAGCCCCCTTAGGATTCGGGAATTTACCACTCCTCAGCCGCAATGCTACCCATGTCTGTATGTAGGTATAGGTTGAAATTTGCAAATCGTAATCTGAATGAAATTACAGTGTAGAGAAAGCAAATTCCGATTGCGATGATTATGGGTTGGTGTAATTGGGAAAATTGGCGGGAGAAACTGATTTTTGCGTCCTTGAGGCGCGCCCTGGTACGGAGGAGCGCGCGTTTTTGTGCAAAAAATGATGTTGCATGCACGGACGACGCATCCCGGGCCAGGCGCGTCCGCGGCCTTTAGAATAGAATGTCGAATTAAGAACGACGGATGAGTCAATGGTAGAGAGAAAAAGTTGTACACTGTACAAAGTCCTTGCCGGTGAGTCCACGTGAGACCAGTCAGTCGAAGGTAAATAGTGGCGCTGAGGCTGTAAAATTACACAGAAGCAGTGTCGTTTATCTACTCCCCGACCTAATCTCAGCTGCTGCGTTGACAAACGGCTTTTGCTCTCTGTACTCAAATTCTGCTTGCATATCCCCCAGATTATAAACGCTCTCGATGCGCTGTGTCACCAGTAAATTCAAATAAACAAGCTGCACTTGAGTGGCCTTGACCTACACGTAAACACCTTACTAAGGCAGAAAATCGTGCAGTTGGCTGGGTGGAGTCGGCCTGGTTGCTCCAAAATAGACTGTACGTAGAGGCACTTTAATGGCAATAATATAACAAGTTTATGTGTAAACAAATCCCAGTTTTCCCTAAACGTTGATTGCAAAGTATACACTACATACATGTAACAGGGGAATCTGGGAGTCTGCCCCTACCCTAGGCCACTCCGGCGATCGGGACCATCCCTGAGAGACGCCCCTCCGATTTTCTGGTATGTAATTTTACAGCAAATTTTTGCAATGTTTTAGAAACTGAAATTCCTAAAATCACCAGTAACACAGCAGTTTTTAGATATATTTGAGCCTAAATTAAGGATTTTTTCGATTTTTAGCCAAAAATTGCAATTTTGAGCGGTTTTGTAACCTACCCCACTCTGCAGAGTTTGGGTTCAGAACCCTCCCTGTTGGCGGATGACCTCTTACATGAATGTTGCAAACTGCAAATCTTTATTCTATTCTATTTGGAGCCTCAAACAGACCAAGTAGCAATAATTCTACCTGCCACTACCACCACCACAACCTACCCATCGTTTTCTTCTCTTCAGCAGTTGCAGAGGATTTCTGAATGAGAAGCACCAGATACTGTAGTCGCAGAAACTTGTAGATGCATATATAGTACATACCTTTGCATCCAGCTCCTATAATGCGAGAAAAGCCAGCGTCACACACACAAGTGTTTGCGGTTTCGTGCATGTGCTCATTGTCAGGACATTGGCCTGGAGGTTCAGTGTTCTCTGGGGCAAGGGTGGCAGGATTTTCGGGCTCTGGTAGAGTGGTCTCTGAAAGGATCGCTCCTGAAGTTCAGAGTGAACTCGCCAATTTAGTTGCTTACCTGGTCCAGGCACTGGGGGTTCTAGAGTAGGTTCTGGTGGGGAAGCACAGACAAGCTGATAGGTCTTGCAGCCATTCTCATCAAGCATTGAATCATCATAGAAACAGTCTTTTGGTGGCTCTTCCGCTGGTGCCGCAGGACATTCTAAAAATCGATAAATATTTTCAAACGATTACTGATCACCAAAATCTTTTGCTTTACCTGGAGCTGGCGGTTGAGGTAGAGTGGTGAACACGTCAGGCTCGATTGGCACCGGAATGGTTGTTTTATCTAAAATCGCGAATTTCTAAGTTTCTTTTTCTCATATTCAGTCAGTTGTTAATGTAATGTATGTAACAGTAATGGGAGCCGAAGATGAATTTTGTACCTCCACTAGCTATTTTTCTGGGAACCAGTTTTTTTCCTATTATTTACTTTCATAGAATTTTCAGACACTGAAATTTGCCAAGTTGCTTGTAAAAGAGTTATTATTACTGTAGCTGTATTTAACCGAAATTACGGTTCTTGAGCGATTCTCAGCCGCAAATTTTTACTTTTAGCGATGTTTAGCATTGAGCTTAACCATATACTGTATACATGATTCATGTACTAAGGGGATTTGGGGGGTGACCATACATCTACTAAGGGGTGGGTTTGGGGGGTTACCCCAAGATGAAAAGGCCAACACGCCCTCACCCCCGAGACAGGTTAAGGGACCCCCCCCCCCCCGACCCAAAAATACAATTACTAGTAGCGGCTCCCAGTACTAAAACGAACGGCTAAGAAATCACAAATTTTTAGCCTAAAATTCGCTTGAAAAGCCTTTGGGAACCGAATTTGGCGTTTCCACTGCTGATATTTAAGAGAAATCGGTGTTTTTGGAAGCCCTTTTTGTCATTTTTTGCCGGGTTTTAGCTCTAAAACACTATTTGGCAGCTTAAAATAGCGATTTTTAGCGTCCTTATTGAAGAAAAACGTGCTAAAAACGCATTTCCAGGCGTTTTGGAGCTTTTTGAAATTTTGGACCCCTTCTAGGCGAAACCTCCCTCGAAACCTGAGGAAGACCCCCTGGTCGGCCCGGTGCTGTTACATGTATGCATGTATGTATGCCATACATGTCCCTGAGTTTTTCTCTGGGAGACTTTTTCTATGTCCCAAGTAATAGAGTGCGAACAATACCGGAAAAAGCCAATACCCAGTAATATTCCTGAGACCCCCAATACCCAATACCCAATACTTGCATAGCTGAACCAAAAATATTTCAGTGAAAAGGTACATTACAGTGGATTCCAGGATTCTTGCACTGGGATTAAAACTTTTAAAAGAAGGCATTGTCTAACCATACCTAGGGAGAGGAAATTTTGAAAAAATAGCCCATAATTAAGCATTTAAAACAGATTCTGGAGTGTAAGGTTAGCAGAAATTAACAGTTTTAGTACTTAATAATTCTTAGTTCAGTCGTGTTTCTTATTTTCGATAATTTCTTTTGCTAACTCGGCCGGAAACAACCGTACAGCCCTGAGTATGTAACTACTTTGTACGCTAGTGTACATTCGGTATCGGTATCATTAGAAATTGCACAATTTTTATTACCGGCAGCCTAAGAACAGGGAATTATTTACTGGTGTACTACTAGAAAAGCGGACGCTATAAGAAATTCTATTCAGTTTTACTTGACTTAACAGAAAAACAGCTTCCTAAACTTAAGGTCAATTTTTTAAGGTAAACATCAATTTTTTTAATTTTGACAGGTTCCAATTAGTATTGGGGCTCAAAAACCCCAATACCCAATACCTGGAAAACACCCAATACCCAATAGCAGTTCACACACTACGCAAGGTTTTTCCAAGTCCAAAGTGGATTTTGATGGCGTCCAAAAGTGGGATATGTGGACCTTTTCTGGGGCCCCTGGGGAAAATGGCCATAAAGTCCTGTGTGGAAAAAAGCTATAAAAGTTCCTCTTTTCAGTATAAAAATGCCTAAAACGTTATTCACGTTGCAGAATGCCGTGAAACCCTGTTTTGACTAAAGCATAGCCTTAAAATCCACTAAGAGTAAGTAGGTTCAGGTCCCCAAAAATGAGCCAAAAATATGGAGATTGACTGGGGGACTGACTGGTTTGGGGCCCCCGTCCTCTTGACCACAACAACATGTGATCGAAACGGTTCCCTGAATTTTTTGGCTCAGATTCCTAACACATCTCTCTTCATGGATGAGTGACCTACTGTACATACATACATACGGGACAGCAATCGTACCACAAATCAAGTTGTACACTGGACATCCATCGGCATCTTCACCAATTTCATAGTGGCATCCAGCAGGTGGGTTCGCAAGGTTCGGTGCCCCTGGTGGGCAAGGTGGAAGTGTAGGCTCTTCCTCACAAACCAGCTCGTATGTTGGACATCCCATTTCATCCATACCTTGATTGTAGTAACAGTTGGGGCCAGGAGCAAGTAAAGTTGGCACAACACACACTAAAATTGCATTTCTTCTACTTTTGCATAGTCAGCTTTGACAGTAGTTTACTAGGTTCGGGTGGAGTTGTGGGCATGGGAGGCAGTGTAATTGGTTCTGGTTCGATCTCTGGTGTCACTTCTGGCTGCGTTGGGGGAACTGTAGGTGGGGGCTCGATGACTGAAAAGTTTGTGGTCTCATAAAGTCGTGTGATACATTCCTGCGCTTAGATAACAAAAAGTGTGATCATACACTCGCAGATTTGTCCATTCCTTTTGTGTCCCTTCTCACAGTGACATTTGTAGCTGCCTTGTGTGTTTTCGCAGACTGAGTTGGGGCCGCACAAGCCTGGCAAGTCCTTGCACTCATCAACATCGTCACAGCTTTGGCCATCTTGACTCAGTTTGTAGCCCTTCTCGCATGTGCATTGGAATTTGCCATCTACTGCTCGACAGGTGCTGGGTGCTTGACAAGTCTTCTTGATGCATTCTATGGTACCACCGCCTTGGCATTCACACTGGCTGCACGTTGAACTGCTCCACGATTCTCCTACCTAAACATACAAAAATAGGATGTGGTTTTCTTGGAATCTTCTTTGTAATTTAGAAACTGAAGTGTTATGTTGCATATTCTCACTTACCGATCTGTACACATCATCTTCATCAATACAGCCGCACTGTTTTATGGAAATGCATTTCCCACCAGGCTTGTCCAACACTTTGCCTTGCTCACAGACGCAATCTTGCACACAGGGCTGGTTGCACATAGGTTCAGGATTGTTGCAGGTGGGTGTGCAGGCTGGTGCACAAGCATCAAATCGCTGTCCAGCAGGACATTCGATTGCTTAAGTGGCAAGGAAGATTCAGTGAGTGACCAGTCAAATGAAATAAATGAACTTACGACACAGTCCTTCACTTCTCCAGACCACTAATGGTCCCTTGCTGACACCGTTGTCACTCACTTTTGCCAGTGACTCTTGGCACAATGCCGCAAAGGCGTCCATCTCGGCACATTTGACATCTTCATCATTATCAAAAGCGCAGCTGTCAAAGGCACAACTATCATAGATCTCTTTTGCTTGTTCCTTAAGGTTTGGATCTTGAAGACAGACTGCAAATGGGCCCGCTGGGTCAAGGATAGGGGCACACTGTTCCTTGGCTTCAGCCTCTTTCTCTCCAGTACATGTTGGTGGATCTACTCCTCCAGAGCGCTGGCACCTGCAGAATGCATTAGTAATGGAACCTTTCAGGAAATTTGCATATAACCGATCTTACGATGGGTCTTCTTCGTCTGGCTCAGTCCAAGAGTCTCCAAACACATTGTAGTTCTCAACCGAGGTACCATTGGGCAGCCGCCAATCGTTCTGTCTGACCCCATCATAGTAACCACAGGTTCCTGCTGTGTTGCCCTAAAGTTGCTTCTAAAGTAGAAGCCCAAAATCTGTAAAAGGTGTGCGCATCTCATCTCACCTTCAAGCTCTCAGGGATGGATACATACATGACTTTCTCACCATCATACTTGACTGCCAAGCCGAAATCGGTGTTCAACAGCAGTCCTTTGCTGCCACTTTGGATTACGTTCACCTGACAGGCTGCTGGTTCGTCACCACCACAGGCGTCGCCGTCGATCGGAGGGTAAAAGTATGGGGCACTACTCTCTGCACCATTCACCTGCATTGCTTGTCATTTACATGAAAACCAGAATGTTGGACTGCATACCAGCAGCACGCCATTCTTGCTCAGTCTGATCACTTGACCATACACAGCCACCTCAATCCACTTTATGTATGAGACTCTGTTGTTGTATTTGTTCTTTTTTTTGCTTGACCGATGCTCTGTTTTCATGGACACCTTGAATGGAGGGTCCACTGGGTTGATTGTAGTAACCAGAGTCTGACGACAGGTGCCTTGGTAATCTTGTTTCTTCTTGTCAAATGTGTAGATGTGGGGGTCACCACTGCCTTTGCAGTATGGTCTCACTGAAAAGTGATGAGACTCGGTTTTCATGAATAACCTGCATCTGAACTAGATTTTATACTGGTTGGACTCTTTTGAGCACAGAACTGCAATCTGCAGTCACCATCACCCTCAGCTGCTGGACTCGTCTCTGTAAGAAATTCATATGACTAATACTGTGATGGAAACTTATGTATTACCAGAGGTCACTTCATCTTTTCCGCGTCTCTTTATCAACTTGTACCGTCTTCGAACTCTCTTGCATTCGTATGTTGTGTCGCCTATCGATTTTGACTTTCCTTTAGCCAGTGTTTCACCATTAGGAAGCACACAGGCTGAACATGAAGTGTGCATTGCATGGCTAGGCAAACTCATAAGTTTTTACCAATGATTTCGAGACGGTAGTGAGTTCTCCTTCTCCTTCTTCTCCTGTTGCGTTTGACACATCTGTAACGGAACTGCTTGATGTTTACCTCTTTGTTTTCTTCGATTATTTGGTCAGCTCTCTTGCAGCCCTGAAGTAACAGTTGTTCCATTCAGTTTTCTAAGGTACAAGAGGGCGTGCAAAAATTATGCAATGGTATTTTGCCCATTTTGGACCCCCTCCCCCCTGATAATCGCCTGTAATAATTTCCTGACCCCTCACCTAATTATGTAATAATTTGGCTACCCCCCGAAGTTTCAATTTTTTGAAGAGTTAAAGCGTTCAATTCCATGTAAAATGAGTTTTTTTATTCGAATAACATCTGCATGCAATTGCTAATTTTCTTAGTAGTTTTCTTTATTGATGAGCTACAACTATGTACATGTACATATAGTCTTCGTTGTACATAGAAGCTATCACTGGGTGGCTTTTTGTTAAAATATGAAACCGAAGTGTTTTGTCATGGCTTTTAGGGCTGCTAAACATATCACTTGACTGATGATCGATAGTCATAAAAGATCGAGTCGATCAGTGCTATACCCTTAAAAAGTCATAATAAGATGCCAAAGGTCACTGTTGCCGTTTAACATTTTAAAAATTCGAAATCACTGACATAAACGTAGTGTTTCCGATTAAATTAAAATTAAATAACAAAATTAAATTGTTCTGGCCAAAATCACCAAGTAAATAGCAATTTAATAACAAATTAAATTTCTCGCGATGACTGTCAAACAAATTAAAATTATATTAAATTTAGTAAAATTGGCCTAGAAATTTGATATAAATTTGATATAAATTTGCTTGATTTGGCAGTTTCACTAACCAAAGTCTGGCTACAAAACAACAAGTTCAGTCCAAAGATGACCTTCTTCATGCTTAAAGCAAAGATATTAACTGATTAAATGCTAATTTGTAGACCATTTGTCGCCATCTGAAGCAAGGTCAACTCATTTTGGACTGACACGACCTAGGTTTCGAGCTGTTTCCTCAGGAATTGAGTATTGATTTTACAGGGTTCGTGCGGCTTTCATATAGCAAAATTCCCTGACCTTCCCTGACTTTTCCATAACCAAAGTCAAAATTCCCTGACCTGAGGCAACTGAGAAAATGGGAGAAAATTTTTAACAATTGGCTTTGTTAAATGCATTTAAACGGTATCCAGAAGGTAAATTTCCGGTTTTAGTAGTATTCAAAGTCAGAAGACCGATTTTCAAAAAGGTGGTGTGTAAAGTGCTGACAGGACCATTTTGTTGGCAAGATGTTTCCACTGCTATCAAATTTTTCCCTGACCAGACACCAAATTCCCTGACTTTTCCCGGATTCCCTGACTTTTTCTAAATTCCCTCACTTTTCCATGACTCCCTGACTTTCCAGGTCCCGCATGAACCCTGTTTTAGCAAATTTATATTTAATTCATATCAAATAACAAATTTGTATCAAATTTAATTTCAGAATTTGGGTACCAAGCAAATTAATAGCAAGTTATTTTCCTCTGAAGGCTGAGTAAGCAATTTAAAAGTTATTTAATTTAAAAATAAATTTACTCGGAAACACTACATAAACGTAGCTGCTTTCTCTAATCTAAACGTTCATCTGAGTGAAATTGAGAAAATGTAAGCTCAATGGCTTCAAATGGAGACTAGATGTACTGTACATTAAAACCATTAAAATTATGGCTATTTTAGTGATTTCTGCACTTCAAAAAATTACCTAATGAGGTCGCCAACCCCCTGCTCCACCGTAATGATTAGTAATCCTTTGGCGAACCCTCCTCCCCCTCATGCATTATGTATTTTTTGCACGCCCTTAAGGCTGTCCCAATTTTACCTCAACAACTTCTTTAGACTTTTCATCGCTTTTACTTGATTTTTCTTTGCTTCCTTTGCCTTTGCTTTTCTCTTTACTTGACTTTTCTTTACTCGATTTCTCTTTACTAGCTTTCCCTTTTTCCTTGCTTGACTTCTCTTTGCTTCCTTTGGCTTTGCCTTTTTCTTTACTTGACGTTTCCTTGCTGGATTTTTCTTTGCTTCCCTTGCCTTTTCCTTCTTCTTCACTCGACTTTTCTTTGCTTCCCTTGCCTTTTCCTTCTTCTTCACTCGACTTTTCCTTGCTCCCCTTGCCTTTTCCTTTTTCAGCACTCGACTTTTCTGGAGAGCCGCCCTTTTCTCCATCACAGATCAAATCATATGTTGGGCAGCCATCCTCGTCTAGTGTTTCAACATCATATCGGCATCCTGGTTCGGGTTGCAAAAGTGGCTTGCCTTCACAGCCTTTTGGTGGAGGTCCCAGTTCTTCAGAAGATTTTCCACCTTTACCTTTCTCTGGAGATCCACCTCCCTTGCCTTTCTCTGCACTGGCTTTCTCTGGAGATCCACCTCCCTTGCCTTTCTCTGCACTGGCTTTCTCTGGAGATCCACCTCCCTTGCCTTTCTCTGCACTGGCTTTCTCTGGAGATCCACCTCCCTTGCCTTTCTCTGCACTGGCTTTCTCTGGAGATCCACCTCCCTTGCCTTTCTCTGCACTGGCTTTCTCTGGAGATCCACCTCCCTTGCCTTTCTCTGCACTGGCTTTCTCTGAAGATCCACCTCCCTTGCCTTTCTCTGCACTGGCTTTCTCTGGAGATCCACCTCCCTTGCCTTTCTCTGCACTGGCTTTCTCTGGAGATCCACCTCCCTTGCCTTTCTCTGCACTGGCTTTCTCTGGTGATCCACCTCCCTTGCCTTTCTCTGCACTTGGCTTTCTCTGTCCCTGGCTTTCTCTCTGCCTTTCTCTGCACTGGCTTTCTCTGGAGATCCACCTCCCTTGCCTTTCTCTGCACTGGCTTTCTCTGGAGATCCGCCTCCCTTGCCTTTCTCTGCACTGGCTCTCTGGGATCCGCCTTGCCTTTCTCTGCACTGGCTTTCTCTGGAGATCCGCCTCCCTTGTGCTTTCTGCACTGGCTTTCTCTGGAGATCCGCCTCCCTTGCCTTTCTCTGCACTGGCTTTCTCTGAGATCCACCCTCCTTGCCTTTCTCTGCACTGGCTTTCTCTGGAGATCCGCCTCCCTTGCCTTTCTCTGCACTGGCTTTCTCTGGAGATCCGCCTCCCTTGCCTTTCTCTGCACTGGCTTTCTCTGGAGATCCACCTCCCTTGCCTTTCTCTGCACTGGCTTTCTCTGGAGATCCACCTCCCTTGCCTTTCTCTGCACTGGCTTTCTCTGGAGATCCACCTCCCTTGCCTTTCTCTGCACTGGCTTTCTCTGGTGATCCACCTCCCTTGCCTTTCTCTGCACTGGCTTTCTCTGGTGATCCACCTCCCTTGCCTTTCTCTGCACTGGCTTTCTCTGGTGATCCACCTCCCTTGCCTTTCTCTGCACTGGCTTTCTCTGGTGATCCACCTCCCTTGCCTTTCTCTGCACTGGCTTTCTCTGGAGATCCACCTCCCTTGCCTTTCTCTGCACTGGCTTTCTCTGGTGATCCACCTCCCTTGCCTTTCTCTGCACTGGCTTTCTCTGGAGATCCACCTCCCTTGCCTTTCTCTGCACTGGCTTTCTCTGGAGATCCGCCTCCCTTGCCTTTCTCTGCACTGGCTTTCTCTGGAGATCCGCCTCCCTTGCCTTTCTCTGCACTGGCTTTCTCTGGAGATCCGCCTCCCTTGCCTTTCTCTGCACTGGCTTTCTCTGGAGATCCGCCTCCCTTGCCTTTCTCTGCACTGGCTTTCTCTGGAGATCCACCTCCCTTGCCTTTCTCTGCACTGGCTTTCTCTGGAGATCCACCTCCCTTGCCTTTCTCTGCACTGGCTTTCTCTGGAGATCCACCTCCCTTGCCTTTCTCTGCACTGGCTTTCTCTGGTGATCCACCTCCCTTGCCTTTCTCTGCACTGGCTTTCTCTGGAGATCCACCTCCCTTGCCTTTCTCTGCACTGGCTTTCTCTGGTGATCCACCTCCCTTGCCCTTTCTCTGCACTGGCTTTCTCTGGAGATCCACCTCCCTTGCCTTTCTCTGCACTGGCTTTCTCTGGAGATCCGCCTCCCTTGCCTTTTTCTCTGCACTGGCTTTCTCTGGAGATCCGCCTCCCTTGCCTTTCTCTGCACTGGCTTTCTCTGGAGATCCGCCTCCCTTGCCTTTCTCTGCACTGGCTTTCTCTGGAGATCCACCTCCCTTGCCTTTCTCTGCACTGGCTTTCTCTGGAGATCCACATCCCTTGCCATTCTCTGCACTGGCTTTCTCTACCACCTCCTTTCCTTTCTCTGGACGATCCACCTCCCTTGCCTTTCTCTGCCTGGCTTTTCTCTGTCCCTCCCTTCCTTTCTCTCACTGGCTTTCTCTGGAGATCCACCTCCCTTGCCTTTCTCTGCACTGGCTTTCTCTGTTTTTTTTGAGATCCGCCTCCCTTGCCTTTCTCTGCACTGGCTTTCTCTGGAGATCCGCCTCCTTGCCTTTCTCTGCACTGGCTTTCTCTGGAGATCCGCCTCCCTTGCCTTTCTCTGCACTGGCTTTCTCTGGAGATCCACCTCCCTTGCCTTTCTCTGCACTGGCTTTCTCTGGAGATCCGCCTCCCTTGCCTTTCTCTGCACTGGCTTTCTCTGGAGATCCGCCTCCCTTGCCTTTCTCTGCACTGGCTTTCTCTGGAGATCCACCTCCCGCCTTTTCTCTGCACTGGCTTTCTTTCTCTGCACTGGCTTTCTCTGGAGATCCGCCTCCCTTGCCTTTCTCTGCACTGGCTTTCTCTGGAGATCCACCTCCCTTGCCTTTCTCTGCACTGGCTTTCTCTGGAGAATCACCTCCCTTGCCTTTCTCTGCACTGGCTTTCTCTGGAGATCCGCCTCCCTTGCCTTTCTCTGCACTGGATTTCTCTTTAGATCCGCCTTTTTTGCCTTTCTGTGCACTGGCTTTCTCTGGGGATGCCTTTTTTGGCGCTGGCTTCCTTCTTCGATTTACTCGACCTCGGGCATCGGCTAGACAAACTAGCACAAATAACAACAAGAATAGTAAACCCAGTCTCATGTTTGTCAGACAGACCAATCCAATGATGGATGGTTCAGTGTTGGACAAGGCTGGTTAAGTACTTAATTGAAAGTGGCTTATAAAAAGCCGGTTAAACAGGGAAACAGCTGGTGCTTTGTAACACCAATTGTAGAACTATGATAAATCCTGACGTTGTTCAGATTTTTACCATCTGTTGTGGATGGATTAAAGGTTAATCTGCATTTAGTATATGCATCTTGGTTTTGGGTAGTTTATACTATCCAGTGTGTCACGGGTGGTCACACGATCTGTGAAAGCAGTTGCTTGTGAGTTCGAAGCCAGCAACTAGAAGTAGGCGCAATAAAGTCCAACCCAGGCCACCGAAAGTCAGTGATGGCTAATAGGTAAATGGGGACTGAGCCAAAGCTGCCGTTGCACTTCATGACATTGAGCAAAGTGGAGGGATGTTTGTACTGTATGTAGGAGAGGACACTCCATTGAAAGGCTCTAGTAAGAGCGCGGGGTATCCTGAGCCATCTGAAGGTACACTGAAACCTAAACGGGGAAACAGAGTAGGGATATGAGGTGTGTTTTATCCAGTGTTTTTTTTCATTTTTTCGGGTTTTTTCTTAAGGGTTGGAAAAAACATAAATTGTGGGAAAAAACTCAAGTGAAAAATAGCTTATTTATGTCATTTTTAGTTTAAAAATGAAGTTTTGTGATATATAGCAAGAACTAACTGAAAAGAAAACTGTTAGAAAAACAACAGAAAATACCAAAATTGGCATGTTAAAACAAATAGGCACACTGCTGTAAGAAAATTTGCATAAAGCTATTATTAATGGGACCAGTCAGGCACTGTTTCATGCATGTTTCTTGGTTTGAATGTGTATAACACTTGTATTTCTGTTCTGAAAAAGTTTCAGTAAGGCGCTAGAAAGCATTAGGAATCGTAAAACTAAGCCAGGATACTCAGAACTTAAGTTGGAGTTTTTTCCGCGATTTTTGAAAAAAGCGAAACAAACTGAAGAAAAACAGTCTGTGGTTTTTTCGGGGAAATATCCATCTCTGAGACAGAATAGCTTGCTGTCTTTACATTTCAAATTTGGCATAATGGAAACAAAAACACAGCGTCCGCATGCCTTTAGTGCATTCTTTTTGCGTCCAGGAGAAAAGAGGGCATTAAAACCAGTTTTCCGCCTCTTAGTGATGCTGAAAAATTGTACAAAACTGCACAGTGGGTTGTCATCTCAAATGGCGTCCTTGACTTTGTGTTTATTTGCCACTTTCGGTTTAGTAGAGCTGTCAAAACCCGACACCACTGCTGTTTCACTTGGCATCTGGGTAGTGAGAGATGGCGCTAGAGCGATACGGTACAACCAGACCTACCTACCGTCAGACAGCCCTTTTTATCACTATTTCGCTGCGCGATTTCAAAACGCTATTGCCGATGTGTTTAACAATACCCGGTTGAAGGATAATTACATTACGTGTTTGGTCACTGGCACCCGTGAGCCGTATTTGATTAATAGAAACTGGACAAATGGAGTGTATGTACAGTTTGATGTCACTTTTAAGTCGCTCGAAAATTCCAGAGAGGCGTGGAAAGAATTGTTAAATGGAATTTTGAACAACAATGACCAAATAGGGTCATCCAGGTTCTTTATCAGCCCTTTCCAGTTGGACCCTTTTGACCCTTGCCTTCAGGCTAGATGTCACCATCATGCTGTTTGCCAACCTATAGGGGACTCTAACTACACCTGTACTTGTCCTCCAGGTTTATTCAGAGATCTGGATGCCAGCAACCCCGGCAAAAAGTGCATTCCTAAATTCAACTATAATGAATGTCTGAATGCCGAGGAGAATGATTGCTCAAAATTCGCCAAATGCACAGATTTGCCTTTTTTGTACCGCTGCGACTGCCAACCTGGCTACTATGACGTTTCATTGCCAGGCGAGCTGCCTGGTAGCTTCTGTCAAAAGGATTGGTGCTTTGACGATCTGTGTCCAACCAATACCAGCTGTGTGAACAAAGGAGATATTGCCATTTGCGAGTGCAAAAAGGGCTACGTTGACATCTCGAGCAGCTCAAAACGGCTTCAGTTGGGTCTGATCAATGTGCAGTGCATGCTCACAATCGATATCGATGAGTGCTCACTTGAGACCACTGATTGCAGTAAAGCTGCAGTCTGCACGGATCTGCTTGTGGGATACAGTTGTGCGTGCCCTCAGGGATATGCAGATGTTTCTCCAAAAAAGCCAGGCACAATTTGTACCAAGATCAGCTGTGACTTGTGCAATGGCAATGGGGAGTGTTGGCTAGATGCCAAAACTGATGAATACAAATGCAAATGCTCCGAGGGCTTTTCTGGCCCCTATTGCGCAGAGCAAAAGGCACGCGAGCAGAAAATTCGAGAAAAATTTGGACTCCTCAATGTGGTGATTGTACTTTCAGCGGTTATCGTAGTTCTCGTAGTGGCTGTATGTGGGCTTCTGGTATGTGTGCTCAAATTGCGTAGGAGAGTCGTAATAGATGATAGTTCGAGCAGTGACTCAACTCCTAACGAAAATAAAGTTTAAAGTGACTGGTGTGTTCTAGTACTGGGCCAATTTAGTCCATGTCCGGCCGTTTAATGTCAGGCCTCTTCTGGCTCTTATTTGCGTTTAGTCTGTTAGTTTTTGTTTACCCCGAAATTTTCCTCATTTACGACTTCGAATTTGACCAAAACGACAACACAAGTGTTCTGACGTCATTCCCATTTCCTTTATGGGTCACCAGATGGGGTCGGCGAAATTTTGTTCATTTCAACGC
Source organism: Sabatieria punctata (assembly GCA_030248155.1). Lineage (NCBI taxonomy): Eukaryota > Metazoa > Nematoda > Chromadorea > Araeolaimida > Comesomatidae > Sabatieria > Sabatieria punctata. Next base: position 216,850 of record JASANB010002016.1, on the reverse strand, counting down.
TAGCTTTGCAAATACAACTGATCCTATTTATTTGCAAGCTGCAACTGAGCTAAGCGATGGTATTGCGTCGGTTTTCAACTTCACAAATTCAGAAATAGGATTTGAATACGCAAGACTGGAAAATGTGGCAGATCCACTAGCCATAAATGGATCTTGGTTGTATGGAATGTATACGGTTGGCTCGCCCTGGCTAGGTGGAGGCGTTTATTTCAATTTTACTTTGTATTTTTCCAATTCAACTTCATTGCACTGGAGAAGGATATTTAGGATCTTTTGGAGGAGTGTTCACAAAACTCTAAAAGTGGGCTCGTCTGAATTTTTTCTTAGCCCTTACATCCAACTGAAAACTGACCCAATGTGCATGAATTCTGGTTGTCATCCGTATTCTGACTGCAGCTTTAACGGATTTAATTTCACCTGTATGTGTCCTGAAAATCATACCGATTTGGAACCTGAAAACCCAGGCCAATTGTGTCAATTCAATGAATGCTTGAATCCTAGTGACAACGTTTGCTCGCCTAGAGCTTACTGCACTGATAAATTAGCTGGATATTCGTGTACTTGCCTGCCGGGCTTGACCAACTATCGGAGCGCTTTATTTCCCGGCCAGTAAGCTTTTCGGTTTTTGAATTTACAAATTTGAAATGTTGGAAACGACTCTTTGGTCAGTGGATCAACATCCATAAATCGACTTTAAAGCACGATTTTAGGTTACATAGTTTTTAACTTAGATATGGATTTAGGTTAGAAATAGCATCTTTTGATCGAAATTCAGTGTTGACCAAAAAAGCCCAAAAAACGACCGCCTGGCCTTTTAGTTTAGTTTTCAGCATAACTTCAAATGACTACCATTCCGTCAATTTTCAACCAATAAAAATTTTTTGGAACGATTATTATTATTATTATTATTATTATTATTATTATTATTATTATTATTATTATTATTATTATTATTATTATTATTATTATTATTATTATTATTATTATTATTATTATTATTATTATTATTATTATTATTATTATTATTATTATTATTATTATTATTATTATTATTATTATTATTATTATTATTATTATTATTATTATTATTATTATTATTATTATTATTATTATTATTATTATTATTATTATTATTATTATTATTATTATTATTATTATTATTTGTTTGCATTCGGTTGAAAGTTGACCGAATACCGGCCATTTGAAGTTATTCGAAAAACTGGGTCTCTTTTTGGCCAGTACTACTGTGTATATAATACCTTTTTTAGTGCGTGTATTGAGGATTACTGTGGAGATCTGGACCTCTGCGACGCTAACTCCACTTGCGTCAATACAGCGCGTAGAGCGTATTGCAAGTGCAAACCAGGCTACCAAAGCATCAGACGCAGTAAATTGAGACAAGAGTTTGGTCTGCAGGACAAGATCTGCCTGCTGCCTGAGGACATCGATTTTTGTCAGTTGCAGCTGACAAACTGCTCAACTGTTGCCAGTTGCACTTCAAATTCCACCACTGGCTATCACTGCGAATGCCCCGAAGAATTGAATTCCCTCACCGTTCTAACAGCAGAGCTAGATAGTGCAGGAAATGTTGTGAATGCCTCGATTGTCCCTGGGAACAGGATTCCCGGAAGATTTTGCGGTGCTTTCAATTGTAGCTACTGCAATTTCAACGGTCACTGCGTTCAACTGAGAACTACCAATCAGTTGGCTTGCTACTGTAACGAAGGATTTTCTGGAGAAAAGTGTGATAATCCTAGAATTCTTAGGGTCTTAATTTCTATATTTTTGTCTATCTTTGTCTTTCTCGCAGTTCTTGCACTGGTTTTGTGTTGGCGAAAAAGACAGCAGAGAAAGGAAGAAACCGCTCATACTGAAAGTGTGGAAATGTCGTAGTTTGTATATACTTGAAAGAAAAATTAGCATAAAATCTAGTCAATCAATCAATCGAGACTGTCATTTTCTTCGTCGTCCGATTCAAGAGTGTCCTCCAGATTCAAAGGATGGAAAGTGTGCAGAACGATCTGGTTCTGTGTGGACGGTCGCCACCTATTGGCGCTGCTCAGATGGACGCTGGCGTATTTTCTTCTGCCGTGAAGCATGTGGTGCCTAGAAAAGGAAAAGTCACTTTTTCCCAAGAATTCAACCGGAGGGAGTGAAATATCTGCTAAAAATCGAATATTTATTTTGTAAAGCCCATACTTTACATATTCACGGTACCACAGTCAGGTACTTCATGGTACCGACACATACGTATATGGTGCGGGTCCAGTACCTAGGCAGTGGCGCCATATATGGTACGTTCCGGGCCTGTGCTGGTACGATATAAGGTACTGGTAACATATATGGTACTCCCACATTTTGCCACTGTTACTGCTCTTTTTAGATTTCGTACCATACGTACATATGGTTAGTGGTACCCTAAACGGCGTTAAGTTGCTGAGTGTACCAGTCAGTGGCGCACCCAGGATTTTGCAAAGAGTAGGGTATAAAATTATGTAGTTGGGCCAGGGCGAGAAAATTTTTTTAAATTAGCCTTCAAAAACACATTTAAAAGGTATTCTGAGCGTAAAATTGGCGAAACTTAACAGTTTTACTACAGGGTGTCCCAAAAAAATGACAACATTTCTTTTCGCTGCCATTTTCGCAATTTTTGACCAAATTGTTTGAAATTTGAAACATAAGTGCCAAAAAAGTGGGAATTTTATGTGTTAAAATTTGGTGCATCAAGATTGACCCAGTCCTGAGAAATTCAACAATACAGTCATGTCTCGTTAATCCGGACAAGTTGGGACCGGCCAATTTTGTCCGGATTAGCGAATTTCCGGATTAACGAATCAAAGCTAAACCATTGTTTCTCCGGTCAAAGGCCTAAATGACAGCTTTTTTATAGTTGCATATCAGATTCTGCAGCTGTACCTCCTAATTAAAACCCAAAAACTAATTTCAGCTGATTATAGCTTATAAAAAGGCAAAAATAATTACATTCTGACTCAACGAAAAGCATTACTCAATTGTCCGGAAGGCGAATATCCGGATTAACGAGGTCCGGATTAACGAGACATGACTGTATATAAAATTGAGAAATTTCAATTAAATGTAGAAACAGCATGAAAAATGCTGTCTTTTCTTTTTGCTGTATCTTCTTAAATTTTTGTCGGAATTGGATAAAATTTTGAATATATGCGCAGATATTTTGTAGGTCAAAAGTTCTGGCGTTAATCAGTCCATATCGCTAGTACTTCGAAACTAAAGAAAATCAGCGTGTTTACTGCAGCAAAGTGAAGAACGTGCAAACTCTGAGAACTAAGGAATAAGAGCACCATCCAGATGACCTCCGTTTGAGTTAATACACTGCTGCAACCGTTTCCCATAAGCATCGTAAACATTTCTTAGCATGTTTAGGGTGACAGACTGAATTACACTTACAGGAGCTTCATTACGGCTAAGGGGCGCGAAAATCAATGTTGTCGTTGTATTGTGATCGGGAGTTTTTATGTCAAGAGCTGGGCTGGGTTCATGCGCCAACTTTTTGATTTACAAATAAATCCGTTATTCTTCGCATATATTCAAAATTTCATCCAATTCCGACGAAAATTAAAGAAGATACAGCAAAAAGAAAAGTTTCCATTTTTGATGCCGTTTCTACATTTAATTGAAATTTCTAAATTTTATATATTGTTGAATTTCTCAGGACTGGGTCAATCCTGATGCACCAAATTTTAACACATAAAACTCCCACTTTTTTGTCACTTACGTTTCAAATTTCAGACAATTTGGTCAAAAATTGCGAAAATGGCAGCAAAAACAAATGTTGTCATTTTTTGGGACACCCTGTAGTAAAGAAAGAGGACATCGTTCCACCTATTTTTTATTTTTACCTAATTTTTCCTTTCTACCTGCACTACAAAAGGGGGTGTACACACCCTACACCCTCCTGGGTACGCTCCTGCACAGTAACAGTACTGTTGTGCGTTAACCATAAATGATTTACGTACCGTAAGACTACAGGTTCTGTGAGACGTCGTCGGGAAGAAAAATTTGGTTCAGGACTGGTCTCGGATATTTCGTGGTTCTGTCTGGCACAGCAGTCGCGGTCAGTGTAGTAGCAGTAAGCCGTTAAGCCAAGTACCGTACCGACACATAGCAAAGTAGCCCAAATAAATATGTACATGATTCTAAAATTACGTACGTTAAACAACCGACCGCCTTTTTCCGTTTATGCGCTCCCTCCAATAGCCGCCGCATGGGCGCTTATTAGATTAGAATTGAATCTGTGGAAAGTGCAAAAACTAAATAAGCGCACATGGGCGCTTTTACCGAAAAACAGTTATGGTAAAACTAGTGCAACGTTTGCTTATACCCACTGCACATGGTAAAACTACCCATACCCAGAATGAAAACTACATTGCATGGTGCTGTTGTAAAACAGCCCTACATGCTTCACATTGCAACTAGATCAATTTGGAAAACTGCTGCCAAATCAGATTGCCCGCCCGACTTCCAGAAGATTGAAAAGTATATAAAATTGTCATACGTCATGTGCGAAGTGGAGAGGAAGCAGCAACCGGGCGTGTTGTCGGCTTTCATGCAGCATCTCTCGTACGGTTTACATTCGTACGTTTTGCTTATATTTGCCACTATGGCGCATAAAGTAGTTCCTTCTCGTTTGTATCGCGGTACGGCTAAAAACTTCTAATTTACGCTTCAATTTATACCCGGCTAGTATTTCTTGCCTCGCACAAGATTGATTAAAAGCCACAAAACTGGCAAAAACAATACACGCTTCATTTGGCACGCATCATATCATACTGCGGCTAAGCTTTTAAGTAAACTACCACTAGCTGCCTGCCGGTTGCGTACGAACCGAACTAGCTTAATTAATTATTCATTGGCACATGTGTATTTAATTGCTGCATCACAAAAATTCACTCTCTGCTTCTGTCGCTGGCGTTATAACTACGGTAGGCAGATTGGGGTCGTCAGGCTTCCAGACCGACGAGAAGACTGGATGTGCTACTTGGCCAAATCTTCGCTTGTGGGCTACACTAAAATACGAGAACCCGTCGGGGTCACGTTTCAACCAGGTCTATATTAGTTCCGGTCGAAAATACAAACTCAATACAAAAATTTGCAGCAACCTTTGTTGCTGCGAAATTTTTTCCCATCGCTGGGGATCCTGGCGTGTGTGTGAAATTTGTCCTATAAATTCACCTGAAATTAAGGCTGCTTGATTTGGACAGTTGCGAGTTTCTGCTGCAGCAGTTGGCTCTGGACAAGTAACAATAAGCACCGATTGCCACGATTACAAGAATGCAGATTAGCGATCCCCATAGGAACACATGAATGAGCCTTAATTGACTACTCACATTGCATGCAACGATTACAAATCAAAAATCGATTACAATTCTTTGTTGTCGACACGTATACAGCAACTATCGTTGCCGTTTACTCGACAACACTGTTCGTACGGTTGGCATTGGTATGTTGAAGGCACGGATGGTACTGTTTCTAGTACAGTACGTTCGCATTTTATCATCTCCACATGGTCTCGAATGTGACCTGAAAGAAATTACTAGTTTAAAAGTGAACTTATCTTCTGTCCTCCGCTAAGTTGCTCAAACCAGAAAATTCTGACAAATTTGTTTTAGAATATAATTTACTATATAGTACCAAATTTTAAATTTTTGCAAAATTACATTATTATGCCACTCCTAACTAACAAAATTTATACTCAGCTACGCTTTTAATTTCAAGACGTTTGTCTGAATGTTGGCTAAAATTCATAAAATTATTTCTTTTCATCTTTTATTAACTAAAATAGTAAGCAGTACCTCGTAGTAAAATTTTCATAAAAAACCAACCGCGTACAAATTTGATGATAAAGTCTACGTTACACGTTTGCAATTCTCAGTTATTTCCTTTGGATCATGATTGAAAGAATAATGAGAAATAATTGAAACGCAATTACAATGTAGAACAGCATTTGGCGGTTAATTAATTAAGAGCATACTCTGTTGAGTGAGAACGAATAGAAGGTGGAGCAGCAGGAGGTGGTGGTAGTGGGTCATCGGTAGTTAAGTTCGTGTGGAGGCAACATAGCTAAGCCGGATCAGGTAGTGTGTGGGGCGCCTGAGCCACTATCGACCGGCTGCTAGAGTAATTATTCATGATAGCAGCCAATTAGCGTTCTGTAGCTAAACAACGCACGTCAAATCTTCGCTATCACTACACTATTTGTCAACTTACTCTGCCTTCGCTACCTATCTTACTAAGAGTTATGATAACATAAAGAACAGAACAGAACAGAACAGAACAGAACAGAACAGAACAGAACAGAACAGAACAGAACAGAACAGAACAGAACAGAACAGAACAGAACAGAACAGAACAGAACAAGAACAAGAACAAGAACAAGAACAAGAACAAGAACAAGAACAAGAACAAGAACAGAACGGAACGGAACAGTATGTATCAGGGGGGGGGGGTCCGACCGGAACAAATCTCAAAGTATGATGGGCGCCATCAAGCTCAGCGCACGTACCGACGGTGTGCCTTAACCGATCCGGTCGTGTTACCCACCGTTCGATAGGTCTTTGCGTTGGCTTTCAAATGAGCTAAGCAGCGCCGTCATGCAACCATGTTTGCGCGCGAAATTCAAATTTTAGTGACTCGGCTCTATTATTTGATTTTCTACCTAAACGGGAAACGTTGCCATTTTTGCATTTGTGATCGTAGGTCAATGCGCCAACCGGCAAACGACGCAGCGTGACGAGATTTACAGTTTCCATGCATCGCCATCGTTCTACGCCTTCCGGCGCCAACACTAGATGTCTGAGAGTCAAGCAGTCAAATTTGGCCGTTTTTGCCACTTATTCCTGAGTAGTTTTCAGGCCATAGTTCACTTCGCGGTTGACAGATTTAGCTGGTTCATGCACGAAAACACTCCTAATTGAACGCAGAATGCTAATAACACAACCTGGGCGCTCGGCAATCCAAGCAATCCACTGTAGGACCTCCAGTATCAGCATTACCCGACTATCGGGAAAAAGTATGTCAGAAAGAAGATCGATTTTCTCGCTAACGAAAAACAAATTTGCATATCTGCTGAATACGATTTTTAGAGCACATCAAGACCTTTCATTTGGTGCATTACATGCCCTTGTAGCATATCGGCAATATGGTGTTCATTTTCGATTTTTCTTTTTTGTACGATTTGAGAGCTGAATTTTTGACAGTTTTTGGTCTGTTTCTTGCGCAAAAATGATCGCATTGAATCCGTTCTGCTGTCAAATGAATCGCCACGGTCCGCTGCGTCTTTTGATGGATAGCTTATTTGGATTAGCCCACGCATTTTATAGTTATAGTATCATATACTACCGTAAGTCGAGTTGGATGCACTTACTTGATTTAAAAGGCAGATTTGTCATGAATTTCAGATGATTTTGCACTATAACTATAAAATGCGTGGGCTAATCCAAATAAGCTATCCATCAAAAGACGCAGCGGACCGTGGCGATTCATTTGATAGCAGAACGGACTCAATGCGATCATGTTTGCTCAAGAAACAGATCAAAAACCGTCAAAAATCCAGCTCTCATGTAGTACAAAAAAGAAAAATCGAAAATGAACACCATATTGCCGATACGCTACAAGGGCATGTAATGCACCAAATGAAAGGTCTTGATGTGCTCTAAAAATCGTATTCAGCAGATATGCAAATTTGTTTATCGTTAGCGAGAAAATCGATCTTCTTTTGGACATACTTTTTCCCGATGGTCGGGTAATGCTGATACTGGAGGTCCTACAGTGGATTGCTTGGATTGCCGAGCGCCCCGGTTGTGTTATTAGCATTCTGCGTTCAATTAGGAGTGTTTTCGTGCATGAACCAGCTAAATCTGTCAACCGCGAAGTGAACTATGGCCTGAAAACTACTCAGGAATAAGTGGCAAAAACGGCCAAATTCGACTGCTTCACTCTCAGACATCTAGTGTTGGCGCCGGAAGGCGTAGAACGATGGCGATGCATGGAAACTGTAGATCTCGTCACGCTGCGTCGTTTGACGGTTGGCGCATTGACCTACGATCACAAATGCAAAAATGGCAACGTTTCCCGTTTAGGTAGAAAATCAAACAATAGAGCCGAGTCACTAAAATTTGAATTTCGCGCGCAAACATGGTTGCATGACAGCGCTGCTTAGCTCATTTGAAAGCCAACGCAAAGACCTATCGAACGGTGGGTAACACGACCGGATCGGTTAAGGCACACCGTCGGTACGTGCGCTGAGCTTGATGGCGCCCATCATATTTTGAGATTTGTTCCGGTCCGACCCCCCCTGGTATGTATGAAAACGGAAAAATGACTTCGATTGAGAGCTGTAGTACGTAGGTCACTTTTATTACTTTTCTCTGCATGATGATTGTTGGTGTACAAACAAACTCTCTTTTGAACTTAATTTTCTATTCATAATAGTTCATATCCAAACTGACTCCACATAAACGCGAATCACCTTTGTACTGCTTCATAGTGGGGTAACGCCAACCACCGAATGCCTTGAAATCTGTGAATGCGTCTTTCCCGTCATAGTGGGCGTACCATAGCGGAGGATTTGTGCCATCTTTGCTAAGCTTATAATCCAATCCTACGATGGATTCCCAATTGTGGTATGATGTGTAAATACCCCACTTTTGCCATCCGGCTTGATGGAGACCTTTTATCATACTCTAAAAAAACTACGTTCTATTACCTTTGTAGTCTTTTCATTGTCACTGTCATTCATCAGCTAAATATCTAAGACATACGTACTTCAATAAAATTTTGATTAGCAGTTTTGTCGGTTGTCCACTTATAAACCTCGATATCAAGCCAGATCGTGTCTACAAATGTGCGCACAGATGAAAGATAATTTAAGGCCTCAGAGATTTGCTGGGATGCTGTCGGTCCTCCGGTGACTTTTGGGAATATGTAGACATCCGACTTTACGCCATTTGTCTTGTGTACTAGTTTGATATTGGATAAGCCAACCGAATCCACCTTGCCGATACTTCTGCAACATCACATAGACATTCATAAAATTCTGAAGACATTGGGACTGTCTGGCCTACGTAGAGTGGGGGCGGACCCCAGCCCCCCTGTTACATGTATGAATGAACAGGAAGCTATGTATTAAACCTGTAGATCCTAAAAACGGGCTTTTGATATCCATTTTCAAATAGGCACTTCAGCTGAGTTTCACTCAATCCAACCGATACATCGAAGCCATGTTTGGCTTGTTGAGCGTAGATAGCGTTCCAAGTATTCCTGCCCACGATGCCATCAGGATCGAGTCCATGTTGTCGTTGAAAAGCCCTAACTTTGATCTCGGTTTGTTCACCGAAAATCCCGTCCACCGGAGCGCCGACTGCTCTCTGTACCACCTTGACACAGTCTCCTCTGCTGCCCAGACGCAGAGTAGCCGTGCAACGGGCGCTTGCTACGTTGCTCATGGATAACTGGAAAAATAGGACTATAAACAAGAAACGCATGGCTTTTGGCTTTGCTTGGTGGCTGCTGCAAAATTCTATTCTTACGCATGATAAAACTTATCAGCCTGAGAACTAACAAATGTTGAGTAGGACCTAGGTATTTACTTTGGCAAAATAGCATAATATTTTCACAGGCATGCAACTGTCAAATACAGTATAGATAAAAAAAATGTCCCATCGCTTTTTCGGCCTTCACTCAAACGTTTCGTTCTCAGTCACTTCTTTACCGATTTGGCTCAAATTTTCAGCAAAAATTAACAACATGGTTGGCTAAATATTCTGCAAGTGTGGTGCCAAAATTCCGACTCATACTGGTTTTATGACCCGAAAACTAGGAATGAGGGTGGTCCACGCAAATTTAATTTTTTTCGGGAATACAAGGAGTACAGGCCTGAAACTTGCAGGAATGATTGGTGTTGCTATTGGGCATAACATACTAAGCGGGCAGCCCTGTAGCTCAAAGGGCACTAAAATGGGGGAATTTCAAAAACATGACGAAATACGACTTTTCTTCGTAAAACCGGCAAAATGACGATTCTAAAGATTTTCAATTTTCAAAAAACGCTGCAGGGATGGTTACTATGGTGTGGAACAGAGCTTAAATATCAGGTTCATTTATTTGTCGAACTTCTTGCTACAATCTATGTTGATTAACAACAGATTCAGTGCTTTGATTCTAGAAGGTGCAGATTTCTTAACTATGGGATTTTCACTCATGTTTTTGAAATTCCCCCATTTTAGTGCCCTTTGAGCTACAGGGCTGCCCGCTTAGTATGTTATGCCCAATAGCAACACCAATCATTCCTGCAAGTTTCAGGACTGTACTCCTTGTATTACCAAAAAAAATAAATTTGCGTGGACCACCCTCATTCCTAGTTTTCGGGCCATAAAACCAGTATGAGTCGGAATTTTGGCACCACACTTGCAGAATATTTAGCCAACCATGTTGTTAATTTTTGCTGAAAATTTGAGCCAAATCGGTAAAGAAGTGACTGAGAACGAAACGTTTGAGTGAAGGCCGAAAAAGCGATGGGACATTTTTTTTATCTATACTGTATTATGGTTAATTTTGCAAACATAACAAATTCTTAGCCTACCTACAGATATACAGTACTAACAGCACGACACGACCGCAGCAGACTTTAAACTTTCAACAGCTGTTAATTGCAACACTCGGCGTAGGGTGGGTTAGTATATCCAATTATACATATACAAATTATGTAAGCGCGATAGCGCGCACGATGTTTCGGTTTAGCGAACGCTTATCATTATACATTTGTATAAATATAATGTTTGGATCATACATGTAACAGGTCATCCGCCGATGGGGGGAGGAGGGGTTGGGGGGGTCTGGCGCCGGCCGGGGGGGTCTGAGCCAAAATTTTGGGGGAGGGGGGTGGGCACTAAAAAACGCTCAAATATCGAGAAAAATAGCAATTTTTGGCTAAAAATTGCCAAAAATCGCTAATTTGGGCTGAAATACAGCTAAAAAGTGCTGTTTTGCAGGCGATTTTGGCAATTTTTGTGTGTGAAAGTGTAAAAAATTGCAAAAATTTGCTCGAAAATTTACTTGCCAGAAAAATCGGAGGGGGGGGATTGGTGAAATCGTCTCGGGGGGGGTCCCCATCTGGGGGGTCTGGCCTAAGTCGGGTGGGGGGCAGACCCCCCAGACCCCCCTGTTACATGTATGGTTTGGATATACATACACTGATGTCATATTTGATATACATATACAAACGGTCTTGATATATGTACAAATGGTTTGTATATTTCCTTGTTTGTGCAAGGTGCGTCAAAAACAACCCAGCTATTCCTTTCCGCTGTTGCGGACGACGAGCTAAACAGTGACTGATTAGCACGAGATTGCTGACAATTCTACCAACCGTGAGTGACCGACTGTTCCTACACCAGGACGACCTCCCTTCTTCTCCCCTTTTTCTTTTCTTTTACTCTTCTTTTCCCTCCCACGAGTGGGGGCGTCCCCGCCGCGGAGGGGGGAGTAAGGTAGGCTTGGTTTGCCCTGCACGCCAAAGCTACTTTACTGCTAACGCCCACTCACACTTTCGACTAAACCATTCATACTCACTCTTTCTTCCAAAATCTTCACTCTATTATTATCTTGCTCATAGCTCAGGATCTGATCAAAGCCACTGGGGACTTACCTTCCGGGGTATGTGGTGTGCAGTCACCTTCTGCATAAACTGTCCCAGCAACCTCGCAAGGGTCGCTCAAGACCCTTTCAACATTCGCATTATTGATGTATGGTTTAGAGTGCTGAAGATCTTGAAGCCACACTTGCTTTATCACTTCCTGAGTGTGTGAGCCCTTTACCCCCACCTAATTTTCTCTTCCAGCTCCGATGCTTCTTTTCTGCATATTCTCAGCTAGAAGTTTTACAACCTTTGATGCTGGGCTGCCAAGTGGCGCTATCGACTCAGCGACTAGATCCCTGATGTGGCTTTTCTCTCTGCCATTCGCCGGCCTGCTCACCACAACCACAGCTTCGCTCGCTCTCTATAACGCTTTTCAGCCCCGATTCTCACTATCCGCTGCTCCAATTGTTGTCTGGTTCCAGTAATGAAGTTGGTTTCACCACCGATGCTACCCCGTTTGCTCCAGATGGTTGAGACGTCAGGGACTACCAGATGGACAAGCTCTCGTTCCAAGCCACTTTACAGCTCCTTCCTATTCCTACCCCACCCTCTACTAACTTCTTTCCCTTATCAAGATGTGAGAAATATCTTTTCGTAGGTAACGTCCCACTCTGCTATACAAAAAGGTGCGTCTGTTGGCCTGATATCAACAGCTAATCGCTGATGGCCAGGGCGAGAAACGCAAAAAAAAACTCTTCTTTTCACATAACAGAAAAAACGAAAACTAATCGGCTGTTGTAAGAAAGTAAACGCAATAACATCTTGAATCAAGGCGAACAGTGAGCGCCAAAATCAAAATCACATCTTGATTTTAATGTAGTAAAATTAATGACAGCAGGATTCTTGATTCTTGATCTTACTGTTTTATTTTGAGACTTTATTTGTTGTTTGGCAAATCTCAAACGATTTGAATGAATCGTTTTTGCATGAAAGAGACATATATTCTGGACAGTTTAGTGCAATTTTCATTAAGATACTCTGCTTGGTTCCTGAGATATTTGCCATCAAATTTGAAACATTAAAATTTCCATTCAACGGCCGAATTATGCTTCAAAATGTATCTTATTCGGTAGCTCATACTCTGTTTCATATAAATGCATCCCCTCCTATCAATAACCGAGCACAAAAAAGAATTTGCGCTTAAACTTGCGCGAACCGTTTTCGGACCATTTTGTCGTTTATTTTATTTTCTAATCCGCGCAGCACGGACGTGCATGGCCCATCCCTACTATTATAAGACAATGGTTTTCTATGATGGTCTTATAAGCGGGACTCTCCGGTAGTCAACCAGTACAAAGCGCAAAAGTTGTGCGAGCCGCTGTCTAACCTTTTATGAAAGGCCTGGCAGAGCTAAAAAGCAGATGTTAAGAATAAGACAAAACCAAAGACAAAAAGACAACTAACAATCTAGCACGCCCTTCAATTTCCGTTTGCCCTAAATCGATTTTACCCTATCTTTTAATTACTGCACTGAACTGGCCAGACCAAATCCGCTAGCACAAAATTGCCAGATTTGAACCAGCCGGACCAAATCTGAGCGAAACCGGCAGGAGGGTGGGGTCCAGGGATGTGAGGTGTGTCATTTCCGTTTTTTTCGTTTTTTTTTCGAAAAAAAACGGTTTTTTCCTAAGGGTCGGAAAAAACATAAATCGCGGAAAAAACTCAAGCTAAAAATAGCTAATTTATGTCAGTTTTCAGTTAAAAATGGACTTTTGAGATGTATAATAGGCTAGACTGACTCAAAGGTTAGAAAGACAATAGAAAATACCAAATTTGGAAATTCCAAAAACAAAAAGGCAAACTGCTGCAAGAAAATTTGCATATAGCGTTTATTGATGGAGCCTGTCAGCGACTGTTCTGTTTCATGCTGTTTCCTGATTTATATCTATGTAAGACGGGTATTTTTATTCTGAAAAGACTCAGGAAGGCGCTAGAAAGCGTTGGGAATCATAAAACCAGGCTAGTATACTTATAGAACTTGAGCAGGTGTATTTTCCGCGATTTTGGAAAAAAACGAAAAAAAAAACTGGAAAAAAACAGACCGAGGTTTTGGATTTAGAAAAAACCTAGGTCTGTTTTTTTTCGGAAAATATATCCATCCTTGGTGGGGTCTGAGTCAAAATTCTAGGGAGGGGGTTGGGCACTAAAAAAACGCTCAAAATCGCAATTTTGGGCTAAAAATCGTCAAAAATCGCTAATTTGGACTCAATTACAGCTAAAATGCTGTTTTACTGGGATTTTAGCAAATTTAGTGTTTGAAACTCCAAAAAAATTGTAAAAATTTGCTGAAATATTTACTTACCAGAATATTCGGAGGGGAGCAGGAAAAATCGTGATGGGGATCTGGTCTAAGTCGGGCGGGGGCAGACTCCCCTGGACCCCCTTGTACATGTATGCTACAAGTCATCCGCCGAAGGGGGAGGGGCGTTGGGGGTCAGCGCCGGCCGGGGGTCTGAGCCCAAATTTTCGGACGGGGTAGGGCACTAAAAACGCTCAAAAATCGAAAAAAATCGAATTTTTGACTAAAAGTCTTCAAAAATCGCTAATTTGAGCTGAAATACAGCTAAAAAGTGCTGTTTTGCAGGCGATTTTGGAAATTTTTTTGTCTGAAATAGCAAAAATCGCAAAGATTTGCTCAAAAAATTACTTGCCAGAAAATAGGAGAGGGTGGTCGGCAAAATCATCTCAGGGTGTCCCCATTTGGGGGGTCTGGCCAAAGACGCGTGTGGGGCCGACCCCCAGACCCCCCTGTTACATGTATGCTACAACTGGTACATAAACGATAGCCCTCACAATACACCAAAACTCAATCCTAACAACTCTCTAATTAATTAACGGTTGCTAAACAACTCCGGAAAAGAGTTACTCCCTTTATCGGGCAACGGGCAGCATGGTTGGCTATTTGTATTTGGTCTTTGTAATTAGCCTATTCAGCTTTCCCCGCAAATCTGGTGAATTCCTTTGCTAATTAGACTAGATATACTTTAAAAGAGTGTTCTTCTTTCAGCCAGCTACACGCATTACAAAGTCACCGAAAAAGGGCAAAAGGGTGACATATCTGAGTCGATCGGAAGTGCAGCCACATCAAGCGACTACGCCATCACCTGCGCGATGAAATGTGACCAAGAATCAACCTGTGTGAGCTTCAGTCACAGCACAACTGACAAGTCGTGTCTGCTGTTCGCGGTGGCCTCTATCAATGTCACAAAGACTGCTGACGATAACTGGCTCTTTTATGACGTTCAGTAGAACTCTCTTTTTGTTTCAGTGATAAGTTTGTTAGCCAAGCTTCCAAACGACAGTTTGTCTGAGAGTAAAAACACCTAATTGAATAAACGTTACTCGATGCGTTCTTGTAAAATCTCGAGTGCAATAGGAGGTGTTTTGCAGTATTTTTGGCAGTTTGATCTGAACAAAGACAAAGGGAAAGCGGAAGCTGAGTGAGAAGGGGTAAAATGTTAGAAGCATGTCGAAATTAGCTTGCAGTGAGTTTACGTGGGGTAGGTAGCGCATCGATTTAGTGCGTGGTCCTATTAATACGACCATCCATGGCAACAGGAGTCGGCTTAATAAGCTGATATGCAGCTAATACGGATTAGTCTGGCTCTATTCAGTTTCGTTCTTCTCAAAACAAAAGGCGAAGATTTCGCTTCTAAGTGTTTTTCTTTCGGTTCGCGTTCTCTCTTGGACAAAGGCTCCTGCTACGTAGTATCGAAGGACTTGGTAGAATTTCAAGATGCCGACTGCAGCGACTTCGAAGATGGACATTTGGCTTTTGTGGTCGAAGATAGGATTGGTCGACTGTTGTCCGGTTTGGTAATTTTTTCGTTCTCTTACTAAAGACCGTTCAGAATCCATTTGGTTTCTGTTTTGCACAAAAATGTTCGATTCTCTAAGATCCGTTCGCCTCTAGCTACTGTTTGTTTGTTTTGTTTTTGAGTTCCTCTGTCCTTTCGGACAGGTCAGGACAACCCTCGCTCTTTTCAGAGCCCTTCAATTGGGTAGCCCTGTCTACATACAAACAACCCTCCCCTTTGCTGCCAATAGGTGCAACGGCAGCGCCGGTTCGGTTCTCATTTACCTACTGGCCATCACCGGCTTTCGGCGGTCTGGGTTGGGCTTTACGTCGACTACTTCCAGTCAGTCGCTTCGACCGGTTTCGAGTCCACAAACAACCACTTCCAGATGCCACCAGCCACCAGAACGAATCCACCAGATGCCGGGGCCGCCGTGACACAGCGATTGTGTAAACTACCCATGACCAAGACGCGACTAGCTGCGTACTGCATGTGACATAGTCTTGTTTGTTTTAACAAGAAAACATCATGTACGTACTACGGTAGCCAACTTGCAAAGCTGGAAGAGGCGCACGCACATAGTTACGCTGCCGTTTTTCGTTAAAAAATAGAAAAGTAGGCTAAAATATGCAGGGCAGTCTACTGGTTCTGAAATATACAGTATAGCAATGCAAGCATTTCACTGTTCTTGGTTGACTGCCCTTCAGCTTCACTGCAGTTCGTCAATCGTCATATTTGTCTGTTTAGCCCGGCAACGGTAGCGAGTGCTGCGAAAAGAATCGTGTGGCGCAGTGACGCTGCCGTTTTTTTCGCTAAAAAGTAGGTATGCTCAATCAGTTTTTATGAGAAAACATTGATTGTAAGTAGACCTATTTCCTCAGAGAATTTCAATTTGTAGTATTAGCTTGTAGTCAGAAATTTTCGAGAAAATAATTTCTAGTCTTAGTTTGTAGTTGTCAAATTCAGGTTCAAAAAATATGTAGTATGGGGCCGTCCATAAACGACGTCGTTCCAGAGGGGGAGCGGGGTCGGCTGAAAGAGACGACGGACTAGGAGGGGGAGGGGGTTAGGAAAAAACGACGTCGCTTTTTTTCGGAATTTTAGGATACTTGAATTGCATTATTTTCGATTTATGCACATTCTGTCAAACATTTCTAGTGGTTGAAGGGATTTATTGAATTAATTGCACTGTATGGTAACAAGAAAACGTTAGGGGGGGGCAAGAAACGACGCAAGGCGATTTTGGGGGAGGGGGTCCGAAAAATCGGGATTTTGGAACTACGTCGTTTATGGACGGCCCCTATTAGATTGTGGTCAATTTGTAGTGTAGTCAGATTGCCGAACGTGAAAAATTCGATATTACTGGGAATTTTTGACAATTGAACAATCAGCCATAGTAATACTTTTCAAAAATAGGTACTCGAAACCTGTGTGGTATTTTTCGAAGTCCAGACAGTAGAATTGCTAAAAGCGCCTGTAAATAGCGTTTTAAAGCTGCATATGAGCCAAATTAGCGATTTTTGACGATTTTTAGCCCAATATTGCGATTTTTTGTGATATTTGAGTGTTTTAGTACCCAAGATCATCTCCTAGAATTAGGGTTCACAGTCCCACAGCCGGCGCCAGACCCCCAACCAAACTCCTATCGGCAGAATTCATGTTACAGTATGAAATAAATAAAACAGAAGCAACTAACTAAACAAATGGATAAATGGCAATTTAGATGAATTCTCAGCCTGGAAGCGACGAAGCATGGATCGGTTTAGAGCTGGACTTTCCCGAGTCAGAGCGTTGGGTTTGGAAAACGCGTACCAGCACGTTTAGCTCGGGCGATTTGAATTTCGCGCCATATTTGGATGATGAAGAACTTGATCCCGATGATCAGTCGCAGTTGCCGCCAAGATACGGTCTATTCAATCGAGCAGGAAAAGGACTTATCACTGGGGCCTCAGAAGAAGTGAAGCGAAAGTTTGTTTGTCAATACGGTAAGGCAAAGATCTTTCTTGCAACATGTGACGTAATTTTGGTCATTTTAGACAATCCCGACCCGACCCTGTATTACGGCGTATTAATGGACGAAAAAGGACTGGATTATCTGGTGGTTAAACGAGTGGAAAATGTTTCTCATGCTATTGGCTGTGCTAGAATGTGTCGCAAAACACCGGTGTGTCGCAGTTTTAGCCATAACCCGATTGAGAAACTCTGTCAGCTAAATTGGTTGGAATCTACCGAATTAGAACACGAATTCCGTATCGGTTTTGTTACTTATGATTACTGCAATGATAGTTGCACTCCGGTCAAAGACTTTAATGATATTGTTTTGTGGTAATAAAGAATCCAACACTATTGTTGCTTTGTGACTTTACTTACTTACATACATACATACATACATACATACATACATACATACATACATACATACATACATACATACATACATACATACATACATACATACATACATACATACATACATACATACATACATACATACATACATACATACATACATACATACATACATACATACATACATACATACATACATACATACATACATACATACATACATACATACCAGGAAGGTCAGAAGCCACACGTTATCAAGGAGTGGAGTTATAAATCCAATTTAATCACGCACGCGTCAAAGCTGCTCGTGTTGCTTAATTAGTTTCCTTCATTCCGCTCCTCATATTTCCTTCAATTTCTACCAGGCTCGCGTGTAAAATGGTCAAATCTGTGCAGGTATAATCAGAGCGAAGTCTATGTATGTAGTTGTGGTACGTAGTAGGGACGTGACCTCAGTTCCGACTTTGCCCAGTTCCAACATTCCTATAAAAATTAGGTTTTTCACCACATTTAGAGGTAACTTCAGTTGTTGATCTAAATAACTCTTTGGGGATGACCAGACTCGAATTGTGGGTGGAGTAGTTTGGCTGCGGTTCGGTCATTGGCGAATTAAGAGAGGAGAAGGGAACCACAGCTCCTCGCACGGTGTTGCCGTGTGGTTAGGTGTTCAAACTGGAGCTCCTCCCACTTTGGTGTGCTAAATATATTTGTTTATCGGCGTATTATATTAAGGACGAGATGGCCCGGCTCTGTATCCACGCCATCCCGGCAAGAACTAGATACGTTGTTGAATATCCTCGCTATCGATCCACCGCCCACGGCGGCGGTTGGGTGGGTCGGCCAATTTAAATTTTTTTCGGAATCTTGGACGCGCAATCGTTCGAGTTTAAACGGTTTGACGCAAGGGGAGAACCGTTTATCAAGAAGACATAATTAGGTGAAGGTGTGTAGTTTACACGTTTTTTCCAATCGATTTTTGCGCTTTTTCTGCCACAAAGTGACCAAAATGCCATCAGATCATTCGCTAAAAATAGAATAACTATTCTCAGAGTGCCTTTAAAGACTGAATTATGTAGTAAATATTTCAAAAAGTTGTGACAGACAGTAATCGAACTGGATCCCTTCAAAACTTCTCAGAAGAATCGTTATGAAAACCGTCTTGTGACTGTCTCTATCCTTTGTACATACATCACAATGGTATCAGTGTTGCCACAGATCGGTAATTTTAAAATCTGCCCACTTTACCTGACCTAAACAGAAAAACTCTATGGCCGTTTTATAAGGAAACTCATATTATATGCTTCAACTATGTACACAGGGATGTGAGGTGTTTTTATCGGTGTTTTTTTCGTCTTTTTTTCGAAAAAAAAACTGTTTTTTTCGTAAGGGTCGGAAAAAAACATAAAACGCGGAAAAAACTAAAACTAAAAATAGCTAATTTATGTCGTTTTTCAGTTTAAAAATGGACTTTTGAGATGGATAATAGGCTAGACTGGCTCAAAACTGTTTGAAAAACAACAGAAAATACCAAATTTGGCAATCTAAAACAAAAAGGCAAACTGCTGTAAGAAAATTTGCATATAGCCTGTCAGGGACTGTTTCATGCCTGTTTCGTGATTTATATTTAAGGGTATTTCTGTTCGGAAAAGACTCAGGAAGACGCTAGAAAGCGTTAGGAATCATAGAACCAGGCTAGGATATTCAGAACTTGAGCAGGAGTTTTTTCCGCCATTTTGGAAAAAACTGAGAAAAAAAACAGACCGAGATTTTTTTCGGAAAAATATCCATCCCGGACATAACACTGTGATTTGATTGCATCTATAGTAATTAGTAGGCAGTAATAATAGATCAAATTTGAAGAGGTCTCCAGGGTCTAGCCTTCAAAAACGCTTCTAAAAGGTGTTCTGAACATGAAACGAGGAATTAACTGTTTAGCAGTATGAAGAGTCCTGTGGTGGGTGTGGGGCCAATGATTATATTTTTAAAAAAACAGCCTTCTAAAACGCCCTAGACACTGAATAAACTTCTGCAGCTTGCTGCATGCCTATGTTGATTGAGCGATCCCGAACTTTCCTTTGATCAGACACAAAATTTCTAACTTCCGTTCCGTGCCCATTTTCAAATTCCCTTACTTTTCCCTTATACCTCCCCGACCCGTGGAATCCATGTATGCTATGCCGGAAAAATCTGGGGGAGGGAGGCATGAGGTTGTCTCTGGACGGGGGTCCCAAAAAACAATTTTGGGCCGATATTTTGGCATTCTTTTACAACTTCGTAGAGTAAAATTGCCAGCGACAGAGATTTTCTATGCTTTAGTGCTTGGGCTCCGAACTTTGGCTCAGTCCTGTCGGCTGGGCTGAAAGCTCCCTATTCGATAAATAGCCTGCTACATGCAGTATATGGTTGAGACAGTGCAGTAGTTAGGCGAAAACTTGAAACTTTTCAGGTGTCAATGCTGTTTCTATGCCTACTGGCAATTCTCCCTACGACGCGCGGTTTTCCCACCATTTTGGAGGGCTATCCACGTCTCAGACGCAACCCGACCTGGTTTAAAGGATGGCAAATCATGCTTGACAAGGAGCTAGCTGAGAGAAGGTCCCGGCCACAAAGTCGCGCAATTATGATGCCGCTTGATTGGCTAATTAGCGATTAGCATAACTAATTGGTCCGCCCTAATAGAAGCGAAATTAATAAACTCTCATTTCTGCTCTTTACCACCAATCTGCAGTTGAAACCTAGAAAAATCAGCTAAAACAGTTGATCGACAGGTCGGACACCAAATCTACCGATAAAATGTCGATGAGTTAGTGCAGATGGCCAAAATGACTCATCAATCTCTGCGAAAACACGCAATATCCTAGCCAGATAGCCAAATCTGATTTGAATATTGAGAAGCGTCAAGAAAGGTTATTAGCACAGTTATTACCGAGTTCACCGGTCGCTCTAGTCTAAACTCTCTGGAAAACAGGCAGAAATGTTGGCTGTTTATGTAGCACTTGTGTTGCTGGTGGTGGCGAGTGCCAGTCAGAAAGTAGAGGCGTCTCCGTTCCGCGCCTACCAGCCACGAATCGGTCGCAGAAGCGAAAGCTATCCGGAATTTGATGACGCCGACGGTGGTGGATACTACGCCGCTTTCAGAGCTCACATGGCGCCCCTCTCTATTCTAAGCAGACTACCCAGTCCGAAGTATTGAGTGATTAGAGATAGGGTGATCGATTTTTTCTTGCCGGTTCTATGTCAGATAGATAAGGTGGCTTGAGATTTAATAAAGCAACCAGTGAAAGGTCTATTCAGCTGACTGATTGTTGATTTAGAGAGAAACTTGAAACTTTATACGAACCGCCTGATATATAGCCAAGTGGCTAATCACATGTAAAACATGACACGCAGTCGTAGTTACAGTGGGAAAATATCGAAATTTTTAAAACATATTAATATAACTATACATATATGTTTTTCGCCAATCAAACATATAAATAACACATATAGTTAAATGTTTCTGAAAATTGAATATGCACATATTTTTAAACATAAAACATATTTGTGTAAAAGTCGCTTATTCACTTGTATTTTGTCTTAATTTTCGATAATTCAAACTTGAGATTCTGAATTTCCTGTTTAAAACGGTTTGCAACAATTTAAATAGCATGCTCAGATTCAATAAGTTTAAGTGAAAGTCAGATTTTGGAAAAGTTTACTGTCAAACAGCAACCAAAAGTCTTGAAATAATGAATTCCTACAGCAAAAATATGTATACGTTTCCAGAAACATATTGGCCTCAAAACATATAAATACAAAACATATTTGACATGCAAACATATTGAGAAACATAAACATATATGTTTTCCCAAAAACAAACATATTTATGTTTTAAAACATATACATAAAACATATATGTTTCCCACAGTAGTCGTAGTGCCCCCAAAGTGGCGTATCCAGAATTTTGCAAAGGGAAGTAAAATTTCGAAATTGCCTGGTTGTCGCTGGAGTAGGAAGTTTTCCAAATCAGCCTTCAAAAACGCATTTATTTCAAAGGTATTCGGGCCGTAAAATTGATAAAAATTAAGCTTCTTAGTAGCTTGAAAAAGCCTGGTTGGGCCTCTGTTCAACAAGGGCGAGAAATTTTCGAAAAATTAGCCGTCGAAAACAAAACGCATTTAAGACGCATTCTAAAGGCCGTTCAGAATGTACTCGGTTTCTGTTTTGTGCAACATTTTTCGATTTTCTTAGATCCGTTTGTTTCTAGCTACCGTATGAATTTGACATAGTCTTGGGGTTTTTCAACACGAAAAAATGAGATACTACGGTAGCAATTTACAGATTTTCTGAGAAAACATGCGGCAATTGTGGGACACTACTCTCCCTCCATTAGCGGAAACCTACCACATTATTAACCAAAGACTAAGATTGAATCTAAAAGTAAGTCAACTTCATTCTAAGATTCATTCATCCCGAACCTACAGAAAACTACAGTATCATATCTGATACCACTACCATATATGGTACGAAATCTGAACAGAGTGGTACCATATGGTACCGGTACCGGTACCGGTACCGGTACCAATGCGAAGGTAGGGGTACCATATATGGTACCACCACAGGCCCCGAATGTGGGGGTACCATACATGGTGACGACACCTTATATGGTGTCGGTACCATAAACGGCGTTATGTGCCTGACTGTGAAAGAAGTTTTGTACCGACCCTTCACCTCCTTGGTGCGCTACTCGCCCACACCCTCAAAGGCTAACCCCAGATCGGTACCCCGAGAAATAATTTTTCCAACCACTCTCATCCGATTTTTGGGCTAATTTTTGCAATTTTACCAGGCTTGAAATTGCTAAAATTGCCTCTAAAACGCGCTACAATGTAATTTGGCAGTAGCGGGGCGCATATTAAGAAATCTTAGCGATTTGTAGCCCAGAATACCGTTTTTTGCTACTTTACCCCAAACATTTGGGCTTAAACCCCCCGTCAGAACGCCCAACCCGCCTCATACAATACAAGCTGAAAATAGCAGCCAAATCGATTCGGAATTGACTGAGGGACGACCAATCGTTGCGATAAGGTACCTAGGTAATCATACAGGGGGGGCAGCCTGAGTTATTGCCTAAACTGTACTTACAAAAAATAGGGCACTTTTTACGGACGCGCATCACTGCCTGTATGCAGTAGTCAACAGTGGATTGCTATTATGGCAGCGATCTTTTGGCATTGTCATTTTGCCGGTCGGTTATTAAGTGGCAGTCTGTCTGTTGGCCGTACAACTGAAACTCTCGTTTAGTTTGAAATGGAGGGCGGACGAAAAATTATACAGCGCTCCACATACGAACCAAGGGTGTGTTGCTGTGGAGTGGGAACTGCCGCTATTCTAATGGCCTACATACAAGTGGTACGTACAGTCTATGCCTCCATCCTACATGTGCCAGGGTCTGGGCTAGAAAAACTAAACCCCATACATGTACAGACGGGTCCGTGGGCAGAAGACCCTCCAGAGATCGGGGAACCCAAGCCCCCTACCCCAGACGATTTTTCCGACGCCCCCGACTTTTCTAGCAAATTTTTGCGACTTTTTAGAATTTCAGACACTAAAAGTACTAAAATAACCTGTAAAACAACAGTTTTTAGGTGTATTTGAGCCCAAGTTAGCGATCCCAAAACTGCGATGTTTTCAATTTTTGAGCGTTTGAATGTTCAACCCCTCCGATCCGATCCGATTTGCGGGGGGCCTTACGGCCTGCGATCAGACTCGAGGTCCATTCCGCTACCCCCGTGGTTTCGTCATCTCGGACGTTTCCCTTCTATCACTGCCAGCCACTCTAGCCATGCTGTTGGGCGCCAGGTACTAAGAGAGTCCCTGGCGCGTTGACGTCATGGTGATGTCGGCTCCCAACGTCCGCTTGGTCCGCCCCTGGTGTGAGAGAGGCCCCCAGGCCTAGTCGGTTTCCGTGGACAACTCCTGACGTCATTGATCTTTCTCCAACGTGGCATGCTATTGGAGCGGCTTCGGTGCAATGGCAGATCCAGTCGGTTCCCATTTTACCTACTCGCTGTAACCAGCTTTCGGTGGCCTGGGTGGAGCGTTGTGCCGACGACCAACTCTTTGCAGCAAGAAACTTGCCGCGCCGAGAGGATGAACCACTACAACCGCAAGGGATGCAGGGGCCGCCGTGACTCAGAGGCAGCGAGCTACCCACTGAGCCAACGACGCGGCTGTTCAACCCCTTCTCGAGAGTATGAGCTCAGACCCTGCCGGTACCATATGCGGTGACGGCACCATTATGGTGCCACTAGCCGCGTCGTTGGCTCAGTGGGTAGCTCGCTGCCTCTGAGTCACGGCGGCCCCTGCATCCCTAGCGGTTGTAGTGGTTCATCCTCTCGGCGCGGCAAGTCTCTTGCTGCAAAGAGTTGGTCGTCGGCACAACGCTCCACCCAGGCCACCGAAAACTGGTTACAGCGAGTAGGTAAAATGGGAACCAACTGGATCTGCCATTGCACCAAGCCGCTCCTATAGCATGCCACGTTGGAGAAAGATCAATGACGTCAAGTGCTGGCTGAGACGACACAACAAGGCCTATACCGGTTTAGTGCTCTGGCCGGGCGGCGGTGGACGCTGCCAGCACTATGACGTCAATGCGCCAGGCGCTCTCTTAGTACATGGCGCCCAACAGCATGGCTTGAGTGGCTTGGCAGTGAAAGAAGGGAAACGTCCGAGATGACGAAACCACGGGGGTAGCGGAATGGACCTCGAGTCTGATCGCAGGCCGTAAGGCCCCCCGCAAATCGGATCGGATCGGATATGGTGCCACTAGCCTAGGTATGTACTGGTACCATAAACGGCGTCAAGGGCCAGGCAGTTATATCTGTGAAATTAGAAGTTTTAGCTGAAGCGGTTCAATTGTAGTACCTACATGCATACATATAATGTACTGTACGTTTACTGTATTGTACTATTCATATGGTTAGTGATCTAAGATTATGGATTTCGAATTTCAATTCAATCACAAATAAATTATTGACACTGATTATAATTTAAATTAAATTAAATCAAATTAAATTAAATTAATGGAAATTGTCTTTCATTATTTTCAATTACAATGATATTTTCTATTAAATTATTGAACCATGGAAGTTTTCAATTATGCAATTTTTTCAATTATTTTTCCATTTTTTGAAAATTTGCCGTATTTTTGCTTCCAGCTATATAGTTCACTTTAGAAGCAGTACACACAATCTAAAGGTTCTTATCATTTTGACCAACATCTCTTGCTACCTTCGCTGAAAAGGGGAGTGTAAAACGCACAATACATACTAAAATCACTGTTGTACTTTTATGAACTACGAAATGAAAACCTAAAAGCAAAATATTACAGAATATAGTGAAGTCAGCCTAACATAGCTGATAAAACCAAAATAAGTTTTTGTTTGAAGTCCTAGCGCCTCTGATACTTACACGTACGTATTTCCTTACATTCATCACAGGAAATAATTGAAAATATAATTGAAATTGCAGGCGAATCTCAATTAAACTACAATTAAATTATGGCCCAACTTTTGAATTTCAATTAAATTATATTAATTGAATTGAAATAAAAAGCGGGCCAATTATGTGAATTTCAATTACAATTAAGTTAATTTTTACATCACTACATACGGTACCGGAGGTTTCCACTTATAACACCTGGGGCCTATTTCATAAAACGTTCATAATTATGATTTTATGAGTTATGAGAATATGAGCTCATAGTATGAGTCCTCATAAAGTCGGTTTCACAAAGTTTTGCGCGCACTCATATTTATGATTCCGATTTTATGAGTGATTTTATGAGTCGCAAAAAGAAGAATTAATAAAAAAAGAACAGAAAAATGAGTTTGGCCTTGAATTCGTGTGGAAATCTCTGGTTGCATCATAGAAAAAATGTCTGGTCGCAAAGGAACGCAGAGAAAACCATTGTATTGGACGAAAATTTCGACTCAAAGCATCGAGAGGGAAGGAAAAGCTTCTGGCAGAGGTCGACGAGCTTGTCCTGCAAATAAATACCTCAACTCCACTTTGGTAGAAGTAGAAAGGACTGGGCCAAGAAGGCACTGATCCGCAAGCCCAAAACACTGCCTCTAACGAGCATGATTGCATCGAACAAACATCCTGTGATCAGGAAATAGACCCTGTTAGAGGCCTCCCCTACTGTCTTACCAATCATGCCGTTGCCGAACGTCATCAGGTACCTATATTTTAATTTTTTTTGCTTGTAGAATTTGTTTTCTTTATCCTTATCGGTTTTCGGTAACCCTGCCCCAGCAAAATTGCCCTTATTAGGTACACAAATATGCCAGGGGTTCTAGCCTGAAAACTTTTTAGAGATAGAAAATGAAAACTTTTCCCCGAATGCTATATAAAACCTACCCTTATGTCAGAAATACAACCGTCCTAAAAACTACATTCTGAGCTGCGTAATATGTAAGTATGTGTGGTGCCTGTCAGAAAATCCCAAGAGCTCCTAGATATATTTAGAAAGTTTTCGTCTTTTTCGGTAGATTTCAGTGTTTTCTAGCATTTAAAACCATTTAGAGTCCAAAATTTAAAATTATCTAGAGCGGTTTCAAGAGGTTTTTAGCCGGCTTTACGTTTTTAACCGATTTTTCATCGATTTTTAGTCCGAAAATTTGAGGTCAGCAGAAGACCATCCCGGCCACCCGTGCTCAAACTCCAAACCCCTCCTCCTTTGGCGATGACCTGTTACATATGTGCAATAGTACGTACAGACTTAAAAGAAGAACGTTTCTGCACGACCACAATTTTTCACAAAAGTAGGAAAAGAGAAATGATATCGGCTTTTAAAATTGAAATTTCCCTATCCTTTTAAATCGGCTATTGGTTTTTTACTCGATATGGATGTGGATTGATTGATATACGTACAATTTGTATTCGTACGATTTAGCATCGCTCTCTCATGAGAAACTATGTATGTATTTAGCTGTTTCAGTGTCAACTAAAAATCAGCGGCCAGTTCCTAGGAAACTGAACTACTAGCTGAAGCTCGAAATTTTCGGAAGGAAGAAGAAATAGGTCCGGTCTGGACCATCCAGTTGGTGTGTTTGAACGGATTTAGGGTGTTAGCAATGTCTGCTCGTGTTCAGCTCTACGAGTCACAATAACTGTTTGTGTGCATTTGAACGTGTTTGTTTTTGTTCGATTTGCTTCCATTATAAAACTTTCTTTGAACTAACAAAACTGAAACTGATACAATTTGTTCAAACTTCAAACTGAGAGCATGTACAACTACCGAAATTGGTTGATCAGGCGATGTCTGGTTTTAAGAATTTCTTGCGACAGCCGAAAACACCCCTTGAACTTTGCAGGCTCTTCAGGATAATGTGAAAGTTATAGTGGGTCGAAAGACACGTTTTCTCCTTGGCCGCTCAACTTGGTTTTTTCTCACTGTAGCTGGACGAATCATTAATCGAGCATTTCTTTGAGATAGAACAACTTTACACTGGAAAAGCAAAATTTTATGAGTCACCTACCCACTCATAAAATGCTAGGAACACACACTCATAAATCATAAAATCATAGTATGAGGCAAAACATTTATGAAACAGGCGCCCTCATAAATTCGATGATTTTACTCATATTTATGAGATATGAGCTCATACTTATGAAAGTATGAGTTCACCTTTATGAAACCGGTGTTCTCATAGAATCATAGAAAATCTGTCATAATATGAGCTCATAACTTTTATGAAATCGCCCCCTGGTCTTATAACTGGAAAATGCCCAAATTTAGGGTCACTTTTAGCGCACTTTTGAAGATCATGGTCTCATCTCCTTCGGCCGTCCCGTAAATTCGCACACGTATTTTGAACCATGCTGTGGGTGTGGGTTGAGAGAATAAAAGTTGAAGTCAGTTGTTGCAAAGATTGGAACCAGTGTCGTAGGGTTGTCTGGTCGACCCCCGTCACATCGAATCGAATCGAACCAGTGTATTTCATGCTTTTCATGCAGAACATCGAGTTTTGAATATAGATTTTCCACCTACAAGACCCGGGTCTTATAACTGGTGCAAAAATGTGACCCAAAATTTAGGAATTTTCCGGTTATAAGACCCGGTCTTTTAGGTGGAAACCTCCGGTATGCCAGAATATAATGTTTTGCACTCAAATGCACTCCTGCCTTTGTTTTCTAACGACAGACAGCTTTTGTTCACTTTAAAAACATTTACTTGTGTGTTTTAATTGGTCAATTTAAGTAAGACCGTGGTCTTATAACGGAAAAATGGGTGTCAATGAATGAAGCCAGTTTTCTGACCACTTATTAGATAGAAGACCAAGGTCTAATAACTACATATGGTGGCTTATAAGCGGAAATCTCCGGTAGTACTGAACTGTAATCGAGAATAATTTTCAGATCTGGAACAGTCTACCTGTTGTGGTTGTGCTTTATATGTTTATACGTTATACAGACGAGCACAGTAGACGTACCGTCGATTATTTATTTGTTGGTAAACACAAATCTTCCATAAATCTTTAAACACTACATAACATACAGCCGTTCTAGCCACTTTGATAGGAGTGGAGCTGTTAACTGTGCTGTGGGCGGTGATGCTACACGTTGGCGTGAAACGCAGGAAGCCCGGCCTGCTACTCCCTATAATTGTAAGAATTATTACTACTAAATTTATTAATATTAATTACTAATACAACATGCATACGTACGTACCAACAGGCCATGCACCCAAGGAGGTGGTTGGGGCGTGGTCTGGCCTGACCCCTTCAGGGCGGCGAAATGAACCCAAATTTTGGAGGGTAGCCACCTAGAAATGGCTTAAAACCGCAGTTTTACTGGAAATTGTCATAAATTGCAAAAATAGTCCAAAAATTGCATCCCAGAAAGTGGAAGGCCCGCGCAGGCGGGATCAGGTCCCGTCGGCTCTGGCGGTCAAAGTCAATGGGGGAACAGAGAAGAAACCACCCTGAAGCCTCCTGATGCATGTACGGCAATAGCGGACAAGAAGTGTTGTCACATCGATTTATTCTGCAATCTCGTAAAACGTTTCTTTTCTCGGTCAGTTCAGATACGTATACATTGTATACAGACCGTTTGTCCCAAAAAACCAGATGGGTATGTTTCCAAAACACCTCAGCCTTTTTTAATCTTTTTCGGTTTTCTCCTAAATCGCCGAATTTCTGAATGCAACCAAACGAAACTGATGGTCAAGTATAATCAGTGTGACACTTGTTTGTATCACATACATACATCCCGCAATGTTTGACTGCAGATCTGGAATTGCGTGATAATGGTAACGCTACTGGTCGTACTTGTGGCAGTGCGGGCTTACGGGCGAGGACGCAATACCAGAGATTTCGGCGCTGCACTGAACTTAAGTTTAACGGTTGGTTGTTCGTTTCTTTCCACTCATGTTTGAGGCCAGTATTGTCACTCTGCAATTTCAAACAGTGTCTCTCTAAAACATAGTGCCGTAGCAAATGGCTTTTTGAGGCCAAAAATCTGGAGATTGGAAACGACCAAGAATTTTTCTGCAAATTGGGACGAAAATTACTCGAAAAACTGCGATTTTTACCTGTATCTGAGCGCGTATTATTGGCATTTGTCAGCATAAACGATGCAGAAGGTAGGTAGAGTCAGTGCAATTAGGTATTTCAGACTTGCTTCACGTTCATAATGTTTCTCAGCTACAAAAAGTTGAAGAGAAGTCAAGAAATGCCCACGGACACAGTCGTCTACAGCGCACACAACCGGGACCAACGCGTCAGAGTGAGGACTGTGTCTGAAGCACGTACTACTATTGCACGTCCTACAAGATAGCATCCAACCATGACCCATTTGTTTAGAAACAAGCCTCCTACTTACTTGTAACTTGGATGGGCACTGATAAACGCTTACTTCAGTCCTTCTTTCTTATCACTTTAGAAAAGCGAACAACGACCACGACAAAATAGCACAAGATATTTTAAGTTTGCTTATCGGTATGTTATGTTGTAGATGTTTTCGTTCGTCGTGCCTTTTTTGCACGTGCTGAAGTTAGAAAAACAGCTATCCAATCAAGCTGGTATCCTTTTGGGGTAGAGCCATTTCCCAACTGGAGTAGTTGTCATCATGCGGTTCGGATTTCGCGAATAAGCATAATAAGCAAACCGTCGTGAGTCCACAGAACTGTCGATTCCGTGGCGCGAAGATTCAATTCAAATGGTTTTGGGGCGCCGAAGATCTGTTTCCATGTTTATAGTGACATTTTTGGGGGGTATGTAAAGGTACGGCCCACAGGAAAAAGCGTTGCTGTACGGACATGCGGTACGATGTGGTACACACCTGCTAAAATGAATTTTCCTGAAGGCAACAAAAGTAGTGCGTATGAAAGTTGACTTTATAAGCACTGACTTTTTCCATATTCAGCCCGTGATTGCGATCGATTGGCTTTTCCCGTGACCAATGTGACAGATTCATTTTTAACTTGGAAACCGTCGGGTTCGTCATCACTACTGTGAGCCACAAAACAGGAAATGCTACAAACTCATTCAATGCACATGCATACGAACTGAAATGCTATTGCACGCAACAACAACGCAGACCCGTTATTCGATAAACTTCATCTTTCTCAACTCATCACAGGTTTTCATTTCATTTTGAGAGCCTTCAAGAGAACCACAGAAAGCATGACTTGACCAGTCCAATTAGGTCGCACACAGTACGTTGTAATTATTAACGTTTGTGATGACAACATTCAATTCAAAGCGTTTTGTAGTAACCTAACCTAGTACCTAACATAAAAACTGTCAAAGGGGTTTATGTAACATATAACACCGACAAGCAATGAAAGCAAGCTACCACAGATACAAAGGCAAAGCCGACCTTCAGCCATATTTGGTAGAAGTGGAAAGCAAAGTAGCAAACACCAACTAACTGTTGTTGGTGTTTCCGATATGTAAATTATATGCATCCTTGTGATTATGGTCCCCCTTCTTTTTGTGCATACTTTCTTGATTTCCTCTATTGGGGCGACGTTTCTATTTTCTATATTAGGTACACATTTTGCAGCTTTCCAACTTTCCGAATTCTTTGCATTGGTTAGGGAGATCACCACTTGCGCCGATTAGTGTTTCAACCGTAGACGTTTTTTGTTATATTTAAATTTAAAATGGACCACCGTCATTGGGTTTCGATCCCAATCTTTCTAACTGTGCTTATTCTGTAGCTAGGGTTAATGGTCTATCGATCTAATCTTGGGCACGAATGCGAGTGTATATGCGTATGAAAATTACAGTAAGTTTCCTATGTAGTTTCTCGGGTAATCAGCCGATAATCGATGAAGTAAGGCGATTGTGACGAGTGCGTGTAATCTGAAGAGAGGTACATGCAGGAATTGGTTGTGGCTGTGCTGGTGGTATTTAAACCAATAATATGGATGTCAAAATCCATTGTTCGATACCGCACTCGGTCATATTTGTTAAAGATTTACAATTTGGGTGCTCACTTTTTACCGGATTTGTTCCTAGACCAAAAACACTTCTGAGCTAAAAAGCTGAATATAGCATGTAGTAATTAGATGTTGGTGTGTAAAATAATAATCAAGAGATCGTCAGCAGTCATTTGATACCAAATTCGGTCGTCTGAGTTCAAAATTTGCAATTCGAGTGATTTCCCCACGCCGCGCGATTTTTTTCTTAATTAATTAAATTAGTCTGGTAATTAATGAGTGAGTGAGCAAGAATAAAGAAGAGATGGCGTCTACGTCTGCGAGTGGGGTGGACCACCGTCGAAAATGGGACGTGGCAGCGTACGAGGCGCTGGCGCAAGAGAGACTGGAAGCTGAGAGAGAGAAACTGAAGGAGGAACGCGACGGAAAACCAAAGAAACCGAAGGAGAAAGTGAAGAGAGAACTGCTGAAGCCCAGAGAATACAAGGTAAACTAGACTGCTTGGCCGTTGTAGGTACATAGAAACGTCGAAAAATTTTAGAAGCAATGTTTTTTCGAACTTTAGCGATTGACTGATCCAGCCATCTATATAGTTTATTTCGACGTCCCGCCGGGCATGTCAATACAACAAGGACACCATCAAAAATGCATACACACTTGGGAGACAATCGAACACAAGATTAAAATAAAACACACGCAAAAGAGTGAGAGAAGGCACCAGGCAGTGCACTAAAGGTACCCTAGTCATCGTAAGAATCACAGAAAAGTACAAAAGCTCATTAGAAAGTCAGTAGTAATATTGGCACTAAAACTTGCAACATTCCTAGCAGAGGAAACAACGGAATCCAAATTATTCCTCAGAGAAACTACACGATTACAAAAACAGTATTTAGAAAAATCAGTTCTATTAAACCGGCAATAAAGTTTGAATTGGTGACCACGCAAATGATTAACTGGAGCATACGTGAAGAAATCGTTATAATCCAGATCAACCAAATTGTGCACAATATTATAACACATCTTCAAATCAAATCTAA
Source organism: Sabatieria punctata (assembly GCA_030248155.1). NCBI lineage: Eukaryota > Metazoa > Nematoda > Chromadorea > Araeolaimida > Comesomatidae > Sabatieria > Sabatieria punctata. Next base: position 184,561 of record JASANB010002016.1, on the reverse strand, counting down.
ACCGCCGGACCTGCAGGGGTTCAAGCTCAAAAAATTTTAGCCGCTCAAGATAAGGACGGGGAGGGAGGCCGCATCTTTGCTGTACAAAGAGGCCAAGAGAATGTTTTCTTAAAAGATGATTTGTACACAGTTCATCAGTGGGCTTCCCAAATGCAATTGTCAGTAGCAATTGCTAAATGCTCAGTTTTACATCTAGGACATGGAAATTCACATACTGAATACTTTATAGATGGTGTTAAAATCCCTGCAGTAAATCAAATTTTAGATTTAGGTGTCACTATTTCAAATGATTTGAGTTTCTCTCTCCACTGTCAACAAATAGCTGCAAAAGGTTTTCAATTAGTAAACTTAATCTTTAAGGTGTTTTTGTCTCGAGGTCATAATTTTTTGATAAAAATGTTTGAAACATATGTACGTAGTAGGTTAGAATATGCTTCTGAGGTCTGGAATCATACATGGGCCGGGGGGGTTCGGGGGGGGGGTTTGCCCACCCCCAACTTAGGCTCGACCCCCCCCACCCACCCACCCAAAATGGCGTGCAGCCGACCCCACCCACCCTGTGCAGTGGTTGTGGAAATAATGGTGCAGGCCAGCTTTACTACACCAAAAAACTGCACATAACAAACACAAATTTCAAAACAAATTCGACTCTGGCAGCTTTTGTAATGACATGAATTTGTCCAAATTGCTGATTTGTGTCATATACGGTCATAAAATAGTGTGAAATGTTATTTTTGTTCATATAATGGCAGAAAATTGTACCAAAACAACCTAGAAAGCGTTCGCAGGCATTTTTTGGTTTTGACCCCCCAACTGGGCTTTGACCCCCCCGGCGGAAAATTTTGACGGAACACCCCCACCCCCCAAATTGAAAATTTTGACCCCCCCCCCACCCCATTTTTCCGGCCCATGTATGTCTGGAATCCATTCTTATTAAAAGATATGGATATGTTGGAACGTGTACAGCGTTTATTTACCCGTCGACTGTCTGGTATGAGTGATTTCACATATACTCGGCGCTTAGAAATTCTGGGTTTGAAGTCTCTTGAGGAACGTAGGATAATTAGGGACTTAATTATGGTCTACAGGTTAATTAGTGGATTGGTGGATGTGCCGTCTGAATATTTTTTCGAATTTGTGAGAGATCAACGCACTAGAGGACAGTCTTAAGATATTTGTTCGTTCTGTTCGTCTTAAAGCGACAAAAGGGTTTTTTGCTCATAGAATTGTTAATATCTGGAATACTTTGCCTGAGGAAGTTGTAACTGCTAGGTCAGTAAATCAATTTCGATCTAAATTGTCAACGGTTGAACCAGACATGGGCTAGCATTTCGGCTGAGGGGGGGTAGAATTTTCAATTCCTGAGGGGGGGCTGAGGGGGGTAGGAGCGCCTGAGGGGGGGCTGAGGGGGTGGTAAGCCAAAAAGTCCGTTTTTTGGCTAAAATCAAGGTTTTTTGGCTTATTTTTCATCAAAATACGTTAAAATAAGCTATTCTGAGCTCATTTACACCTAATCCAGGCATATATTTATCATAATTTTCTATACAAAAATCTTCCAAAAAACTCCTGAGGGGGGTAGCGGCCGGCTGAGGGGGGGGGGGGTAGTTTAGAGCCTGAGGGGGGGCCAACCCCCCCTCAGCCCCCCCTTTGCCCATGTCTGGGTTGAACTGAACTGGATGGATTTTTGATGGGTAGGGCAATAGAAGCCGGTCAAACGGCTGGCCTGCCCCTTCATTTGGCTAGTTTGCTGTTCTATTACTGGACCAATTTCTAATAAACATTCAAACATTAGCAAGTAGTCGACGAGTAAAATAGCGCTGAACGCGTTCGACCAGACGTACATCTTGTAACGAGTAAGGAGACCAGACTGGTGTACAGTATTATTATTCACTGTGTTAGGATTAATTCTCAGTAGCTTTATTATTTCCTCCAAACCTGATCAATATTACTACCCGGTATCCGGTATTCTGAAGATTATCCGGTATCCGGTATTTTTCTTTTCGGTTACATACATCTCTATTAGACACGTGAGCGAGATAAAAAAGCGCATTTTCTGTATAAAAATGGCCTTATTGTTTGGCTCAAAAAGCACAGCTGGCAAAGCTAGCTGTTGTTCTTTCTTAATGCAATTTTGGTAGTTTTTTAGTTAGCGCGAAATTGTTAAAAAATTGCTCTCTACTGGTCCGCCAAAAAAAACAACCCAGCTGACTTTTTCTGTCGCAAACCGATTTGAATCTTGCTACATGGGCCGGAAGAAATAGAGGAGGTACAGCTTCTCGGCAGGAGAGGTTGGAGAGTATACAATCGCTCTGCCAACTAAAAGTCGTCAAAATTTTTGGAGGGGCTATGGGCCGTCGAAGGGAGTTGTGGCCTAAATTTTCTGTTTTTAAGCGAAAATGTCGACAAATTTCTCCCAAAAAAGTCGACAGAATTTTCAGAGGTAAAAACCACTCTTTACCCCGGGCCCATGTATGATTTGAATGAAAGGTAGATATAATTCTTGAAAGATTGTTAAATTTCTATTTATATTCTCTGCTTAGTTCCTCAGATATTTGCCCTTTTAAAGTCAAGACAGAGATTTTGGCAATGAACAAACAAAAGCGATTTTTCTTATTTCATTGCAAAGCGCCGTTATGACTCTGCAGTAGGAGTCTGTTTTATTTGAAGTACAACGGAATAAGGAAAATCGCTCCTGTTCATTGCCTAAAGCTCTCTGGTTCGACTTTGAGGTCAAAATTTTCGACGGAACCTCTAGGTAGGAAGGTTCTTTAAATTCTAATTACAGGTGGATTTGGAGTCAAAGGTGGGCAAGTCGGTGGTAATAAACAAAACCACACCCTCGGGAGAGACTGGTGGCTACTATTGCGATGTGTGCGACTGCGTTGTCAAAGACTCCATCAACTTTCTCGACCACATCAATGGAAAGAAGCGTATGATCTGGTCACTGCACGCTCCTGCCCCAGCCATGCTTGTAGTTGTTCCCCCGCTCCCAAATTGCAGATAACCACCGAAACGGTTTTTTCACCCCCTCCGCTCCGATTTTTCTGGGACGCCATTTTCAGGCCCGAGTATGCTAAAAGTGCCGGCACAGTTGGTGTAGTGGTTTAGGCCGCAAACTTACTGTGCTCGTGTGTTCATCCTGTCGGCGCGGCTGGGCAAGTTTGTTGCCGTAAAGAGTTGGTGGTCGGCCGACACAGAAAACTGGTGACAGCAAGTATGTAAAAGGGAACCGACTGGAACTGACTGCCTAAGCACCTAAAGCTACTATAGCAACCACACGTGTTGGGACATATGGAACGGGGGACAGCTAACACTGAGACCAGTGGCGTATCCAGGATTTTGGAATGGGGGCTGTAAAATTTTGAAAGTGCCTGGTTGGGCCACCACAGGGAAAACAACTTTGTTGACACCGTTAACACGATACGTATACACGTGTCAACGCATCGTGTACGCACACCGTGTAAACCGTGTCAACGATATGTAAACACGCTGGAGTGCTTCTCAGTGTCGACACCGTAAACACGATGCGTTAACACGTGTATACGTACCGTGTTTTCATATCGTGTTAACGCACCGTGCTAACCGCGTTAACGCAACGAACTAACCGTGTCAGCCGCTCAACTATTTCATACAGGTTTCGTTCGCTTATTCCTCGTCATGCATGCTTTAGACCCATGTGTTTGTTTGTTGCTGGCCTCGCAGACATGAACTCGAATTACGAAACATGTGGACACTGTGGCCATTCACCTGTATGCAATCTGTCTACATCAGTGAAAAATAATCTCTACTGTTGTATAGCATTTCAGTGACAAAGGCGTTTTAGCTTGATGAGCAAATGTTTGGAATTAAACGAAGAAAATACTACAATAGAGAGCATAGGATCAAAAATCCTAGCCACGGTGCCAGGCAAGTGATGGGAGCCGGTCAGCTAAACACGTGATATCGATATGTATACACGGTCCGTATACACGTGTCAACGATATGTATACACGGTCCGTTAACACGGCCTACCCATGGGCGTGTTAGCGATATGTATACACGATGACGTGACACGGTTAACACGCTCACAAGACACGGTTGACACGATGACATGACACGGTTAACACGCTCACAAGACACGGTTGACACGCTCCGCAAACACGTGTATACGGATCGTGTTAACCGTGTCAACAAAGTCGTTTTCCCTGTGCACTGCCCAACCAGAGTAAGAAAATTTAGCAAAATTAGCCTTCAAAAACGCGTTTAAAACGCATTCCGAGCTTAAAATTAACAGAAATTACAAGTTTTAGTAGTTTATAATGGCCTGGTTGGGCTTCTGCCCAGACATGGGCAAAGGGGGGGGCGGGGGGGGGGTGGCCCCCCCCTCAGGCTCTGACCTACCCCCCCTCAGCCGGCCGCTACCCCCCCTCAGGAATTTTTTGGAAGATTTTTGTATAGAAAATTATGATAAATAATGCCTGGATTAGGTGTAAATGAGCTCAGAATAGCTTATTTTAACGTATTTTGATGAAAAATAAGCCAAAAAACCTTGATTTTAGCCAAAAATCGGACTTTTTGGCTTACCACCCCCTCAGCCCCCCCTCAGGCGCTCCTACCCCCCCTCAGGAATTGAAAATTCTACCCCCCCTCAGCCGAAATGCTAGCCCATGTCTGCTTCTGCCTGGTGTCTGGACTAAGCCCTGTGGGGGCAGACCCCTGTTACATGCATGGTCTAAAGTAAATGTATAGATAGAACATCGGTAACGCTAAATTTCATTAATAAAAAAGGGGGTGGGGACAACCATACATGTAACAGGGGGGGGGTCTGGGGCGGTCAGCCCTCCACCCGACTTAGGCCATAGCCCCGATGCCTTCCGCCCCCCCCCCCCGAGACGATTTCGCCGACCCCCCCTCCGATTTTTCTGCCAAGTAAATTTTTGAGCAAATTTTTGTAATTTTTCACAATTTCAGGCGCAAAAATTGCCAAAATCGCCTGCAAAACAGCACTTTTTAGCTGTATTTCAGCCCAAATTAGCGATTTTTGGCCCAAAAATTGAGATTTTTTCTATTTTTGAGCGTTTTTTAGTGCCCTACCCCCTCCCAAAATTTTGGCTCAGACCCCCCAACCCCCCTCCCCCTTCGGCGGATGACCTGTTGCATGTATGGGGACGACAAAACTGTCTCAGGGGTTGGCCTTGCTGGCTGGGAGGGTAACCCCTAAAAGGTGTGTAGCTAGCTTTGCACAGATGCTGTTGGTACATGTAGCAGATGCAGTTTAGACCAGAAGAACTTGGGAATGTCGATGAAGGTGAAGAAAAGTTCGTTGGAGGACGTGAAGGCCAGGTTCGAGTACATGAAAGAGAAGAAAGAGGAGAAGAAGAAGGAGTACGATCTCGAGGAGAGAATGAAGGAGGTTCAGGAAGAGGTCGGCTGCTTTTTTGCTCCTATTATAGCCAACAATTCATAGCCACTCCATATGGTACATCTATCTGTCTTGCTATTCGTACCTGTACCGGTACCACCACTCCGTTCAGAGTTCGTACCTTATATGGTAGTGGTCATACATGGTCCGGGGTGATCGGGGTTTACCCCCTCGCGCCACCCCGCTAAAATTTTTGCTTTTTTAGGCGTTTTTTGGGACCCCCGAGACTACCTACACATTTTCCGGCCCACGTATGGTAGTGGTAACCATACATGTAACAGGGGGTCTGCCCATACATGGGCCCCAGGGGGGTATACCCCACCCCGAGGTCTCCAACCCCCCTACCCCCATCCGGATTTTTCCGGCCCATGTATGGGTCTGCCCCCCACCCGACTTAGGCCGGACCCCCCATTTTTCTGGCAAGTAATTTTTTTGAGCAAATTTTTGCGATTTTTTACAATTTCAGACACAAAAATTTCCAAAATCGCCTTTTTAGCTGTATTTCAGCCCAAATTTGTGATTTTTGAGCGTTTTTTAGTGCCCAACCCCCCTCCCGAAATTTTGGCTCAGACCCCCCGGCCGGTGCTAGACCCCCCAACCCCCCTTCCTCTTCGGCGGATGACCTGTTACATGTATGGTGGTAACCATATATGGGCACCATACCACGTATGATGCCACTAGCCTAGATCATGCGTGGGCCGAAAAATCCGCAGGGGGTATGGACACCTCGGGGGGGTCCCGAAAAAAAGGCCAAAAAAACGTTGTTCTACCCTTCAACCAATCTGGCCTGGAAATCTTAACAAAATTACAAATTGTGTTCCAGGTGCACTCCTAAACTTTCTGGTTTTTGCCTACCGACCACAATCCACTTTCCTATGTACCTAGTATTTTGGGTGCAGGTGCGTTCATCCACTCGGCGGGGCAAGTTTGTTGCCGCAAAGAGTTGGTGGTCGGTACAAAGTTCCACCCATGCTACCGAAAGTTGGTGAGAGCGAGTAGATAAATGGGAACCAACTGGATCTGCCTAAGCACTGAAACGGATTTGTATATAACAACCACTGCATTAACCCTTCTGTCATTGTTTGTTTTGTAAGTAAAGTGCTCTCCCGTTTCATTTTGGTGCCGAGACCGAAACTTGTTTGTTGTGTTGTGTTCTACTACCCACGTTCCTACGACCACCTCTGCTACAACCACTACAACTACCACCACTACTCCACTACCACTCCAAGCCCATTCAAGCCCACCGTCTACCAAGCCCACCGAGCCCACCAAGTCCCACCACCACCGAGTCCAAGTTCCATGTGTACCACGACCACTACTCCATCGTTCGTCTCAACCTCCTACCACTACCACGTCCAAGCACCACCACTCAGTTCTCCGCCTTCCCAGGGGAGTAGTCGCCCGCAGCCCAGTCCACCAAGTTCCATGTCGCTCCTACGCTTGCTCCTCCAGTTTCAAGACGAACGAATTCAGCTTCTACAACAGCACCAGATCATCAACGACCGTCTTTTCCGTGAGCTCATCCACTCCCTTTCTCAACCTCGCGAGTCCCCAGTGACAACGTCAACGACCCACAACCTCCGTTCCCGTTTGGCACGAGAGAAGACAACCGTTCAGAAGACAACCGTTCCGGCAGACATCGAGCCAGCTGACACAACATCGAGTAATGGTGACAGAAGAAAGGCAACAAGGAGAAGAAGGAAAATGATGAGAAAGCAAAGAAAGATCAAGAGAAAAAGGAAGAGAAGACGAAGGCAGCGGAAGAGAAGAAAGAGAAGAGGGGAGAGAAGAGTCTTTTCGCGTTTGCGTTCGTTCGCCGAGAGATGGAAGCGCGCGTCACCAATGACAAGGCGCCAGATCAGAGCCAAGGCGCAGCAAGGAGGGAATGTCGCCCGCGCAAGACGGAGTCACCATGGCGTCAACGTAGAGCAGATGTTTGGAGGTGCGGATCAGCTGACGCCAAGCGGTCATCACTCAGAGTCATGGCGATTGTCAGGCACAGCGGCGGCCCGGTAGACACTCGCCTGTTGGGGGAGTGATGAAACGGATTTGTATATAACAACCACTGCATTAACCCTTCTGTCATTGTTTGTTTTGTAAGTAAAGTGCTCTCCCGTTTCAGCACCTAAAGCTACAATAGCAACCACACGTGTTGGGACAAACGGGAACGGGCGCAGCTACCACTGCGACCCGCCCAGACTAACAGCGAGTGTGTTTAGGCTAGTAGCGAAGGAAGGACAGGATGTGGGTGCCATTAGATTCAGGTGCATTACGCCGACTTTATTGCTGCGGAGAGGTGCCATACGCCGACTAGGTGCTAAACGCCGACTGACCAGGTGCCAAACGCCGACTACACCTAAGGTGCCTTACGCAGACTGAGCAGGTGTCTTACGCCGACTCAACAGTTGCGATACGCCGACTTGTAACTTTTTAACCTAATACCCTCTGTATGTGTGTGGGTCTGTATACTTGTGCATAGTTCATACATAAGTCCGGCCAGGGTATGTGGCACATGTGGTATGGGTATTTCCTTAGAGAATTTCAATTTGAAGTCTTTAGTTTATACTGTATAGAGTGATTAATATTAAGTCCAAAAATAATGTACTGTAGTTTGTAGTACTACAAATTAGGCCTATCTCAAGCCGTGACGTACAAACCATTGATACATTCGCAATAAGAACTTTATGTCCCCAGTTGAAAAAAACTTTAAAAATAAAAACCTGCATGGGCTAGACAACATATAGGTTGTGTCACCATACAGCGACCACTTAGAAAACCGTGCTGGCAGTCTGTAATCAGTCTGTGGCACTAAAACTACAATTTCGTTAATTATAGTTTACTCTAGAACTACTGGGGGCGGCTAAAATACTGATAAAGCCTATAATAATTCTTAACACTAGAATGAAAGTACAGTAGTAGTACAGTATTAGTGAATGTGGCACCCCTTAAAATTAGAAGGGTTGCCGGTTGCCTGTTACTGCCAATCCCGATCGACAGTAGATGGTAGAGAACCCTCTGAATGTATGAGCTCTGGTATCTGCATTAACTGTATGTTTGCCAGTGTTTACAAAATATAGTCGTCGTAAGGCACCTGGCCAGTCGGCGTAAAGCACCTACAGGTTGAGGCTGATAGGTCGAGTCGTCGTAAGGCACCTGGCCAGTCGGCGTAAAGCACCACCCAGTCGGCGTAAGACACCCTTTTAATTGGTCGGCGTAACGCACTAACACCGTGCCATTAATAGGTGGCGTGACGCAGTGGCTAGGACGGCCCCGCCCGCCCATCCATGGGTGCAGTGGAGGTGATGTGTAGTGTTTAGGAGCAGAAGCTGGCAGAGTACAGACGGCAGAAGAAGCTGGACCAGAAGAAAAGGAAGCGCGGCGTGGTGGAGGCAGAAGAGGCGGCGGTTGACCCTGAATTCGCGTCCATGATGGGCTTTTCTGGCTTCGGCGGCTCGAAAAAATGATTATAATAATTGTTTTCTATGCCTGCCTGAATCCTTGGTTGGTCTAATTGCTACGCGCTTTTTTCTACCTCTGAACAAATTTGCTTATTTCTTTCTGCAAGTTTCGAAAATGTGATAGCTAATCAAGGATTTATCTGGTGTCTGTTTGTGTGTAGTTGTTTACAGTAAACTAAACAGTACACGTGGCCTTATATTGACTATGGGTTTGTGGCCTGCTCTGCTGCCAGCATTCAGCTATTTATTATTTACATGCTAAACAGTAGATCGACAGTTCGAGGTTTCTTTGCTGCCTTAGTCTGTGTTCTACGCTGATTGTTCCGTACGTCCGCAGATTGAAGATTTATTGTTGCTACTGCTGTGCGCTAATTATAAACTAGTGTTTGTTTTGTCTGAATGTTCTGTTCTTTTTGCCGATTAGGTAGATAGAGAGTCAAAAAGTTGGCAGGCGAGATGTGGCTGAAAGTACTGCTTGGAATATTGGCTTGTCTTTCGGTCTCGCAAGCTCAGAAGGGCCTGGTAAGTTTATTTGGCCATTTTCTGTCGTACAATAGATATCTCCCTGCCTGCACTGCTGTTGTATAGTCGGACATTGGCTAGCGCTCCAGCGGAGGATTTACAGAATTGTAGTTAGGATCTTGTGTCCCGGAAGAACAAAAAGTTTTAAACAGCAACAAGCTGGAATTTTGAAATTATTATGAGTGAGTTGAGGTGATGGTAGTAAACCAAAAGTGTGCACAGACTTGGGTGAGGGGCTTGACCCTCCTCAGGCTCCGACCTACCCCCCTCAGCCAGCCGCTACCCCCCAGCAATTTTTTGGAAGATTTTTGCATAGAAAATTATGATAAAAATATGCCTGGATTAGGTGTAAATGAGCTCAGAATAGCTTATTTTAAGGAAAAATAAGCCAAAAAACCTTGATTTTAGCCACAAATCGGACTTTTTGGCCTACCACCCCTAAGGAATTGACAATTCTACCCCCTCAGCCGAAATGCTAGCCCATGCCTGAGTCTGCATATAGAGGAAAAATTTCTATCGTGGGTCTGGCCTAAGTCGGGTATGGGGCAGACCCGGACCTACATTTTATATGTAGGACTTATACATATTTACTACTGTTCGCCAAAAAAGTGCTCCATTCAAAAGGTTCAAATACACGATTGTTTCAGTCCCCTGGCTTGCGCTTCTAATAATGTCACAGGTACTTGTACCTTTCCCTTATATGGCGTTAGTGTCTGACTCTAGTAATAAATAATAAAAATAAGAGTTCCATTTATTTAGAGTCTGGAAGAGCGCGTGCACAATCTGCAGGAATCTTTATTCCGCCGACCGGTTATGCGTCTCAACGGCGACAAATTCCGCAACTACGTGCGAACGTCGCCTCGCAACTATTCTACTATCGTCATGCTCACTGCTCTCTCCGGACATCGGGGCTGCCAGATTTGTCGGTAAGTTAGTTTCGGTGCCGGCAAAAAATTCTGCGCCGACGGGGAATCGAACTCCGGCCACAGGCATGGGAGGCCTGTATTCTACCACTGAACTACCGGCGCGGCGGCTTGGTGGTTACTAAATCGGGTTATCATGCCACTCTAGGTCGTTGCTATCTTTGGTGTTTATTCTTATTTTTGGTAATGCTGCGTCCGAGTACGGTAATTACTGTACTAGTGTCTACAGTTACAACTTAGCCCGGAAGCTCTGTGGGTAGTATACCTGTAAATATGTACAATATTACAAACAGTCGGGCGTTTCGTTAGTATAGACAGTCTGGTAGGTACGGTATAGTGTTGTGTATAGTAAATGGCACTTAAGATGCATTTTGCGAGAAAGTCAGCTTTGAGGGGGCAAGCAGGGTCATCTCACGGATCTGGCTGATATTTATATCTATTAAAATAGAGCACAGTCGAAGACCAACGGTGCATGCCCGGCCACCAGCAACCCCCTGGAACCGGAGCTACACCCCCTCAAAGTTGGGTCGGCAGCAATTTTCGGGCTATTTTTGCTCTACGTTGCCCACTTTTGAAGATATTGGCATTTTTATGATTTGGAAGAAAACGGCTGCACTTGCTATAACATGCTCGTTTGAAAGGTGACTCAATTCAGTCGCATCTAGGGTACAGAGCGATAAAAATTTATATCACCTAATGCAGTTTTTGCCGCTGATTACGAAAATGACATCTGTTTTTCAATCTGAAATAAATGTTCAGCATTCATGCATTTCTGAAGGGAACCTTTTGTCAGTCAATAGTGTACCCGACCTATTTTGACCCGCTGAGTTAAAAAATGGCGTTTGTTTTCATCTATAACTACTCCTTTTGGAGATATATGAATATTAATGCAGATTTTGTTTGATCAGTAATATCTCAAAATTTAACAGCAGTAGAGAAAAACAAAGGTCATTTTTGAACTCAGCGGGTCAAAATAGGTCGGGTACACTATTGACTGACAAAAGGTTCCCTTCAGAAATGTATGAATGCTGAACATTTATTTCAGGATTACGGCTTCTCACGCCATGTTTCTTAATGAAATTTCGGAGGTCCATAACTTGCGACCGAGTGGCCGTAGCGCAAAAATATGATGATATTCTGAATCAGCGGAGGAAACTGCACCAGATAGATACCATATTATGACCAGATTTGACAGATAACTTATTGTCTGAGTACCAGGGCATAAAAGTTACATAAGTAGCTCAGGAGCGTTCAGATTGCAAAACAGATGTCATTTTCGTAATCAGCGGCAAAAACTACATTAGGTGATGTCAATTTAGATGCCTCTGTACCCTACATGTGACTGAATTGAGTCACCTTTCAAATGAGCATGTTATAGCAAGTGCAGCAGTTTTCTTCCCAAATCACAAAAATGCCGATATCTTCAAAAGTGGGCAACGTAGAGCAAAAGTAAAGTTATTTTCGGAATCAGCAGAAAAAACTACATAAGAAAAACTGCATTGCACCGCGCTTAATGGTCATACTAGCGAGTAGTGCCAGTCAAGAAAAAGGGTTGGTCTCAACTTTGGACGCCAATTTCTCCCGATGCAGAGCGAATCTAGCTAAACTGAATACATTTGCGAACTCAGCACACAAAACTGCATATAACAGTATGCTAACAACTAAGCTTTGCAGGAAAAAATTTTTTTCGAACACCTTTGAGAGGCCAAAACACCCCCCCCTCCCCCCCCTAACCGCACACTTTAGGGCGCTCATTTTGTTTGGCCAACTCATGCCTAACTTTTGTTAAAACATTAGCTTGGCAGGGCCTTTGCATAAAAAGTTATAAAGATTTTTCGGAAAAAAACGGAGTGGCATTTTGTAGCAATTTCGTAGTTTTCGGCGAATATGTTGCTAACCAGCTATGATCTGGAAACCGGAGTACCAGAATATGAAAGGCTATTCGAACAGCTACAAAATCATATGAGACTCGGGGTTCTAGCCTAAGAAACGAGTGAAGGGTGATCGTTTAAATATAGGGTGTCAGAGGTATTAAAATGAGCCCGAAAATTGCTGCCGACCCAACTTTGAGGGGGTGTAGCTCCGGTTCCAGGGGGTTGCTGGTGGCCGGGCATGCACCGTTGGTCTTCGACTGTGCTCTATTTTAATAGATATAAATATCAGCCAGATCCGTGAGATGACCCTGCTTGCCCCCTCTCTTCGGCACCAAAGCTGACTTTCTCGCAAAATGCATCTTAAGGTTTTGCGAAAATAAAATTTAATCCATTCTTCCGCTCTATAAGAAACTAACAATACGTGAAGTTCTTTGCTCAAATTACGACCTTATTGTGAAAATTAGGATTGAGATCAGTTTCGTCGACCGGTCAGATTCGTCGACTGGTCAGTTTCGTCGAAATCTGACTCTGGTGGGTGAGTTTCGTCGACTGGCCGGAATTGCGGCGGATCAGTTTCGCCGACTGGTCACTTTCGCCGACTGGTCAGTTTCGTCGACTGGTCAGTTTCGTCGACACAACAAAAAACCGGTCAGCAAAGCATGTGTAAATGTTAATAATTTATGTACAAAGGTAGCGCTGATAAGATAATAGACGTGTAATTATGCGGCGCCACGCACATGACCTCATCCCAGTCAAGTCGCGTCTTGGTCATGGGTAGTTTACGCTATCCCGTGTGTCACGGCGGCCCCGGCACCCGTGGAAGCGGTGTGTTTGTGGGTTCGAAACCTGTCGAGGCGATGGGAAGTAGTCGACACAAAGTCCAACCCAGACCATCGAAAGTCAGCAATGGCAAGTAGATAAATGGGAACCAAACCTTAGCTGTCTTGCACACACCGACAGCAAAAGGGGAGGGTTGTTGTTAAGGAGGCTGCCGGACTTTGTGTCTCTTCCTGCTCTATAGCAGTTGGCTACTCCTAGTCCGAAAGGACAAAAAGTTACAACAACAAGTGCCCATTTATGCAATAGCCCTCAGCAAACATCGAACGAATAGGCGGCATCCCATCTGTTTCTGGTCTGCTTCATGCTTTTGGTTCCTTCCGCCCTTCTTTCACCACTGCCTGTCCCCAAACTTTGGCAGAGAGGTGAGCTGTTTTCCCGACCGTTTGCCATATTGATTTTGGTGGAGCCCAGTTTGGAACAAACAAGCGAGACCGAGCCACCATCAAAACCGACAGTCAGGTTCATCCCGGACGGGTGTACCATTGGACTAGGGACAAGCAAGGCAGATTATTGTTTTTGTAGTGCTGTTTCATACAAATCTCTGTAAGTATACGTAGTGAGTGATGTACTGTAAGCTAAATATTACGTTGTTTACAGACACTGAAAAGTTTTCTAGTTGCATAGGGTTTCCTGATTATTTATTAGGTCCGAAAAGTTAGAAATGCGATGGCTTTCCTCGCAGGTAGGATCGCCAACAAACTGGCCGGTAATTTATTGAGTCGACGAAACTGACCAGTCGACGAATCTGACCAGTCGACGAAACTGATCAGTCGGCGAAACTCACCTTTAGAAAGGAGGTCAATTGTCGGCGAAACTGACCAGTCGACGAAACTGACCAGGCGACGAAACTGATCAGCACCGAAAATTAGTTCTTCGCTTACATCAGAACCTCTATGGTTGCACTTATCTACTGGTTTTCTTGATACAAGCAAGGTTTACCACCAAAAATACTGTAATATTGACGCGTTTTGTATTGATAAGTAAGTACCCACTTCAGAATAAAATCTGTTTTCATGTATAGTACCCGGGCACTATAAATGGCACTAAGTGCCGTTTATATTAACCGGGGTACTATAAACAACTCTATACGGTACTGCTGAGTGTGTTTATATATGAGTGGCGTTTATTTAGACACGCCTACGATGAATACGAGATAGTTGCCAATTCGTTCCGTTACGCCTTTCTGCAACAGAAGTCACTCTACTTCGCTATGGTGGACTTTGACGAGGGACAGGACGTCTTTCAGTTGGTCAGTTTTAAACTATGCCTGTCTAGGTTAGATCTAACTGAGCTCACAATTATTTTACCTATTAAAACGAAAAATAAGCAAGAAACATTGATTTTGCCAAAAATCGGACTTTATGACTTACCTACCATACCCTCAACCTCAACCCATACATGGGCCGCGGGTGCGGGCGTTACTCCTGTCGGTCGGCCATACCCCTCGCTGGTAGGCGCTACCCCTCCCCTCCTCCGAAAATTGAAGCGTTCAGACGAAGAAATGCCTCAGTCCACTTTTTGAAAAAATTGAGTTCTACTCGGCAGCACAATCCTCTAACTACAAACATGTTAAATACAAATTATTTCATCTGAAAACATTCTATGTAACAAGTTACACAAACGCAATTTTTTAAAAGTGCTCGAAATTCAGTTGAAGAAAAGCCTAAGTCCAAGTCAAGAGCCTCAATATTCACACAGAAAATTAAAACTTTGGCCTAGACAGCTGAAAGTTGATACACTAATGCATAGTATAGACGAGTTCTCAAACGCCTGGAAAGAAATCCCAGATTGGATGCTTCAATTCGAAGTTACAGTAAATCGATCTGCTTAACTATTGAATCAAAATTTCGAATTTGATGTTCTGGCTTACTAATCAGCATTTTGACTTAAAAATCGGGGGTTTTAGAGTACTTTTTGACTACTTTAAGAAGCATCGGTCGAATTGCGTATTTGATGAAAAAAAATTTTTGACCCCTTTCGGCCCCAATAGTTTATCTGTAACCCCTAAAATCTATGCTCTATGTTTCGGATTATTGTAGCGCTATCCTTAAGCTACAGAATAGTGGCAAGAACACTAGCGTACGCCTTCAGGTTCTGGGCCCGTATTCATAAAACAATTTAGGACGTAGGATTTCCTAAATCTGGCCGTTTAGGACGCCGCGCGGGCCGTAGGACAATTCATAAAACTTTGCTTAGGATGGCCGCGCTTAGGAAATCCTACGGCGTAGGACGAAAACCTTAGGTAGGTCGCGAGCTACCTACGGCCGCTTAGGACGTAGGTTTTAGCGTGCGTTGCATGCGATAAAAACTCTTGGTTGCCTGTTTACCAATATCTCGGCTAGAAAACATAATTATGAACTTGAAATTAGTAGTACACATTTAAATAGTCATGTTCTTATTGAAAATGAAGTGTTCTTAGCTTTTTACTTTCATACCCGTTTGCTCTGTATTATTGAAAAAACGGTTAAATTACGGTTACAGAACAGAAATGATTACTTCTAGACTCAAACTTGGGCTTCCGGTCGGTGCCAACAACAAAACATGAGTCAGGTTTGAATTTCCCTCCTAAACATGTCGCGTGGCGGTGGCTCAAACCGCCAATAATAGGCGCTTAGGATTTCCTATGAGTATGATATCCTAAACTGTTTTATGAATAATCCTATCATACGGCGTAGGATGTCATACTCGTAGGATATCCTACGGCCAAATAGGACGTCCTAAGCGCCTTAGGTTGTCCTAAGCTTAGGATATTTTTATGAATACGGGCCCTGGAGTAAATTACCTAATGGCTGAAAATCACAAATTTTCCATAATTTAGTAAGGCTGATAAAATTTTGAACTCAAATTTCTCATTCAATAATCATTGTTTAAACTTAAAAATCGGGGGCCTTACAGTACTGATAGACTAGTTCAAGAAACTTTGATCGAATGCCGCTTTTGAAGACTAAAATGGGCCTTGGGACACATTTTCCCTCCTTATTATGGAATCTCGCAACGAGGGTTTTACATTTCAGATTATAGTAGCTCTATTTTTAAGCTGCAGATTGATGGCAAGATTGCTAGTCCACTACCCGGAGTTCTGGAAGGCAATCAAGCCTACTACTAATACTGTTCTGTTATTCTTTCTGATCTTTTTTAAATTTGTGAATATGGACTTAGGCTGTTTTACGGTTTAGACCTTAAAACAGCCTAAGTCCACTTTCACAAATTCTTAAAAATATGCAAATCAGGAAACATGTGGTGGCCCAAACTGAGGTGCAGAGTAGCACTGATATAGGCCTCTTTTGGCATAATACACTTTAGGCCATAGCATTTTGCAAAATTTATTTCAGGCTGGCCGAAAACTTTGAATGCGTTTTTCTCGTTTCATCTATTTATGGACTGAGGCATTTCTTCGTCTGAACGCTTCAATTGTAGTTAAGTTAATCAATACACGTAGGTGCATACATGCTATGCTATAATTAGAAATTACCAAAACTACACAGTAAATTTTTCTCGTAACATCCTAGAAAAGTCGCAAGATCGCTCTAAAATTGCCGATTTTCTTACAAAAACTTGCCAAAATGTTCGGCGAGTGAAGCTGTCTGTATGCCCCCAGGCGCTCAACCCATACGTACATCATTCTTCTGTCTTAAATAAGAAGAAAGATCTAATATACAGGGTGTCTCAAAAAAATGATCACATTTCTTTTTACTGCCATTTCCGCAAATTTTGACCAAATAGACTGAAATTTGGACCATAGGTGCCAAAACTCGGGCAGTTTTATGTGTTAAAGTTTGGTGCACTAGGCTTGACTCATTCCCGAGAAATTTCAAAAAAAGTGAAATTTGTTAAATCAATAGTGAAAGCCGGTCACCGAAAAAATGATCACATTTCTTTTCACTGCCATTTCCGCAAATTTTGACCAAATAGGCTGAAATGTGGACCATAGGTGCCCAAACTCGGGCAATTTTATGTGCTAAAATTTGGTGCACTAGGCTTGACCAATTCTTATGAAATTTCAAAAAAGTGAAATTTGGTAATTTCAATACCAAAAGCCGGTCACCGAAAAAACGTTACATTACATTATCGCCTAAACTCTAACGATAGCGTTGGAGTTCATGCGTCAACTTTTTACACACGAATTACCCTGAACTTCTGCGTTTACACTCCAAATTTCATCCAATTCCGTCAAAAATTGGAAAATATATAGGAAAAGGAAATGTTTCCATTTTTCGGTGACCGCCTTTCACTATTGAAATTAGCAAATTTCACTTTTTTTTTAAATTTCTCGGGATTGAGTCAAGCCTAGTGCACCAAACTTTGACACATAAAATTGCCCGACTTTTGGCACCTATGGTCCAAATTTCAGCCTATTTGGTCAAAATTTACGGAAATGGCAGTAAAAAGAAATGTGATCATTTTTTTGAGACACCCTGTAGTTACTGGTCTGCTACTGTACTTAGCAAACCGTAAATTCTGCAAACTTTTAGCTTATTATAGGGTGCAATCCCTCGGCCGGCCATACCACGTTCCCCCACCCCCGTCCCGGAGGGAGTAAATTTTCGCTTATTTAAGGCAAAATCGGCGTTTTTTGGACTTTCTGCCAGAGACCTCCAGACCCCCACATTTTTCCGGCCCATACATGGTACCAAAACGGCCTCCTTAAAGCAAATCGTGGATCCGTGGATTGCACTTTGAGAATTGTTTCAGCACCCGATCAGTGTTGGGTTCCAATACCTGTCAAAAAGCCCAATAGCATAGGTTTGTTATCTGCTGCTAGGTATAAGATGCATGCTCTGCTGATCTGAATTCTGCCGGGCCAGAGTGGGAACCCGGTTGCGTGTGTTTTGTGGGTCTACAGATGTATTTGTGAGGTTTCAGCTGAGTCTGAACACAGCGCCAGTGGTGATTCACTTTCCGCCGAAGGGCCAGCGAAAGCGCGCAGACACCATGGACTTCCAGCGCGTCGGATTCGGCGCCGAGGCAATCGCCAAGTTCGTGCAGGACCGCACTGACATAGCTGTGAGTTGCTCTATTGCGCTAGTTCACATGGAAAGTCTAATCTGCTAGATAGAGATTCTATTTTCTGCTGACAACTGCCAATCGTTTTCTGGATATACAGGGTGCTTCCAAAATGGCTACCAAAACCAAATGAGTGACTGTCAGATCCGTAGCGATCAATTGAAAAGACATTTGAGCATACATGTAACAGATCCGAGCCGACCTGGGGGAGGGGGTTTTCCTCAGGTACGGGGGTCGAGGGGGTTTCGCCCAGGTGGGGGGTCCCAAATTTAAAAAAAACTCCCAAACGCCTGGAAATGCGTTTTTAGCACGTTTTTTCAGTAAGGACGCTAAAAATCACTATTTTAAGCTACCAAATAGCGATTTAGAGCTAAAAGCAAGCAAAAAATGAGAAAAAGAGCTTCCAAAAACACCGATTTCTCTTAAATATCAGCAGTAGAAACGCCAAATTTGGTTTCGAAAGGCCTTTCAAGCGAATTTTAGGCCAAAAATTAGTGACTTCTGACCCAGTTTGTTAGTACTGGAGCTACTACTAGTACTTGTATTTTTTGGTCGGGGAGGTCCCTTAACCTCTCTCGGGGGTGGGGGTGAGGGGGGTTTGGCCTTTTCAGCTAGGGGGTACCCCCTAGTACATGTATGCATTTGAGGGATTGTTGTACCGCTCAAATCCAGGTTTTATTGCCTGCATCCTACTAATTATGCGAGTTTTTTAACAAAATGGATTTTGCACTTAGGCTTTTTTAGGTCTAAAGTCGATAAATTCGTTCAGAATTCTGTTTAATTGCGTCAGATTGGTTATTTATCACATGGACAACGTTCTATGTAGGATGAACAACAATTGCTTTCGACTGAAAAATTCTCAAGCAGACCTAAGTTCAGATAAATTCTATGAATTTTTTTTGCAAAAATTGTCTCAAAAAGCTGATGAAACATCTCAAAAGATGTCTATTTTGATAAATTATAAAATATCCTATGTTAATTTTTGTAATTTTTTGAAGATATTTATAAAACTTGTCATTTTTGCTTAAATTGTGCTTGGTCTGACGGATTCAATCGTTCACTATACTGGAGGACTGAGTAGCCCTTTCGCTCTGCAAACTTGCTCAATTGTTATACACTGTGAGGGCAGCGTTTCCATATAAACAGCTCAAAACCCGCAAAAAATGTGACTTTGGCACTTTTTGTCTGAACGCTTCAAATGCCCGATATCGATATTAAAGTTCGGTCGATATTAGCAATAGTGCTTTTCGATATCGGTCTGTCTTTGGAACCCCAGTAAAATGAGTAAATGGTGCGCTGAAAGCAAAACCGATATTTTAATACAAAGTGTGGGCCTATGGCACTTAGTTCTGATGCTCACAGTTGTTCTACTACTACGGTACCAAATTCACACCAAAATCATGCCAACCAACTTCAAACTGAATTAGCTAGTACTATACCATGCCATATCAAATTCAACGTTTGAATTTTGTAGGCATCACTGCTTATAGACAGTGTTTATGTAGACCTGTATTGGCGTTTTCGAACAGGTTTCTTGACTGACTTGAGGTGCAAAAGTGGAAAATTTGTTGTACAGTACGTACTTGTACTAGCACGCTGGACCCCTTTAAGACGATTTAAAAATAATTTTTTTTTTCTAAATTTTTCGCGTTCAAAATTTTTTAACAAATGTGCTGAAGCTCCAACTTTCCACTTGATCGGTCAACTTCATGTAGAAATGACAGGCGTTTCTCTAGCTCTTAGACGCAGAATTTTTTTTGCGTGCCTGGCAATAGGGACATGCAATGCGTGCCTAGAAAAGGGTAATCACGCAAAATATGTTTTTAAAATCACTGAAATTTTCAAAAAAAAACGTGACTTGCCAATCACGCTTTGTATGCAGCACTGTGCATTGTCTGACAAAAAAGCGTGACTGACCAATCACTTTTTTTGCACTTTTATTTTCCAATCACATTTATGCTAAAAACAGCCGCATGCAAAGCATGATTCAATGTGAGGTACTACTCCAAATGAAGTAGCTTCTGCTAGTAAGGGTTAGGTGCCCTTTTAGAATCACTTGTTGTATCTACTGAGACAGTCCTAGTAAAGTGGGGTAAATTTGTTTATAATTTTAGTAAGTAGTAGCCGTTCGAAGCCCTCTCTAGTTCATGGAGGCTTAATGCCATACCTCAAAAAGGTTTTGATTTGTCACTACATAACAGTAATACAACTTGAAAAAGCAGTTACACCACAACTTTATTACTTCGCACTCAAACACCGTTATAATTATACCGTAACTCATTAGAGGGCACAGTGAGAAACCGGCGCACCTGCTGCAGTTCTTCCTCCTCCTCCTCTGCACTCCACAATCTAACCACGCTGCTGTCCTCATTGCTGCTCTCAGTCATTTGCTGATAAAAACTGCCGAATTCCTGTCTCGAAATAGCTCTGATAGCAGTGCTGAGCTTGGGGTGTCGCTGAAGCTGACAGCACAACATACTTCTGTACTTCTTTATCAGACAGTAAATAGACATGACAGCACAGATCAAGGGAATCAGAAATCCGCACAGAACTATGGTCGGATTGCCCAGGACCACCTCTTGCACATTGGTGTGAGCCATTTTTGGCTGGAAAACAGACACACTACTCCACTGCCTGCTTGGAAGATTGTCACCGGTGCTGGCTGCATTTTTTATGAGCCCTTTGTCAGTTGGGGCTAAAAGCTCTGTCGATACTACACGCACTTAACCCTGACAAGTGGAGTGTGATCTGAGACCACCTCTGCACTTTTATGAGCTCCAGCAATAGCCGTGCAATGGTTTTCTGTCCACTCGTGCTAATGACGTGCATGGTTGACCGTTGCTGATGGTGGACCACTTTCCAATCTTTCATGTGTCACTTGAAGCTTGAATGAGCTGACCTACTTATTTTTGAAGGGAAAATTGTTTACAGCATTGTTTAGTGTAGGCCAAGCCAACGTCAAGTAATCAACCCTCCTAATTTGAGAGGACATCATTTTGGAATCAAATCAGTCAGAAGAACCGTTTCCTATTGCTAATAGTCTCTCACCTTCAAACCAAAGAACACTGAGCTACCAACCATAGATTTATCGATAGAGATGTCTGCCATACCTTACTGTATCAACTTCTCAGCCTTATAAAGGCTTCTTACTTGGCTGACAATCCGTATATTAGCACTGAGATTGGCCTGGCACGACACGTAATAACACTGTACGTAGATCAGATTACATACAGTACAATACAAAGTTTCTGAATAATATGACCTCTTGAGTAAGCAAACGATTCATCAGAGCCACCCACCGCTCACTCAGCACTCATATTTCAGCTTTGTACATCTCTTGTGACTCAAACGTCCTCAGAGTTCCACTCGGCGAGCTACTCTGACTGATGCCATCTTTCCTCAGACTCTCACTCGGTTCCATCACTAATCGCTCACTCTCTTTCTTGACACTGGCCTTTTTGCCGGCATCTTGCCTCAGAGAGGCCACTCTTGGGTTGACCGGCTTCAGTAGATCTCCTGACTTCTTCCGCCTCTGTTTTCTCTGACGACAGTGCACAAAGAACACCCAGACAGCTAGCGCAACTAGCAAAGTGACTGCGGCCAGACAGCCCAGAATTATGGCTAGAATCTCGGCAGTTCCCAACATGCTGCTTAGTTTTGGTTACACAGCTCTAAAGCGCGGCAAGGCTGAGAGACGGTTCTGAGTCAGACGCCCCTTTTTGCTTGGACGCTTTATCGCTAGCTGGCCAGAATAAATTGGAAAAGCTGTTCTATTGTAGATACTGAATGGCCCCGACAAAAAAGTGTCTGAGGGGCTTCAGCTGGCAGATGGTTAGGTATTCTGGTCGGACTCTCTGTTGACAATTGTGTTTCCAATTGCACAGGACAGCATTTACTAAATCTGGCTTGCACAGTGAGTCAGATATTCGATGAATCACACAGTCAAATGCAGAATATTCTTGCCTGCCTGCTTTTTCTATTTCTTGCAATGAAAGCAGCACATGCTACTTCAGTTGCTATTGGCAGAGTGTAAATTTTGGCAACTGTTCGAAAAATAGGTGCTGAAAAATTTGGAAAATGTTTGACACGGTGCCAAGCAATTCTGTTTGCACGTACGCAACTAGAGCAGAGATGAAAAGAAATGCAAAGAACTTTACCAAAAGAGCACAGAAACCAGACAAAAGCAGTATCAAAGATGTTGTAGTTGGTCCTTTCCCGGCCAATGGTCCTTTGAGCTGTTGTGTTTCGGTTTTCTCAAGTCGTGTTTGAGACCACCGGAGGGCACATACACCTGCACAGTGGGTATGTCCTGAAATGTGACCCTAAGGGAGCTGGACCGTCTTCTGGTTCTGCCTGTTGGGCTTTCTGCTGACTGTTTCTTAGCAGCAGAGCTCTTGACAGTCTTGAGAGTGGCACAGGTCATACAGACAAGCAGGAGAACGCCGAAACTGGCCATTACTAGCACGAAAGGGTCCAGCATTGTTAAGTTGGGACAGCGGGATGGCAGCAGTTATGCAGAACTGAATGAGGAAGCGCAATAGGTTGACAGGCAGGTTCAGCTGTTTAGTGCGCCGGCGCAGTCAAAGGAAAGGTGTTGGCATACTTAAATGCCGGGCGCAGGATTGTTTTTGGGTCAGTCAGGACCGACTGGCACATGACCCCGACTTTGAGGGTTAAATTAAAAAAGACCACGGGAGATGCATGATTGCGTCCGGTTTTTGCCGCTGCAAAACACCACTAATACTGATGTATCAATCTTGCTTGATTGAAAATAATTCACAGGCTTTGCTGCTCTTAAGCACTATACTCCTCTGACATGACCTGCCTGAATTGAATTGACAGACATGTCGGGCTGTATTTCAAAAGACAACGGGCCTGTTCCTGAAAACTAGACCGCTGGTTGGTGGTCGGTTACGCAACAGCGGCGTTTGTGGTTTATTACACCGCCGCCAGCCTCAAGGCCACAAAGTGTGGAGAGTTTTTTGCTAGAGGCCTCGACAAAATATTGAGTGGAAACAGTGCAAGAAATGACTGTTTTTAGTTTATTAAACTAAATTTTTATACAACCAAATCAGACATAGACAAATTAGGTTTACCCAACATGGGCCAGCCCCACCCATCATCTGGTTGGCAGAACTACCCTATCCCTCCCCATCCTCAGCCCGGATCTGCTACAAGTGCTACGGTATGGTTCTGACAGACAAAGCTGCTTGCAGAGAACAAATAAATGCCATTAAACAAATAAATAACAAACTAATTGATGAATAAACCAAATAAAGATCAGGCATTTAACGCAATGTAAGGCATCGGTCTCATTTATGTCACTAGTGCCTACAGTAGGACTACTACGTATCTGGTACCCCACCCCACGTTTGGACACTGGTGGTACCATATGGTGCCCCTACCCATAACCACGAGTGCCAGTACTTTGGTAGCTGTACCACAAGCCAAGGTAGGGGTTTGATTTTGGTATCAACACAGCGACAGAAGGTAGGGGTACCATATACATACGCATAGTGCCACCACAGTGCCCGGCCCGAATATGGGGTATCTTCCATTTATATGGTATGGTACCTATACAGTGATGTGGCGCAAGTTCCTGACTGTAATGAAAAATGAAAGCAGTATACACAGTAATTGGTTATGTAAACACATACACTGTAGCAAGTTGCAGATCAGAGTGTTGCGGCCACCAAATTATGCCGCTCCGGCGGTGGTTCTGCTGTTGGCCATGCTTATCGGAGGCTTACTGTACATGCGTCGCAACAACCTCGATTTCCTCTACAACCGCACCAGCTGGGGTCTGATCTGTTTGGTGAGATCGGTCTATACCAGTCAGTCATTCTGTCTAAATGGAGCGTCGAATCCACATTTCAGTGCGTTATATTTGCCTTTCTGTCCGGTCAGATGTGGAACCACATCAGAGGACCGCCGTTCATTTACACCAACCCGCACAACAGAGAAACGGTAGACTTTTATTGTACTTGGTGTGGTGTGAAATGAATTTCTTACAGAGCTTCATCTCGGGTAGCAGTCAGATGCAGTTTGTGGCTGAGACTTACATTGTGGCGGCGCTGTGTACGTTCTCTGTCGCTACTGTACCGGCCGTGTTCGATTTTGTGCTATTTTCAGACGCAGCAGTTACTGCCGGATTTATTCTGATGAACGATGCTGCCGATGGAAAAACCGACCCCAGTCGTAGGCGAAGTGAGTTTAATTAGCAACGTTCTAATCATACGATTGATTTTGAGGGCAAATATCTCTAAGTAAGCAGATCTTAATAAAAATGTCAGGAATCTTTTAAGAATTTATTTATCTTTCATTTAAAAATGATCCCTTCAAATCGGATGAGATTTGCGGTGGCTACAGTAAAAAATCTGCTGGGTTGTTTTTATGGACTCTGTATTTACATTTGCAGAGTAGAACTTTGACACTAATCGACTAAAAGGAGAAACTTTCGTTTTTGAGAGGTTTTCTAATTGCTCATTCGATTGTAATAGCTGTTCTTACAGTAATGGCATTTGTGGGCCTGGGAATGGTGGTGGTGTTCTTCAGTCTGCTCCTGTCTGTGTTCCGCTCCAAATACCAAGGATACCCGTACAGGTAGGTACTGTGGCAGTCAGTCCGGACTAAGCTACCACCGACTGCTTAAGTTTTCACGTAGAACGCGCCACTAATTTCAGCTTTCTGTTCAAATGAATCAAGCCGAAGCTCATTAGATCTGTGATAACGCTGGAATTCCAGTTTAGAACCGACGGTTGGTTGGTTGGTTAGCTGCGTCATTTTAAAATCGTGGTCGGTCACTGTTGGTTTGTCTGTGCGTTTGTTGTTCTTTGTTATCGTCCTTCTTCTTATCTTTAGTCAATAACTCTCTTTTTTGACCGGCTTCTGTTTTATTCGCAGCGTTTAAAAGGTAATTTCTGCTGGTCTTAACTTTCTGTGTGTTCTTTCTTTGATTTTTTGTCGGTACAGTTGTCATCCGTATTTAGAGATGTTTGTGCTAGTGGACTATTAATTAAAGTTAATCGGTTAAGTAGCAAGCATGTCTATTCAAATTAAAGTCTGGTCGTGAAGGCAGTTGTAGTACTACAGTAATTTAGTGTTAGGTTAGGTTTATTTCGCCCAAACAAAGAAAAAGAACGCAATACAAATGTTGGGCGCGGCATACAGACCACCACGTATGGTCTCATTCAGAGTTTGTCTCTGATTCCGTGAATTTGCGACTAATCGCTATTCAAAGCTTAATACCGAACTTTGACCTAAAGAGTTGTGTTTAAAAACTGCTAATACTGGCACCATACATGTATATGGTGCTGGTACCATATGGTATCGGTACCTAGGTTAGCGGCCCCATATACGTATGGTACCCCCACGTTCAGGTACTGTATTGGTACCGTCACCAAATATGGTGCCCCTGCCTATGGGTGCCGGTAACAGATATGGTGTCGGTACCATATATGGTACGAAATCTTAACGGAGTGCCTTATATGGTACCGCCACAGGCCCCAAACGTGGGGGTACCCTATATGGTGCCGGCACAGTGGTGTAGTGGTTTAGGCCGCAAAGCCACTGTGCGCGACGTCGTGCGTTCATCCTCCCGGCGCGGCAAGTTTCTTGTTGCAGAGTTGGTTGTCGGCACAAAGCCCCACCCAGACCACCGAAAGCTGGTTACAGTGAGTAGGTAAATAGGAACCGACTAAATCTTGGGTCTCAAATGTCTCTTCCGCAGCTAAATATTTAGCTGCCTTCAAAAATTTGATATGGTATGGGTTTTTCTGGTATTTTCTGGTATGGGTGCATATACAACGTGCAACCAATTTAAGAGCTCGCCATGAAACATGATACCAACGGGTTGACGATTACACTGATGATTATCTGTCTTTGGCCTGTTTTCCCACTGATACAACGATAACCCGGGGAAAGAGGTTGCCTAATTTGGGTAATACAGGCCTGTCAGCGAATTTCCCCTAAAACAATTACACGAAACGATGAGAGAGAGTACTACTTGACGTTATAATTCTGCGCAGTAGGCAGCGTTAAGCAAGGCACCGATGCGTGCGTGTTTGTGTATAGGCTAGAAATTCACATATGCTCGCATAGCTATTGAGTGCGAGGCTGTTTTTACTTCCGCTGCTTTAATGAAGAGCATGAGTCGTAGAAAAAATCGCATTGGTAGCGTAGGATGTGATGGCAATTCGTGCAAAAAGAAGGTGGTTATCGGTGGATTGTATGAAGTGTGCAATTTTTTGAGCAAAGGCTGCTTTGGACAATTGCGTTTGGGTATGTAACGTTACATTCTTAGTTAATTTGCAAGATGTAGGTTAACTGAACTTTTAATTTTTGATTCTATGGCTCATAAGACTTATAAACTTTCCATTGCATAAATAGAAAATATTTTTTTAAATTCTCAGCAGCGTATGTACGCCATTACAGATGCCTACCTGTTTTAACATCAATTTTTACAGGAAAATGCATCACAACACACGAACCGGTGGCGATAAAAATTGTAAGCATTCTTTTCTATCGTACGTACATGCACACATGTACCAGGTCCGAACCGGCGTGGGAAAGGGGCTTTCCTTTAGGAGGGGGGCCGAGTGGGGGTTTCGTCTAGAGGGTAGTTGAAAATGTAACGCCTGGATATGCGTTTTTGCACGTTTTTTCAGCAAGGAGACTAAAAATTGCTTTTTTAAGCTGCCAAATAGCGTTTTAGAGCTAAAAACAAGCAAAAAAGCGATTAAAAAGGGTTCCAAGAACACCGATTCCCCTTAAATATCAGCAGCGAAACGCCAAATTCGGTTTCTAAAGGCTTTTCAAGCGAATTTTAAGCTAACAGTTAGCGATTTCATAGCTAGTTTGTTATACTACTGGAGCCGCTAAATAGTACTAATTGTGTTTTTCTAGAGGGTCCCTAAACTGTTTCCGTTGGTGGCATTTTGTACTCTAAGCTCGGAATTAGGGCTCAACCCCTAGCTGGGCTTAGATCCCGACAAACTCCCCTTCCCCCATTTAATGACTTCTTACACGCGTATGCTTTAGATTCAGGTGTATGAAAGTTTATATTTTGACAGGAATTGGACACAGCTGGGCCTAATCAGTATTCTGAGCTTCGGTTTTATCAAATTCTTGGCAACAGAGGTATGTGCAAAATCAGAAAATTGGTCTTTCCTTTCCATTTACATGCTGTATGTACGTAGGCTTTACCTTAAACTGCCGACACCTACGGGCGTATTATTTCATTTTTGCCGTTTTGTCACGGCATTCAAATTGGAGTGAACAGCACCGCCCTAGCTATTGAGATGCCGCCGCTTATACGACAGCACAAGCGTTGTTAACCCTTCCGAAATGATTGAAATATTTTTGATTTGTTCGGGAAGAATCCGAACCGGTTCGTCTCAAAACCGAATGTCCAAAGTTGGCGATTTAGTTCGGTTCAATAGGTTCGCACATACTTTTTTGGTTCGCATTTTTAATGGTAGAATTTAGCAAAAATTTCTGCTTTCGGGTTCGGGTAAATTCTTAGCAAAATTTTCATACGAACCTTTGCTGAAAACCACCAGAACAATTTACAAAAAATCGAACCATGATTAATGAACCATTAGGCGCCTATTGGTTCGTAAATGATTTTCTACACTGCGAGCCTTTCCTGCAAAACAGAACCAATGTTCAAAATCCGACTTTGTTCAAAATCTGACTTTGTTAAAAATCTGACTTTGTTTTAAATCAGACTTTGTTCAAAATTCAACGCTTTTACCACTTCATTCAGCAGAGGAAAACAGTCAGAGCACAGAGGCAGAAAACATTCAAAGCAAAGCATAGACACAGTTAAAGCATTGCACGCCTCTGACAAAAGACTCTGACCTTGCCCTTACATTGCTTGTCATTGTAAAAGAAATTAGGCAAATAGTGAAAGCGCCAATCACAATCGCCGACACACAGTCTCACTTGGCATCGGTAGCACATTGTTGTTGTTTTCTTGCGCTGCATGCATGTCAGCCATACATTTGTCCGCGGTGGTGGTGAATAGCCGATGCGCATCTGTACGAAATTTGATCAATTTAGTAACCCTGGATCCGCTGTTTGGCTAACAAATCTAATCTGCGATACCAAGCGGAAGCCGCACAAGATAAACATACAGTAGCGCAGAATGCACTAAAATAACAAACAGATGAGACTGGACTGGGTACAATGCGGAGCAACTAAAACCGGCGCCAGTATAAAATTGGTAAAATTTGCAAAAGTCGAATTTTTTGCTAAAGGTTCAACTTTTTAGAAGGTGGAAATTTGATAATGTCCGTTTTTGAGAAAAGTGTCTGGTTCGGGTTAAAGACTCAACGAGCCGAACCTAGATTACTAAAAACCAATGACATAGGTTCATACAAAAATAGCAGATGCACCTTTATCGGTTCGCCTAGAAAAGATCGGAATTGGGATAATGGTTCAGAACGGTTCTAAGCACGAAAGACGGAATTTAGTGAACAGAGCCTTTAAACACGTACCTTTATGTCGTCTTTTTGATCTTTGCCAAGTTTTCTACCTGAACCAAAAAACCACACGAACTTGCTCGTGTCTATTTCTGATAGGTTCGCCGATAGGTTCGGTACGCGTATACGCGTACCTGTATTTCGGAAGGGTTAAGTGCATAATTGCAATGGTTTAACCAGAACAGAACGCATGGTGACCGTGCGTTGGGAACGCCAAACAGATCCATATGCAAGCAGTGGAAGCCATGTGATTCCCTACAACTCAGGCCCTTCCCAGAACACAATATATATTGTAACAGTACACAGTTGTCATAAAACAAAAGGAAGGCAAGACAGCATGAAGACTAGCCAAACATAAAAGACTGTAGCACACCAGGGCTGTTGGGGCGGTTTTTTCCTCGTTTTTTCGCTTTTTTTCCGAAAAAAAAAAAACCGGTTTTTTTCCTGGTGCTCTGAAGAAACTAAAACGCGGGAAAACTCGAGCAAATTTTTAAAGGAAATAGGCACAATATCTGGTTAAATTCGCTTCAGATGCTTTGAATTTACGTTAATAGAAGCCTTACAAGCATTTCCATGGAATAACTTAGCTGTTTTGGCAAAAAATACTGGTACCATTTTCAGGCAACTTTTATTATAGTATTTTTGTTCTTTTAAAATCAAATCACTACTCTAGAAGATGAACTAGTCCATTTTGTAATAAAACTCACGCTGTTTTGTTGAATTCTGCAATAAAAAGCGATTGTAAAAAAAATTTTACTGTCATCTTGGAAAATTACTTTTGGGGAAAAAACTGAAAAAGACGGAAAGTCGGTTTTTTTTTCGGAAAACAAACAGCCCTGGTACTACATAAAGTCGAACCAGTAATTGCATCGATACCATCTATGTCCTTATTTCTCTGACTGTTACTGTCACACTACAGTATACACACTACAGTACAGTACAGCGTTGGAACTACAATATAGTATGGGCTAAAAATATATGTCCATCCCTTTTTCGGACTTTACTGAAACGATTCGTTCTTGGTCCTTTCTTTATCGAGGTTGCTCAAATTTTCAGGATTAATTACTGGGTAGATACTGTGCAAGTTTGGTGCAAAAATTCCAACCCACGTTGGTTTTATGACCCGAAAACTAAGAATCAGGGTGGTCCATGCAATTCTAATTTTTTCGGCAATTTAAAGAGTATGGAAGTGAAACTTGCTGGAATGATTGATGTTGCCATTGGGCATGACATACTGACTGGGCGCCCTTCTACGTAGCTCAAACAGCACTAAAACTGGGAGAGTTTCAAAAACGCAATCGAAAATCCCATAGTTAAGAAATCTGTCTGTGCCTTCTGGAATCAAAGCACTGAATCTGTTCGTAATCAACACAGATTGTAGCAGGAAGCTCTACAAATGAATGAACCTGATATTAGAACTCTCTTCCACACCATAGAAAGCTTCCCCTCAGTATTGTTTGGAAAATGGAAAACCTGCCGAATCGTTATTTTAACGGTTTTTCGAAGAAAAGTCAGATTTTGTCCTGTTTTTGAAACTCTCCCAGTTTTAGTATGTCAATGGCAACATCAGTCATCCCTGCAAGTTTCAGACCCATACTCTTTCAATTGCCGAAAAAATTAGAATTTCCGTGGGCCACACTGATTCCAAGTTTTCGGGTCATAAAACCAACACGGGTTAGAATTTTGTAACCAAACTTGCACAGTATCTACCCAGTCATCTTGTTAATTAATTCTGAAAAATTGAGCCAAAAGGATAGAGAAATGACCGAGAACGAATCGATTGAGTAAAGTTCGAGAAATAAGGTTGGACTTTAGGTCGTTGGCTCAGTGGGTAGCTTGCTGCCTCTGAGTCACGGCGGCCCCTGCATCCATAGCGGTTGTAGTGGTTCATCCTCTCGGCGCGGCAAGTTTCTTGCTGCAAAGAGTTGGTCGTCGGCACAACGCTCCACCCAGGCCACCGAAAACTGGTTACAGTGAGTAGGTAAATGGGAACCTACAACTGGATCTGCCGTTGCGCCGAAAGCCGCTCGAAAAAGCATGCCGCGTTGGAGGGAAGATCAACGACGTCAGGAGCTGTCTGAGAGACCAGCAATGAGGCTGATACCGGTTTAGTGCCACTGGCCGGGCGGCCGTTGGGAGCTGTCAGCACCATGACGTCACCACGCCAGGCACTCTCTTAGCACCTGGCGCCCAACAGCATGGCTTGGCAGTGAAAGAAGGGCAAACGTCCGAGATGACGATATCAGGGGTAACGAAATGGACCGTGAGGGTCTGATCGTAGGGCTGTACATCGTACGCCCCCCCGCCAGATCGGATCGGATCGGAGGAGGTTGGACATTTGTTTGGCCCATCATACTGTATTGGGGAAAAGGGCCGTTTTGTCATCAGTGGTTACCAACACACTAAAACCGGAGTTTTCAATGATTCTCTCAATTTTTCAGAAGGTATCCCCAAGGTATTGTATTCGGGCAGCTACAAAGGACACCGAGTAATCGTAATGGAACTGCTAGGTCTGTCGCTCGAAGATCTGTTCGACATGTGCGGGCGGAAGTTTTCTCTCAAGACTGTCTGCATGATAGCTATTAGCTTGGTCAGTGTTCTAGTACGTACAGTATGTACGTCAATTACGCATCTACCGTGGTTTCTAGCTGGATGTGATAGAATACGTGCACAGCAAGCGGCTTATTCACCGAGATCTAAAGCCTCCTAATGTGCTAATAGGACGACATTTGAAACAACAACATGTACTACACATTATCGATTTCGGCCTGTCCAGAGAGTACGCTAATTTGAGCACCGGTATACCTGACACACAGCTGACAGCTCTGGAAACAAATGGAACTACGGTTTCAGGCGTTCATTTACCTTTCGACCGAACCGACGCCATCGTGGGAACCCCGGCCTTTTTGTCTCTCAACGCCCACAAAGGAGAAAGCAAGTGGAAGGTGAAAAATATGTAAAATGTGCAAAATAGAAGAATTTAGGACAAAGTCGCAGGGACGATCTGGAAGCCATTGGCTATATGATGGTTTATTTCGCTAAGGGCTTACCGTGGTCGGGACTGCACGCTCCTACTAGAAGAGACCTCCTAGCTAAAGTTTACGACATAAAGCTCATGACCAAGCTGGACAACCTGTGTGAGGGACTGCCTGGTATGAGATACGTACGTACTGTATGCTGATATAATACAAAATCTACTGTGCACAGTAGCCGTAGTGTAGTGTGATCATAGCAATAAAATGCTACTGCATGCTCAGACATGGCAAAAGGGTTAACCACTCAGGAGCTTTTGGAAGAATTTTGTGTAGAAAATTATGATAAAGGTATGCCTAGATTAGGTGGAAATGAGCTCAAAATCTATTTTATCGAAAAATAAGCCAAGAACCTTGATTTTACTAAAAAATTGCACTTTTATGGTTACGATCCACTCAACCCCACATCAGCCTCCGCTACCCCCTCAGGATTCGAAAATTTACAATCCCTATCCGTCGGAATGCTAGCCCATGTCTGCAAGTGATAATGTGTATGGTACAGTGACTGTAACAGAGGACCCTTGAGTGGAGAAGAAGCAAGATTTTGAATACCTAAGAACAGTTTTCAGAAGAATTCCTGGAGTTCCTGACTTACAGTCGCAACTTGGATTACTTCGACAAACCGGACTACTACTGGTCTCGGAATCTGTGGAAGGAATTGATTCGGAAGCAACGAATCACCATCGATCACCACTTTGACTGGACAATGAAGTTAATCCAAATAGTGAGCGTTTTTTACTTTTCTGTTATAGTTTATTTTGCTTAACTATGTACAGGATAAGGCAAAGAAACAAGTTATAAATTAAAGTTCAACACCACAAAACGTTTTCGAACATGCGATGATTTTACGATAGTCTGGCTGGATATTGGATCGATAAGCATTTTGCCAAGTTAGTGAGCGGTTGCTTTAGGCTTCCCTGTCCTGTGATGACTCAGACATGGACTGGACGGTGCACCGCCATCTGAGAGGCAGATCCCCCTCGCCAGCCAGCAGCGCCCTCATGTCACGTACCAGCAGTGGGGTGGCTTCTTCAGGCGCTTACTCTACCGACAGTGACATCGACAGCTCCTACACAACCCCTTCCAATCGTCCTTTGTTCGTTCGACGCCTGACCAGACAGAAAATGGTCTTCATTTCTTCCTCCTCAGACGAATCTGGTCAGCTCCACCGGTCTTGGTCGCTTTTACCAGCTCTGTTTGCTTTCTACCCCTCCTGCTCGGTTTATACTTCTTTTCCTCAGCTTATACAGGCTGCCACTTAGGGGCAGTCTATTTACGACGTCGTTCCACAACCCCGATTTTTCGGACCCCCATCCCCCCAAAAAATCGCCTTGCGTCGTTTCTTGGGAACCCCTCCCCCTCCTGTTGCGTCGGCTATCGTCGCATTTCAGCCGACCCCCCTCCCCTTCTGGAACCACATCGTTTATGGACGGCCGCTTAACGCCGTTTATGGTACTGGCACCATATACTGTACGGTACTGACCGGTACCTAGGCTAGTGGCAACATATAGTATCGGCACCACGGTACCCCTACCTTCGCATTGGTACCATAACCGGTACCATATATCGTCGCCACTATGGTAAAACGAGCCAAGTAACAGAAAGTCGAAATCGAGAAAATCGCGTTTTAAGAGTCGTTCTCTGGTCAGATCGCGTTTTGGTCCTTTGCCCTATTCAGACCCAAAATTGAAACTTTGAGCTAGAGAGCTGTAAGTTGGTACACTAATAGATACTTATGAGTTATCTTTCAGCTGCAAAGGATTAATGGATCTGACGCTCCTGTCCTGAGATATAGTCTTCCGAAAATCGGTCTGCTTAACTATGGGACCAAAATTTCAAACTCGAATTTCTCGCTTCACACTCGGAATTCGGACCTAAAAATTGGGGGTTTTAGAGTACTTTTAGACTGCTTTAAGAAACTTTCGTCAAATTTTCGTTTTCAGAAAAAAAATTTTTTTTCGCCCCCTTTGCGCCCCCCCTAGCTCGTCTGGAACCCCCCTACCCAGTTTTTTTTATTTCAGAAAAATGTTGCGCTATCAATTACCTACCGTTTGGTGTGAAGCATTGTTTGCTCAGACCCGAAAAACGTGAGAAAATTGAGATCAAACATGTTCCGGTCGCAAAATTTTCGCACTTTTCTCAGGTCAAATATTTCCAAGTCCGGTTTTCCACCTACTAGTGCGAATTCGGACTTAAAAATTGGGGGTTTTAGAGTACTTTTGGACTGCTTTAAGAAATTTTTGTCAAATTTTCGTTTTCAAAAAAAGAAATTTTTTTTCGCCCCTTTTGCGGCCCCCGAGCGCGTCTGGCCCCCCCCCCCCCCCAGTTTTTTTTATTTCAGAAAAATGTTGCGCTATCAATTACCAACCGTTTGGTGTGAAGCATTGTTTGCTCAGACCCGAAAAACGTGAGAAAATTGAGGTCAAACATGTCCCGGTCGCAAAATTTTCGCACTTTTCTCAGGTCAAATATTTCCAAGTCCGGTTTTCCACCTACTAGTACGAATTCGGACTTAAAAATTGGGGGTTTTAGAGTACTTTTAGACTGCTTTAAGAAATTTTTGTCAAATTTTCGTTTTCAGAAAAAAAATTTTTTTTCGCCCCCTTTGCGCCCCACTAGCTCGTCTGGACCCCCCCAACCCAGTTTTTTTTATTTCAGAAAAATGTTGCGCTATCAATTACCTACCGTTTGGTGTGAAGCATTGTTTGCTCAGACCCGAAAAACGTGAGAAAATTGAGGTCAAACATGTCCCGGTCGCAAAATTTTCGCACTTTTCTCAGGTCAAATATTTCCAAGTCCGGTTTTCCACCTACTAGTACGAATTCGGACTTAAAAATTGGGGGTTTTAGAGTACTTTTAGACTGCTTTAAGAAATTTTTGTCAAATTTTCGTTTTCAGAAAAAAAAGTTTTTTTTCGCCCCCTTTGCGCCCCACTAGCTCGTCTGGACCCCCCCCCAACCCAGTTTTTTTTATTTCAGAAAAATGTTGCGCTATCAATTACCTACCGTTTGGTGTGAAGCATTGTTTGCTCAGACCCGAAAAACGTGAGAAAATTGAGGTCAAACATGTCCCGGTCGCAAAATTTTCGCACTTTTCTCAGGTCAAATATTTCCAAGTCCGGTTTTCCACCTACTAGTACGAATTCGGACTTAAAAATTGGGGGTTTTAGAGTACTTTTAGACTGCTTTAAGAAATTTTTGTCAAATTTTCGTTTTCAGAAAAAATATTTTTTTTCGCCCCCTTTGCGGCCCACTAGCTCGTCTGGAACCGCCACATCTGGGTTGGCGGGTTCAACACGAGCTAGGGGGGGCGCAAAGGGGGCGAAAAAAATTTTTTTTCTGAAAACGTAAATTTGAGAAAAGTTTCTTAAAGCAGTCTAAAAGTACTCTAAAACCCCCAATTTTTAAGTCCGAATTCGTACTAGTAGGTGGAAAACCGGACTTGGAAATATTTGACCTGAGAAAAGTGCGAAAATTTTGCGACCGGGACATGTTTGACCTCAATTTTCTCACGTTTTTCGGGTCTGAGCAAACAATGCTTCACACCAAACGGTAGGTAATTGATAGCGCAACATTTTTCTGAAATAAAAAAAAACTGGGTAGGGGGGGGTTCCAGACGAGCTAGGGGGCGCAAAAGGGGCGAAAAAAAATTTTTTTTCTGAAAACGTAAATTTGAGAAAAGTTTCTTAAAGCAGTCCAAAAGTACTCTAAAACCCCCAATTTTTAAGTCCGAATTCGTACTAGTAGGTGGAAAACCGGACTTGGAAATATTTGACCTGAGAAAAGTGCGAAAATTTTGCGACCGGGACATGTTTGACCTCAATTTCCTCACGTTTTTCGGGTCTGAGCAAACAATGCTTCACACCAAACGGTAGGTAATTGATAGCGCAACATTTTTCTGAAATAAAAAAAACTGGGTAGGGGGGTTCCAGACGAGCTAGGGGGCGCAAAAGGGGCGAAAAAAAAATTTTTTTTCTGAAAACGTAAATTTGAGAAAAGTTTCTTAAAGCAGTCCAAAAGTACTCTAAAACCCCCAATTTTTAAGTCCGAATTCGTACTAGTAGGTGGAAAACCGGACTTGGAAATATTTGACCTGAGAAAAGTGCGAAAATTTTGCGACCGGGACATGTTTGACCTCAATTTCCTCACGTTTTTCGGGTCTGAGCAAACAATGCTTCACACCAAACGGTAGGTAATTGATAGCGCAACATTTTTCTGAAATAAAAAAAACTGGGTAGGGGGTTCCAGACGAGCTAGGGGGGCGCAAAGGGGGCGAAAAAAAAATTTTTTTCTGAAAACGAAAATTTGACGAAAGTTTCTTAAAGCAGTCTAAAAGTACTCTAAAACCCCCAATTTTTAAGTCCGAATTCGTACTAGTAGGTGGAAAACCGGACTTGGAAATATTTGACCTGAGAAAAGTGCGAAAATTTTGCGACCGGGACATGTTTGACCTCAATTTCCTCACGTTTTTCGGGTCTGAGCAAACAATGCTTCACACCAAACGGTAGGTAATTGATAGCGCAACATTTTTCTGAAATAAAAAAAACTGGGTAGGGGGGGTTCCAGACGAGCTAGGGGGGCGCAAAGGGGGCGAAAAAAAAATTTTTTTTTCTGAAAACGAAAATTTGACGAAAGTTTCTTAAAGCAGTCTAAAAGTACTCTAAAACCCCCAATTTTTAGGTCCGAATTCGTACTAGTAGGTGGAAAACCGGACTTGGAAATATTTGACCTGAGAAAAGTGCGAAAATTTTGCGACCGGGACATGTTTGACCTCAATTTCCTCACGTTTTTCGGGTCTGAGCAAACAATGCTTCACACCAAACGGTAGGTAATTGATAGCGCAACATTTTTCTGAAATAAAAAAAACTGGGTAGGGGGGGTTCCAGACGAGCTAGGGGGGCGCAAAGGGGGCGAAAAAAAAATTTTTTTCTGAAAACGAAAATTTGACGAAAGTTTCTTAAAGCAGTCTAAAAGTACTCTAAAACCCCCAATTTTTAGGTCCGAATTCGTACTAGTAGGTGGAAAACCGGACTTGGAAATATTTGACCTGAGAAAAGTGCGAAAATTTTGCGACCGGGACATGTTTGACCTCAATTTCCTCACGTTTTTCGGGTCTGAGCAAACAATGCTTCACACCAAACGGTAGGTAATTGATAGCGCAACATTTTTCTGAAATAAAAAAAAATGGGTAGGGGGGGTTCCAGACGAGCTAGGGGGGCGCAAAGGGGGCGAAAAAAAAATTTTTTTCTGAAAACGAAAATTTGACTAAAGTTTCTTAAAGCAGTCTAAAAGTACTCTAAAACCCCCAATTTTTAGGTCCGAATTCGGAGTATGAAGCGAGAAATTCGAGTTTGAAATTTTGGTCCCATAGTTAAGCAGACCGATTTTCGGAAGGCTATATCTCAGGACAGGAGCGTCAGATCCACTAATCCTTTGCAGCTGAAAGATAACTCATAAGTATGTATTAGTGTGCCAACTTACAGCTCTCTAGCTCAAACTTTCAATTTTGGGGTCTGAATACTGAAACTCGATCGGTTCAGAGAACGACTCTTAAATATTTGTTACATTTTCGTGAATTAGCTTCAATATCAGTTTGAATAATTTTTACCCAAAATACAAGTACATAATTGGTGTGCAAAACATTCTGCATGTGTCAGTTGTGTCAAATTAAGTCAGCTAACAGGAAAAGCACAAAGCACTTGGCTCATTTTACCAGGATCACGTGATGATGTCCGTGCACATGCCTCTGGTTACATGGCTGCATCTCCTGATCCTGACACAGAGCCAATTTCGACTTAGTTCCTTCGCCAAAACGTTTTTAGGTGCTTTAGCTATAGTTTTTCACACTTAACTCCATTTTTTCCATTTTGTTACTTGGCTCGTTTTACCATAGTGGCGACGATATGGTTCCACTCTGCTCAGATTCCGTCAGCATATACAGGGTGTGCCAAAAAAACAAACCAGCAGATTTTTTGCTGTACGTAGCAACCGCAAATCTCAACCGACTTGAATTAATCCATTTTTAAATGAAAGATAAATTAATTCTTGAAAGATTGGTATCCCGCTTATTAAGTGCCTTCTTAGTTCCTGAGACATTTGTCCTCAAAATCAAAACAGAGATTTTGGCAATGAACAAGAGTGATAAAGAACAACCCAGCAGATTTTTTACTTTTGCAACCATGGCATGAACCTGAACCGATTTGAATGAACCCTTTTCCGAATGAAAGACTGATAAATTCTTTAAAGATTGGTGCAATTTTAATTGAGATTCACAGTTTAGTTCTTGAGATATTTGCCTTCTTAAGTTGAAACAGATTTTGGGAAAGAACAAGAGCGATTCCGTTGCATTTCATAATAAAGCAGATTCCTACTGCTGGGGCCAATGATACTTTAGTGTTGAAGTAAACCGAGTTTCTGTTTCACCTGTAAAGCCTCCAAGCAAGAGCCCTTACCAGTAGCAGGAATCCGTTTTATTACGAAGTGCAGAATGATAAAAAAATCACTCTTGTTCGCTGCCAAAATCACTGTTTTGAATTTGAGAGCCAATATCTCAGGGACTAAGCAGACTACATTAATGCAAATTTCAGCAATCTTTTAAGAACTTATTTATCTTTCATTTAAAAAAGGATTCATTCGAATCGGTTGAAATTTGCGGTTGCTACAGCGAAAA
Source organism: Sabatieria punctata (assembly GCA_030248155.1). Classification (NCBI taxonomy): domain Eukaryota; kingdom Metazoa; phylum Nematoda; class Chromadorea; order Araeolaimida; family Comesomatidae; genus Sabatieria; species Sabatieria punctata. The sequence goes on along the minus strand of JASANB010002016.1, from coordinate 146,354 downwards.
ATCTGCTGGGTTGTTTTTTTTGGCACACCCTGTACAATGTATGGTACCAGCACCCATGGCCCTGGGTAGGGGTACCATACCATATATGGTGTCGGTACCATAAACGGCGTTAGTGCCTGACTGTATTAGACACGAAAATCGCTAACAATTGTCCGTAAAACAGCGATTTTATTCGATTTTTGAGTGAATTCAACACTATCTGGCTCGTATATTTAACGGGGTGTATTTGAAGTCTATCCCCACCCGACTTAGGCCAGACCCCTCGGGATTGGGGACCCCCGCCCGAGACGATTTTTTCGACTCCATACGATTTTTCTGCCAAGTAGTTAGCACTAACCCCCTCCCTCCCTCCCCAATCGGCGGTGCCCTGATTCATGTGTGTTGCTGGGTTCCGCTTAAACAATGTACGTGTGTACTGGGGTTTACGATGTATAGCTCTGTATTTATGAATGTTTGTAGGCTCGATTCCAATGCGCCGCCGAAGTCAGAGTCAGGTTGGAAGAGGAGTGCCTATGCTGGAGACTCTGGAATCTGTCAATGAACAGAATTACTGAAATACCATTCACTACTTACATACTACATGTAACACGGGCGTCTGGGGGTCGGCCTCCACCCGACTTAGGCCAGCCCCCCCACGAGACGATTTTGCCGACCCCCCTCGGATTTTTCTGGCAAGTAATTTTTTGAGCAAAGTTTTGCGATTTTTTGCAATTTCAGACACAAAAAGTGCCAAAATCGCCTGCAAAACAGCACTTTTTTTTGCTGTATTTCAGCCCAAATTAGCGATTTGTTACGATTTTTAGCCCAAAAATTGCGTTGTTTTCGATTTTTGAGCGTTTCTAGTGCCAGACACCCTTCCAAAATTTTGGCTCAGACCCCCGGTCGGCGCCAGACCCCAACCCCCTCCCCCTCGGCGGACATGTATGCGCTTCTTCTTTCTTTCTGTTTGTTCTCGAATGATTTAGTTCTGCTCACCTTTGCATTATATTTCATCTATTCGTTCGTTCTATGTAAATGGTTCAGCTGCATAAGTACAGTACATAATCTCGCCAGCTTTAATCGATAGAATCTGTAACAATATTTGTTCGTGTGATAATTTTGTTTGGTTGGTTGGTTGGATCAAGCAATTCTGCTCTATTGTAAAATTTGTAGTTCTCGTCGGCACTGCAGAAAAATTTGTATTTCGTAGTTTAAATCATTCAATAAAATGGGGTTGTTTTATTTGCCATTGGCTAGAAATCGATTCACTCACTCAGACCGTTTTTCAGTCTTTACGCGTCTGTAAACAGTACGTATCCAACTGTGAGTGGATATATCATTCATTAGCTATTATCTGATATTAGGTATAAGGCACTAATTAAGCACGCTGTACTAAAAGCTTTCATTAGAAATATTTCTGCACCGTTTAGTACGAAAAGGTTTAGAGTCAACGTCAGTTAGTTGAATGCGTTGATAGGTTGAAAGTATGTCAGGGTTCAAGGTATCGCTGGATACTTCCTGTGGCAGCACCTGCGGCAGGGTAACCTCTCTTGAATGCGAAAACTGTGAACAAGTGGTAATCGACGAAATCTATGAAGTTTGCAACTTTCTCAACAGTGGCGCCTACGGACAATTGAGACTAGGTCTAGCTTTATATAAATGCTTTATCCCTTTATCTCTCATATTTTAGGGAGAAATATCCTGACCCAGGAACCTGTGGCCATAAAAATTGTGAGATATCCTTTTGTATAGGTAGTAGAAGTAAAAACAAATATGTTTGAGGAGAACCAAAAAGATGACTGCGTCGACTACCACTCAGAATACAGATTCTACCAAATATTGGGACACCGAGGTAAGTAACTTTTACTAAGCACTTATGTATGTAAACACACATGTAACAGGGGGTCCGCCCCCACCTGACGTAGGCCAGACCCCGATCGGGGCACCCCGTCCACCGAGACAATTCTTCTGACCCTCTCCCCTCCGATTTTCTGGCAAGTAATTTTACCTGCCAATTTTTTCAATTCTTTTAAATTTAATACACTAAAACTGTTAAAATCGCCTGTAAGACAGCGCGTATTAGCTGAATTTGAGCTCAAACTAGCGATTTTTGACGATTTTTAGCCTAAAAATTGCGATTTTTCGGCGTTTTTTTCAGTACCCAACCCCCTCCCTAGCATACATACATGTAACAGGGGGTCTGTGGGTCTGCCCCCCACCCGACTTAAGCCAGATCCCCGCGGATGGGGACCCCCGAGACGATTTTACCGACCCCCCTTCGATTTTTATGGAAAGTAATTTTTTTAGCAGATTTCCTGCAAAACAGCACTTTTTAGCTGTATTTCAGCCCAAAATTAGCGATTTTTGGCGATTTTTAGCCCAAAAAGTGTATTTTTTTTCGATTTTTGAGCGTTTTTTAGTGCCCAACCCCCTCCCAAAATTTTGGCTCAGACCCCCGGCCGGCGCCAGACCCCCAACCCCCTCCCCTTCGTATGCTACATGTATGCTCCCTAGTGTTTGGGCTCAGACCCACCCGGCCGGCGCCAGACCCCAACCCCATCCCCATACACCTGTTACATGTATGACTTAAAGCACATTGGACTTTCGTTTGAGATCAAGGTCAGTAATTGCGTCTTGTAGTAGTGTACAGTCAAATTTGTGCAAGAAATAAATTAACAAGTTTGTATTTCAGAAGGACTACCTAGAATTTTGTACGCAGGCAAGTATCACAAACACAATGTAATGGTGATGGAGTTACTGGGATTGTCTCTAGAAGACCTCCTAGACTTGTGCGGTCGCAAATTCTCACTCAAAACCACCTGCATGATTGCACTGCAATTGGTAAAAGATAATTGGCTAACCGACAACTTATCCTCATTTTAATTAGATTGACCTGGTTGAGTTCATTCACAGTAAGGGTCTGGTACACCGCGACTTGAAGCCGCAGAATATCCTCATTGGACGTCTGCTAAAGCAACAACACATACTGCACGTTATCGATTTTGGATTGGCTAGGGAGTACGCCAATCTCAAGACCGGTACGGTTTGAATCAAGTGAACTGTCCAAAACTAACTAGATCTCACTCTTTCAGGACATCATGCCCCCTTTGGACGGTGCAGTGCAATAGTGGGTACTCCAGCTTATATTTCACTCAATGCCCATAAAGGAGAACGTAGGTTTAACAGTCAGGCACTTAACGCCGTTTATGGTGCTGCTACCATATACATTGTACATGTATGATCACCATACAGGTCATCCGCCGAAGGGGAGGGCGTTGGGGGTCTGGCGCCGGCCGGGGGGGGGTCTGAGCCAAAATTTTGGGAGGGGTTTGGGCACTAAAAAACGCTCAAAAATCGAAAAAATCGCAATTTTTTGGCTAAAAATGGCCAAAAATCGCTAATTTGGGCTGAAATACAGCTAAAAAGTGCTGTTTTGCAGTCAATTTTGGAAATTTTTGTGCCTAAAATTGCAAAAAATCGCAAAAATTTGCTAAAAAATTACTTGCCAGAAAAATCGGAGGGGGGTCGGCAAAATCGTCTCGGGGGGGGGGGGGCGGGGCGGTCCCCATCCGGGGGGGGTCTGGCCTAAGTCGGGTGGGAGCAGATCCCCAGACCCCCTGTTACATGTATGATGGTGATGGTACTATTTATGGTATCGGCACCATACTGTATATGGTACCATTACCTTAGACGTATGGTACCATCAGTCCCCAAACATGGGAGTACCATATATGGTGCCAGTATCATAAATGTCGTTAAGTGCCTGATTGTCTAAGCTGCTTTTTTTAATTCTTCCTGCTGTTGTATAGAGTACGTATTTAGGCCAAAGTCGTAGAGATGACTTGGAAGCTCTGGGTTATATTTTGGTGTATTTCTTGAAAGGTTTGCCTTGGGGCAACACGCACGCTAACAATCGCAGAGATTTGTTAGCCGTACTCACTGAGAAGAAGACAATTACTCGGCTGGACGACTTGTGTTCAGAACTGCCTGGTATTTGCATTTTTTTGAAACAGAAATGCAATTTCTTTGTGACAGATCAGTTCCAACAACTGCTCAGTTACGCCCGCAATTTGGACTATTTTGAAAAACCGGACTATAGGTGGATGAAAGAGCTGATCAAAAGTGTTCTCCACCAACACCGACTCAAAATTGATCAGACATTTGACTGGTCTGTCAAGCTGCTGCAAATTGTAAGAAGCACTTGATTTGTCGTCGGGTCGGGTCGGGTCGGGTCGGGTCGGGTCGGGTCGGGTCGGGTCGGGTCGGGTCGGGTCGGGTCGGGTCGGGTCGGGTAGGGTCGGGTCGGGTGGGGTCGGGTCGGGTCGGGTCGGGTGGGGTAGGGTCGGATCGGGTCGGGTCGGGTCGGGTCGGGTCGGGTCGGGTGGGGTCGCGTCGGGTCTTGTCGGGTCGGGTCGGGTTGGTCGGTCGGTCGGTCGGTCCGTTACGTACTACACAGCTTTTGTTCACTTCAAACGCATTTACTTGTGTTAAAATTGGCCAATTTAACTAAGACCGTTGATGTTCTAACTGGAAAATGGGTGTCAATGAATGAACACAGTTTTCTGACCACCCATTAGAAGACCATGGTCTTCTAACCATCCACATCTAACCATATAAGTGGAAATCTCCGGTAAGTGTCAGGCCATATCAAGCACAGTTTAGGCGTCACTGTCTAAGGAAGCGAATGATACAGACTGGTCATCTCGCCTAAAATTCGACCGCTCTCCTTCCCCAAATTTTCTGCTGAGTCCAGGATACTCACCAACCCCAGAAATATCTCCTCGAAGTAGCGCTCTCACAGCAGGATCGTGCTCAAGCGCCAGCGAGATGGACAGCGAAACCATTCCGCGCAGAGTGTACCGGAAGCGATTCAGCAAACAAGCCATTCTTAACAGCGTATCCTCAGACGAGTCAGAGGGTACGGTAGAGCGGCAAATTTGAAATCGGCCATTAAGCCGTTTCGATTTCAGACTCGATTGTTGCACCAATGCGCAGGAAGAGCAGAACGTACAGTCGACCGTCAGCTCTGGAAACGCTGGAATCAGTGAATGAGATGCTCAATGACTAATTCCTTAATTGGAATACGGTTGGCTAAGGGAAAAGCTAGAGAAATTGACAAAAATCGATTTTTTTCGTGGATGGTTTGCGCAAAATTCACAAAATATTGTTCGATCTTTTGCATTTTTGTTAGGACCTTATGATGACCGAATAAGTCAGCTTTCGCAAATCATATGGTTGAAAACTGAACAGAAATGGAAACCTTGGCTGAAGCAATTTATTTATTTATTGCGTTTAAATATGTACGTACGTTAGTTATACAGTTTATAGTGTGTTTAGCGCACGTGCTAAGCACGTGGGGTCTTTGTTTACGGCGCGTAAAACAGGTTTTTCTTTGCTATCGCGGCCTGGCTAGACTAGAGCGGGTACAAATTGCATTCTTTGCTCTGTAGCGCAGCGCTTACGTGTGGAAACTGCAGAAATGTCACTTTCTTTCTTGCTGTTAATCGGCTTAATCGTGTTCGGATTATTGCGTTGGTTAAACGGCCGCTTACCTGGAATTCCTGGTCCCTATGGACTGCCGATTTTTGGCTACTTGCCATTTTTGGGCCGTAAAATGAATAAAACATTCCTGGACTTAGCCAAGACGTATGGACCGGTGTTCCAAGTGCAAATAGGGGATAGACGATGTGTTGTTGTCTGTGGTCATAAGACAATTAGGGAAGCAACGTCCGGAGCTAAAGGATTCGATTTTGCGGCAAGGTGAGCTGGATATCGATTGGACATTTATTCCATCAGCTAACCTTAATCTTTTTCTAATTTTCTAATCAGTATATTTTCAGGCCCGATTTCAAAAGTTATGAAAACTTTGGTAAATTTGGCGAACCAGGTTATCTTGCCGAGCACAGATATTATAAGAAATTGACGCTCCAAGCCATGGAACTTTTCGGTAGTCATAGACGGTCGGATTTACAGGAGATTGCTTACAAAGCTGTTGACGCTATAATGGATGAGATAAAGCTACGGAAAGGCGAGGTATAATACAGTATAGATCAAAAAAATGTCCCATCGCTTTTTCGGCCTTCACTCAAACGTTTCGTTCTCAGTCACTTCTTCACCGATTTGGCTCAAATTTTCAGCAAAAATTAATAACATGGTTGGCTAAATATTCTGCAGGTGTGGTGCCAAAATTCCGACTCATACTAGTTTTATGACCCGAAAACTAGGAATGAGGGTGGTCCACGCAAATTTAATTTTTTTCGGTAATACAAGCAGTACAGGCTTGAAACTTGCAGGAATGATTGGTATTGCTATTGGGCATAACATACTAAGCGGGCAGCCCTGTAGCTCAAAGGGCACTAAAACGGGGGAATTTCAAAAACATGACGAAATATGACTTTTCTTCGTAAAACCGGCAAAATGACGATTCTAAAGATTTTCAATTTTCAAAAAACGCTGCAGGGATGGTTACTATGGTGTGGAACAGAGCTTAAACATCAGGTTCATTTATTTGTCGAACTTCCTGCTACAATCTATGTTGATTAACAACAGATTCAGTGCTTTGATTCTAGAAGGTGCAGATTTCTTAACTATGGGATTTTCACTCATGTTTTTGAAATTCCCCCATTTTAGTGCCCTTTGAGCTACAGGGCTGCCCGCTTAGTATGTTATGCCCAATAGCAACACCAATCATTCCTGCAAGTTTCAGGACTGTACTCCTTGTATTACCGAAAAAAAATAAATTTGCGTGGACCACCCTCATTCCTAGTTTTCGGGTCACAAAACCAGTATGAGTCGGAATTTTGGCACTAAACTTGCAGAATATTTAGCCAACCATGTTGTTAATTTTTGCTGAAAATTTGAGCCAAATCGGTAAAGAAGTGACTGAGAACGAAGCGTTTGAGTGAAGGCCGAAAAAGCGATGGGACATTTTTTTTATCTATACTGTATATTCCTATTGAATTAATTCTTGATGAAACAGGTATCACGCTATTTATTGTAGACATGGGCTAGTATTTCTACTGAGGGGTAGTAAATTTTCAGTTTCTTTTGGGTGCTGTGGCGGACTGGGGAGTAGGTCTGGGGGATTTAGAGGGGGTGGTAAACTAAAACGTTTACTAAAATAAATCAAGGTTTTCGCTTATTTTTCGTTAAACTAGGCAAAAATTGGCTATTTGACCTCTTTTACACCTAATCTAGACATGCTTTGACACATACATGTAGCCGGGTTTTCGGCTGGGAGCTTTTCAGGTCCAAAATAGGGTTTCAGCGCTACGTACAGTATGTCCAAAGGTGGTTTCAGGGACCTTTTTGGTGACCAAAAGTTGGTTCCAGTTCCAGTGACCTTGTTTGGACTAAAAAAAGAGTTTTTTGACTAAAAATCGGCTAAAAATCATGTCTGAAGTGCAAAAATGCCTTTAAGACCCTATTTTTACTTTAAAACGTGAAAAAACCCTATTTTTGCTTTAAAGCGTACAAAACCCTTATTTAATCCGATAAAACAGAGCTAAAATGCATTTGTGAAGCCCTATTTAGAGATTGGAAATCCTAAATACGGTTCCGGAACCATCGTTACGGCCTCTGAAACCCTCTTTGCATTTTAGGGACTCAAATTAATTAGGGTTCCGGAACCCTATTTAGGCTCCAGAAACCCAAATTAGGGTTCCAGAACCCTATTTATGGACTCAGGAGCCGTAATTAGAGCTTCTGAGACCAAAATTATGGTTCCGGAACCCTATTTAGGGTTTTAGAAACCCAAGTTAGGATTGCTGAACCCTATTTTGGGTTTTTTAGAAACTCAAATTAGGGCTTTTGAAACCCTGAATAGAGTTTATAAAGTCTAGAAACCCTGTTTAGCCCTTCTGAAACCCTTGGGGATTGAAAAGTCTTGAAATCTTGGTCGTCAGTTTGTATTTGGGCGCCCTGAATTTTTGTACTTTTCGACCAACAATAGAGTTTCAGGGTTCCAGAATCCGGCTTGGGGTTTTTCCCGAAAATCGGGCCCCAGGGCTATACCACCAAAACACCCTAACTACTACGTGTATGGATTGACAATCAGTTTCAATACAATCTTCCAGAATCGTTTCTGAGGGAGTATAGCAGGACTGGTAGTGGCCCAGAGCAACCCCCGCAGTTCTGCCTTTGCTCATATCTGTTTTACTGTATGTACTGTAATTCAACTTTAATGTACGGTACGCGTACTTCCGTTTTTAAACTAGCAAGATACATACAGTACTGTACTGTACTGACTGTATGAAATATGTGTGAACTGAAATTATTGTAAATTTAATTCTAAAATAAGCAGGTAACCATACATTTAACAGATCATCCACCAAACGGGAGGAGGGTTGTGGTTGAGCCCAACTTCTGGCGGAAGGAGAAAGTAAAAATCGCACAGTAGCTTTTAGTTTTGACTAAAATAAAGCAAAAGTTTGTTTTATTACGAATATCAGCAATTGTTTGCTTGAGATTGTTCTAAAATTGTATCTGTGTAATGTAAAAGAAAGCGGCTGATGGGAATATTTCAATCTCTAGAGAAGAGATTCCCTGTTACAGTCAGGCACTTTATAACGCCGTTTATTGTACCGACACCATATATGACCATGGGTAGGGGTACCGTATGGTACCACTACCCCAAGTACCGGTACCATGTATGGTGTCGGTACCATTAACGGCGTTAAGTGTCTGACTATGTTAATTACAAAGTTTAAGCGGCTGATTCGGTAACTAATTTTGGAATTAGTTTATTCATTCCAGCCATTCGATCCGAAAGACACTCTTTACAGTTGTGCCTGGATAATAGTGGGCTTTATCTGCTACGGTCCGGAATTCGACCACACAGATCCTGAAGTCGTGGAGATTCAACGGATTACTCCGATTTTTGCCAAAGCAGTGGCGGTCGGAGTTCTTTGGGACTTTATGGCTTGGACCAAGTGGATTACCAAGCCTCTTATGAAAGAGTTATACTAGAGAAAAATCCGTTACTTTGTGAGATAAACATCTTCTTTTAGAAACGTAGAGTTGATGAAAAAGATTGACGAACTTTCTTTCAAATTGGCCGCTAAAAACTTCGAAACTTGGGATGGAACTTCAACAAGAACAGTGGCCGATATGTTCCGAAAAGCCGGAAAGGTATTACTGCATTTCAATAAGAAATAAATCAGAAAATTGGACACTTTACACTAATGAATACAATTCTGTCCCGACCTGGCTACGTATTATACATGTGCTAGGGGGTTTGGGGGTTACCAGCTAGAAAGGCCAAACCCTCCTCATGCCCCTCCCCGACACAGTTTATGGCATACATGTAGCTGGGTTTTCGGCTGGGGGGGGTTTTTTCCAGATCCAAAATAGGGTTTCAGCACTATTTCCAAAGGGGGTTTCAGCGACCTTTTTTTGGTGTCCAAAAGTGGGTTTTAGCGACCTTTTTTTGGGCTCAAAACAGGGTTTTGAGGACTAAAAATCCGGTAAAAATCCTGTCAGAAGTGCAAAAATTCCCTATAAAACCCTATTTATTGGTTTAAAATGTGCAGAAAATCCTATTTTTTATTAAAAACGTGCAAAAAACATGTTTTTGCTTTAAAACATGCAAAAAAGCTCTATTTTACTCGACAGAATTGAGCTAAAATGCGTATCTGGAACCCTATTTAGAGATTTTGAAACAAAAATTAGGGCACTGAAACCCTGTTTAGGGTTTTTGAGACCCAAATTAGGGCTCCGGAACCCTATTTAGGGCTTTTGAAACCCAAATTAGGGTTCCGGAACCCTACTTTGGGCCTCCAGAAACCCTGTTTAGTCTCTGTGAAACCCAAATTAGGGTTCCGGAACCCTATTTGGGCCTCCAGAAACCCTGTTTAGTCTCTGTGAAACCCAAATTAGGGTTCCGTAACCCTATTTAGGGTTTTTGAAACCCAAAGTAGGGTTCCGGAACCCTATTTAGGGTTTCAGAAACCCAAATTAGGGTTTCAGAACCCTATTTAGGTGTTAAGAAACCCAAATTAGGGTTCCGGAACCCTACTTTGGGCCTCCAGAAACCCTGTTTAGTCTCTGTGAAACCTAAATTAGGGTTCCGGAACCCTATTTGGGCCTCCAGAAACCCTGTTTAGTCTCTGTGAAACCCAAATTAGGGTTCCGTAACCCTATTTAGGGTTTTTGAAACCCAAAGTAGGGTTCCGGAACCCTATTTAGGGTTTCAGAAACCCAAATTAGGGTTTCAGAAACCCAAATTAGGGTTCCGGAACCCTATTTAGGGTTTCAGAAACCCAAAACAGGGTTTCGGAACCCTATTTAGGGCTTTTGAAACCCAAATTAGGGCTCCGGAACCCTATTTAGGCTTTCAGGTACCCAAAACAGGGTTTCGGAACACTATTTAGGGTTTCTGAAACCCTAAATAGGGTTCCGGAGGCATTACTTTGGGTTTCTGAAACCCTAACTAGGGTTCCGGAACCCTATTTAGGGCTTTTGAAATGCTAAATTACGGTATATAAGTCTTGAAACCCTGAATTTTAGCAGTTTGTAACCCAAAATAGGGTTTCAGAAAAAACCCCCCCCAGAATTCGGCTGGGGGGGGTTTTTTTGCCGAAAATCGGGCCTGGGGGGGGCTAAACCCCCCCAAAACCCCCCCCTCCTACATGTATGGTTTATGGACCCCCGCCCTCAAAAACTATAAGTAGGTAGCTGCTCTAGTGCTAAAAAATTGTCAAAAATCAATAATTTTTATCTTGAAATCCACTTAAAATGCCTTTTGAAACCGAATTTTACGTTTCCACTGCTGATATTTTTTAAGAGAAATCGGTGTTTTTAGAACCCCTTTTAATCGTTTTTGCTTGTTTTTAGCTCTAAAACGATATTTGGCAGCTTATTTAGCCTCTTTACTAAAAAAGTGCTAAAACGCATTTCCAGCACAGCAGCTTTTTGAAGTTTTGGAACCACTCTCTTGACGAAAACCCCATCGACCCCCACCTAACGAAACCCCTCTACCAACACTGTGCTTACGACTTTTCTCATTCCAGAAACTCTTCAGGAATTACGCGAAGAAGACGACGTGAAAACGACCAAGGAGCATTTGAAATACGTAAACATCAGTGATAAGGAACTGCAGTCAATGTTGACCAGTCTTTTTGGGGCCGGATTTGCTACCGTAGCTACGCAAGTGCGTTGGGCGCTTTTTTGGATGGCCAAAAACCCTGATATTCAAGGTGAGACCTGTCTTTCTTAATGCTATACTATACTAATTATTTCAGCCAAGGTTCACGAAGAATTGGACAATGTGATTGGTTCGACTGGCTCTCCCACGATCGACGATCAGCAAAGATTGCCGTTCTGTACCGCCGTTATGACAGAGGTTTTCGAATCGAACCTACGATTTTTATTTAACCTTTGACGTTTCTAGGTCTACCGGATTAGCAGTATGTCAGCCATGGGCATATCACACGCTACCACCCGCAACACAGAGTTGTTGGGATTCAAAATTCCCGCCGAAACGCCTGTGATGCTCAATTTGTTCTCGGCTCACTACGACCCAGCTGTTTTTCCGAATCCCACCAAGTTTGATCCCTACCGCTTCTTTGATTCCGACTCGTGCCAGGTTCGCAAGGAGAAAATGGAGCTGGTGATGCCCTACGGTCATGGCTTAAGAAGATGTGGCGGCGAATTGATAGCTAAAACAGAGATTTTTCTCTTCTTTGTCAGCATTATGCAACAGTGTTCTGTTGAGCCTGGTCAAGGGGAGCTTTTGGATCCTGAAAATTATATCTGTGCACTGGGAATTGACCTGAAGTCTTTCAAAATTAGATTTCTCTCCAGAAATGGTGTGTGGTAGAATTAATGTTGTTTGATGAAGTGTTTATTAACTCCTATTTAAGCAATTTCATAATTTCTTAGTGGAGTAAAAGATAAAATTCTGACATAGTAGGTGGTTGTTTTCTTGGTTTTGTTGTTCAACAACAGTATCACTATAGTCTGAAACTATCATGTCTAAAATAGTCAACATTTGTGTTCCTATACCTGACAACTCAAGCAATACAATGTTTCTGAGCTCAAGCAAGAAAATTCGATCTAAAATTCTCTCAAACCAGAAAGATATTTTAGGAAGCAAAACCATTTCTTTGGACATAAAATGATGCGAGCTGTGGTTTCGTTCAGTGGCGGTAAGGACTCAAACCATGCCTTGTATCGAGCCAAACGCGCCGGTCATCAAATAATCGGCCTAATCGCAATGATGTGCGAAGATCGACAAGTCTCCCGATCCAATGCGGTACCTCTGAGTGTGCTCAGTGCTCAGGCTAACTCATTAGGAGTTGCTCTCTTCCATAAACAAACAACTTGGACCAATTATGAGAAAGATTTCTCTGATTTGTTGTGTTCTGTGAAGAAAAGTCACAATATCGATGGTTGCATTTTTGGAGATATTGATTTGGAGGGTCATAGGCAATGGGGAGAGAGGGTTTGTGGCAGTCTTGGTCTCAAGGCAATTTATCCTCTGTGGCAAGGAAAAAGAGAACAGTTAATGGCTGAACTGATTGAGAAAGGTTTTGATATGAGAATTTCTGTCATTGATACTCGTCATTTGTCGGAAAATCTGGTGGGAACGAAGATAGACGATGAGATTTTAGAACAATTTCAAAAGGCGAAGATAGACTTGAGTGGTGAGAACGGAGAATACCATACTGTAGTGATCGATGGACCTGATTTTGAAAGCAAAGTTGAAATCAAGAAAATAGGGAGTGTTGAGGTTGATCAAAACCATTGTGTAATGGAGTTTGAACTGATTTGAATGTTTAGATTGCCAGTTTTGACACAACTAACAATAAATAACACTAAACACACAACAAATTCACCCAAAAACAAAACACAAAAAACAAACCCGTCAAACAACAATTGCAACTGAATTATCCCTCTTGCGCAACAAGTTCATATACAACATTCTCCGCCATTTGCCGTCCTCATACGTCTCTACAGTATCTCCACCAAAAACATATAAGTTTTCATTGAAATTTACCATCGAAAAAGATCGTCTCTCAGTTCCCAGATACGCAAATGACTTCCATTCGTCCTCGGCCGGGTCAAACTTCCAGCACAATCCATTCCTGCCACCACAAACAATAATATTATTGCCCAAAATGGCTGCCTGCACGCCCTCAGCCGGCTCCGGCAACGAAGCCATGAAGGTCCACTGGTTCATCTCAGGGTCGAATGCCTCCACAGTGGAAATGGGCACCTGTCCCCGACCCCCGATTACAAACATCTGTCCATTGAGCACCGCCGAGGCAGCCTTGAACCGCGGTTCACTCAAAGAAGCTCCCTGGTACCATTTTCTCGAGAAAGATTTGTAGTACTCACACCAAGCCAAGGCTGTCATGCCGTCGAAGCCTCCGCAAATATAAAGTCGATTCCGCAGTACGCCTGCTGAGGCAAAGCTCCGCTCGGCTTTTAGGGGTGGCAGCTGGGCCCAGGCCAGGGTGCGTTGGTCGAAGATGAAAGTGGACTTTTTGGCAATTCCGTTGGTGTCCTGACCACCGGCCAGCAGTATTTTGCCATCCAGATAGCCACCGGTGGTGCCGATCAAAGGTTGGGGACTTTGGGTTTTGAGAAGTGCATTTTTGGACGGAGTCTTGGGGTAGTATTGCTCCACGGTGTGGGGAGAGTAAATGCCGCCGAATAGAAGAATGTGTGTGGCTGAAATGGTGGGTGAGTTTGGTCTGGAAAAGTAGTAACAATTCTTTTATATTTTTTATATTTGCGCTATGGGGCGCGCAAAAATTACGTAATCTGAGGGAGCGGGTTCGCCAAATGATTAGTAATCATTAGGGTGGGGTTGGCGACTTTGTTACGGAACATTTTTAAAGTGCATAAATCACTAACAACGTGGCCATAATTTTAATTGTTTTGACATACAGTACATGTACATGTACTCTCGATTTGAAGCCATTGGACTTATATTTTCTCAATTTTACTCAGATGAACGTTTAGAGTAGAGAAGGTAGGTACCGTTTAAGTGACGGCTTTCCAATTTTTCTAATGCTAAATTGGAACGGTGACCTTTGACATCTTATTAAGAGTTTGTAAGGGTATAGCACTTATCGACTCGATCTTTTATGACTATCGGTCATCAGTCAAGTGATATGTTCAGCAGCCCTGAAATCCATGACAAAACACTTTGGTTTCACCTTTAACAGAAAGCCACCCAATGATGGCTTATTGTAAAGCGAAGACTATACGTACATGTACATACAGTAGTTGTAGCTTATCTATTTAAGAAAACTAAGAAAATTAATAATATGCTACTATATATACAGATGTTATTTGAATAAAAACGTCATTTTACATGGAAGTGAACGCAAAAATTTCGGCTCTAACTCTTCAAAAATTGAAATTATTACGTAATTAGAGGAGGCGGTCCGGAAATTATTGCGGCCGTTATCAGGGGGTCCGAAAATGGGCAAAAATACCATTACGTAATTTTTGCACGGCCTCTATATGCATGTAGTTCTATCTAACTATTTTTTCCTCCATATTTATCATAGTGCATTTTTGCAGTTGTGTTTTCTAGGAATGGTTTCCTTTTACTTGCTTAATTTTCCTGATTTTTTTATGTTCGTTTTATCGGCTGGTTGGTTTTTATTTTTATTTTGTTTGTTTGTTTGTTTGTTTGTTTGCTTGATTGTTTGTTTGTTTGTTTGTTTGTTTGTTTGTTTGTTTGTTTGTTTGTTTGTTTGTTTGTTTGTTTGTTTGTTTGTTTGTTTGTTTGGCTTCACTGTATTCCTTGAAGTTTGTTATACATACTTTCTTTCTTTCATAATTTCATTTGTTTGTCGCATTGTTCATTCGTTTGTTCTATTACTCATATGCTTGCGGCTTATGTTGCAGCGCGGTTTCTCCTACTTACGAATGCAAACATGAGTCTATTTACGTCTATGTACTTTCTCACGTAAATGTTTCTCATTCCTATCTCTTCTGTATCTTGACAAATAAGATTAGGCTTCACCTTCGGTTCGAATGTAGGGCTTCATGGTCTTCAGATAAAGCACGAACACTCCCAGACACGTGACAATGGCCAGAAAGACAGTGGCCAAAATGCACAAGCGACAAGTAGCTCCCATTCTGCATCGGACTGGGTTGGTCGGCAAACTTTCTTCCGGATTGCCGCACAATAGCCTTTGATTGCAGAGTCAAAATTGACTCAATTGTTGTAAGGGGGCTAAAGAGTTTAGCACAAACAACTAGGTCGACCGGATCGCATTTGCGACGCGTTTGCGCCTGACCAGCCGCAAATGCATGCCTGATGATAGTTCTAAATTAGCTTCCGGCTGCAGGGTCTAGAGACGCCCTCGGGACGGATGGCCCGACCGGAATTTCCTCTAATTGAGCTGGGAATTGAGTGCTCGCTCAATTGAAATGCCTCCACAATCGCACTCCCGCAATTACTCTACTTACTGCAGACAATACAGCTGTTCCTTTTTATTGCAACCTACCTACATACCTAATACCGGATTATACCAAATAACAGAATTACTTCGACTTTCAACAGATTGTTCAGTTTATTTTGCGATTCTGCACTGTTTTACAACGATTGAGCTCTTTTTGCTTTAATTTGTTTGCTCAAAACAGTAACAAAAGGGATTAGAACTATTTGATGAATGAAATTAGTATATAATCAATCGGTCTAGTCTGTATAATCATGTTTTCTTTCCTCTATCTAACTAGTAAACGTCCTTGATTCGGTGCTGAGACCCGGTTCATTTGGCAGTGGCTCCATCCAAGTTCTCAACTTCCATGTGTCCTCGTGTTCACTTGTCTCCCACTTCCTGTTCCACTCCAACGGCGATCAGTCAGACACAGAAGCAGAGATGCCTACCAAATTCAAACTTTGAATTTGATATTGCATGGTATAGTATAAAGTTGGCGATTTGAATTTGATATAGTATGGTATAGTACTAGCTAATTCAGTTTGAATTTGGTTGGCATGATTTTGGTATGAATTTGGTACAGTAGTGGTAGTTTGCTGTGATAATGTCATAGAAGCCTTTGGAAATTATGCTCAATCCACCTTTCTTGAGTTTTTTAGAATCAAAACATGCAGAAAAGATTGAGAATATATTTTGACGCATTTGAAAAGTGTTATAAATATAGCCAACAAGCTAGTACTAAAATGAAAACGCCTTACCAAACTCAAAATTCTAGTACCAAAATTATCTGGTAAAGGCGTTTGATTTTGACATGGTATGGTATAGTATAGAAGGAGCTGTTTTGAATTTGGTTTGGTATGGTACTGGTACTAAATTCAAAGATTGATTTTAGTACTAGTACAATTTTGGTATGGTAGGCATCCTGCACAGAAGAGGCCCTAGCGACCTTTTCTGGGGGAGTGACGAAAGATACTGTATGTACGTACATTGTATAACCCATTCATCTAATGTGTATAAACGTTGTTTTCTTTCTTCAAAACCAGTAAACGCTCTTCATAATATACAATAGCTGTGATCTTAGCACAAAATTCGTCAATTGATGTTGTTTGAACTGAATGTTCAACTTTTGTGGAAACTGCTTAACCAGGACCGTGTTTATCGGAGATGCTTCCTATATACCTGAAAAGCCCTTCTTTGACTAGCCTGAGCTGATATGAACATGAGCTACAGGACCTTATAGAGCCAGCTAAAATTATTTACAGAGTGCAGGGGTTTTCTAAACATGGTAAAGCTTACTTGCAATAAAGAAATCAGAGAGATAATCTTTTGTCTTAGTCCACATTGCTTTGTACCTATTTTGAAAACTATGGGGGCGTGCAAAAATTACGTAATGGTGTTTTTGCCCATTTTTGGACCCCCCCTCCCCCCGGATAATCGCCCGTAATAATTTTCTGACCCCCCTCCCCTAATTACGTAATAATTTGGCAACCCCCCATACGAAATTTCAATTTTTTGAAGAGATAGAGCCGAAATTTTTGCGTTCAATTCCATGTAAAATCATGTTTTTAATCAAATAACGTCTGTATACAGTAACAATTGATAATTTTCTTAGTTTTCTTTATTGATGAGCTACAACTACGTACATGTACGTATAGTCTTAGTTTTACATAGAAAGAAGCCATCATTGGGTGGCTTTTTGTTCAAGTTGAAACCAATGTGTTTTATCATAGATTTTAGGCCTGCTACCATATCACTTGACTGATGATCAATGGTCATAAAACGGAGTTCGTGCGGGACCCAAAAAGTCAGGGAGTCATGGAAAAGTCAGGGAATTTGGTGTCCGGTCAGGGAAAAAATTTGATAGAGTAGAATCATCTCTCGCCCAAAGGGCTTTACACACCACCCTTTTGAAAACGGGACTTTTGACTTTCCACATCTACTACAACTTTAAATTTTACCCTTAGAATACCGTTCAAATGCGTTTTTCAGTCAATTTTTAAAAACTTCTCACCCTTGTTCTAACTCTGATTAGTCAGGGAAATTTGACTTTGGTCAGGAAATTTTGCTTTGAAAAAACTGCATGGACCCTGTAAAAGATCGAGTCGATAAGTGTTATACCCTTATAAACTCTTATCAAACAGATGTCAAAGGTAACTGTTACCATTTAGCATTTGAAAAATTGGAAAGCCTTGACTTTAAACGGTAGCTATTCTCTAATCTAAGCGTTCATCTAAGTGAATTGAGAAAATGTAAGCCCAATGGCTTCAAATCGGGACTACATGTACATGTACTGTACGTAAAAACAATTAGAATTATGACCACTTCAGTGATTTCTGCACTTTAAAAAATTACGTAATGATGTCGCCAAACCCCCCTCCCCCCACCGTAATGATTAGTAATCTTTTGGCGAACCCCCCTCCCCCCTCATGCCATTACGTAATTTTTGCACGGCCCCTATTTGGTATTATTTGATTCAGATAAAACCATTCACTACAAAAGAAGATACTTTTAAGCAAACTTGGGTAAATACATTCGTTTCTTTGACATACTGAGCCCGTAACAAGAGACGTAAATCAATCAGTGCTAAGAAAACTGCTCTACCAACAAAGAGTGACATTGCAAAATTTTACTACTATTTTACTAATTTTGGTGAATTCCAGCTAAATTCTTGATCAATTTTGCAATAAAAGATCTGTGGGCGCACTTTTGTCAGTCGAATTTCACACATTTTTGTCTGTAAAGTTCTTGAGAACCTCGTATTACTAGTAGTAAAACTCGATCGATATTGAGCTGAAGATATCGATTCGATATCGATATCGAATATCGTCGAATTTTGATATCGTCGGAACACTACCATAAACTACTAAAACTGTTAATTTTAAGCTAAAAATGCCTTTCAAATGCGTTTTTGAAGGCTAATTGTACAAAATTCGCCTGAGACAAAAGTGACGTCATCATTGGCCGAACCCGCTCCCCCTTGTCATCGGTTGTCATAATTTGGCGAACCCCTCCCCCTAACAGATGACGTCATTTTTGCACAGCCCCTATTCTAGTCGAGCTTAAGGTGCTAGTGATACATACATACAATTTCTTTTTACTGACATAGTCTGAATCAGTCTTGCTTTGATTGAATGTTGTGCGGTAGAAAACTCCAGAAAACGCCGTTGTACGATTACCATGGCTTTGCTGTGTTCTGTAAGTTTGTTGAAACAGAACAAGTGGCGGATCTCGATGGGCGTAGCGATCGCCACTATTGTTTTACTAATCATACTGCTTCTAATTGGTGCAAAGCCTGGAAGAAGGCGGAATAGTGGCTCAAAACATGAGAAAATTGTGGACAACACCAATACAACTAATAATTCGACAGGTTCCGAGGTGGGGACAACCAGAACCCTGCCCCCTGTGTCCTCCACCCCAAAAGCTCCGATTGGTACAGCTCCACACTTTCTCGAAGTTTCCAGAAAACTCACAGAAATAGTAGATTTCTCTCAGCCGCCGTGCCAAAGTTTCTATAAGTTTGCTTGTGGAACGTTTCTGGGCATGCAGGAAGTGAGCAAAGAACAGAAAGAAGCGTCAATTTTCGATCTGAGCTACCGAAAAACAGTAAAAAGACTGGTGAGCTGGCTGAAACATGGCAACCACTGCGATAACAAGTTAATCTGCGAATTCTCACACGCCTATCAAAACTGTCTACGATCTGGAGGTGCTGTAAATCAGAAGCAAATACTAAACTACGCTAATAGAGTGATTGGCGAACCGTCGTGCGATGACGAGAACGCAACCACGATAGAAAATTTCGACTTTATGCTAACAGCTCTGCAAATGCAAATGGATTTTGCTCATATCTTAAAGGATTCTCGATTTTTTAATAGATTATTCGAAATAGAGTGGAAACGAGTTTGGGATTGGGGACATGATGTGACGGTGAACAACTATCGTGACAAAGTGATCGACTGGTTAGATGACTTGTTGAAGGAGGAAACATTTGTAAAAATTCGCTCAGCAGTAGAAGAACATTGCAAGATCAATTCTCACAAAATTATCGGAGAAATTATTCTGTACATTGTTGACATGAGAAGTATAGTTGAACGAGCTGAATCAGGAACAATAGAAACATACGGTTTGTATAACAAATTGACTGCGCTGCTTGAGCATCCTCTACTGCTAAAGTTTCGTGACCCTTTCAACACATTTCATATATCAAAATTCTTTCATGAGATGGCCTCAGCAAGTACCGACAGAAAAGCGGCCCAACAATTGCTGTACTACTATTTTTTGTCTCACTCTAACCAACTGAAGCAGGAAAAACACGAGAATATGCCAATAACTGAGCATTGCGCCGACCAACTACTCGCCAAACATGGCGTTTTCTCCAGTTATGTTGGTACGGCGACCTTAATGCAAGCGCTAGGCTACACCAGAAAGGATTTGCTTGAAGCCCAATATATGAAAGCTGAATTATCCATATCGATGAGATCCCATATTAACTCAAGAACATGGTTGGAAGGATTTCAAACGCACGTATTGCTGGATAAACTGAAGAGAAATAGGTTAATTGCAGCTATTCCTTTGAAGTTTTTGGATGGACGTGACAAGAATGAGACCATGTTCTCTAACATTAGCAAGATTCTTGCTTTTAAAGAGAATTCAACTACAATCCAGCATGATTGGTCGTGGTTCAAAACAAAGGCCTTCTTGAACAGAATGAACTGGGAACAACAGTTTATATCGAATGCTGATAAACCCAAGTTTCTAGACGAAGACATGCTGGAATTTCATTATAAAAGTATCCAAAAAGACATATTGAAAGATTCCATGACTTTCTTCTACAGGTTAGAACAACAAGTGTGCACTTGTGTACGAAATTTGAATATATTTTAGGTCAAGCGGTGATACCCACCTTGACATCTTCATTCCTATAACATTTCTTGAATCAGTATCGTTTCATGCTAACAGTCCAATGGTAGTGAAGTATGCGGGGCTGGGCGGAGCCTTAGCTGAGCATATGGTCTATGTGGATGCATTCACAAACCCGACCATCTTTGATATGTGAGTCTTTTTTACTATTATTTAATTGTCTCTTCATGAGAAATATGCACCTCATCCAAACTGTGAATAGCTGACAACTCACATGATGTGAACAAGTTTATTAGATGTTGGGTTTTTGAGCATTCAGAGGGTCAACCGATATGTTATGTAATTTCAGAATTCAAATGACTGGAAACAAAACTAATACTGAACGGTTGCTTAACCGTCCCTGCCTCAACAAGCAACTGTCCAGATACTGCAAAAATAAATGCAATCCCAACAGCTTTGCTATCGCAGATCCTATTATACATAATTTTGGCCTGAAGATTGCCCATCAGACATTTCTTAGAGCAGTCCGATACAATGATTCTCATGCTCTGCGGTTGCCCGGAAAAATGGATAGATTTGATCCCAGTAGCGCATTTTTCGTAGTTTATGGAGCCCTAAAATGCAGATTCGAAAATCAAACTGAAATTGAGAGGAAATATAAAGAGTCATGGCATCAGCATGGACACATAATGCCTTTATTTTTGTCCCCACCTGGTTACCTGATGGAAAGCCCCATGGAGAACTCTTTGCACTTTGCTCAGTCGTTTAACTGTGCCTTTGGGACACCTATGAACTGGGAAATGAAGAAATGTAGCGTTTGGTGACATTCAGCCTAGGCTGTTAGGTTACGGACTTAGTTTTTTATTCCTATTCAGAATGGATTGCACCGCATTACTGATATGTATGACCTTTCTTCTCAAGCCAGTGTTGGCATATAGAGTTGCAATTCTCTCTCTGCAATACTGATCGGGAAAATAAAATGTTTTTTACATTTTATATATGACCTTATTGATATTTTTGAAAGAGTGGTCGAACATAGATTATAACTTAGATATTATTGTGAAGATTATAAATTATATGAATGAACAGGTCTTTGCATCTTTCTTGTGTTTGTTGTTTAGTTATATGTAACTGATCATCAGAAATGTTTGTGTTTATCCAAATGTGCGATTTCAAAGTGTTAAGAATAAATTATTATACTATTTTAACAATATTAACATATTAACATCATTTTACAATACTACTGTTTTAGTACAAAAACTGTATACTTTAAGATTTATGATAATTATAGAAATGGAATGTCGTAGAATTGCAGCGGTGTGCTGTGAAAGTAGAGTGATGAGGAAACACAGTATGTTGAAAGAAATGTAAAAAGTACCACACGTCTTGACTTCTTGACTTTTAAGAACTTATTCACTAGGGCAGGTTTGCATCGATTCATCAGGACAGCAGACAAAGCAACAATACCAGACAGATGAATAAGAGGCAAAGCTACGACCACCAAAAGGCAAGGCTGACTAAGATCGACTTTTGGTGCTTGCTGTTTGCCTTTGCTACAGCAAAGCATGGAATTATCCATCACTAAATACATAGGAAAGTTCAAATTGCTCATCTGTTGTGGTCTATTGATTGTGGTTGGCTTAATTTTGGCCATCATTTTTGTTAGACTATTGGCTCAAGATGAAAAGAAAACTGTGACAAACTTCACTTCTGGCATACCAACTACTGGACTGTCTAGCACAATCGAGCAATCGCATTCTGGCATACAAACTACGAAGATTTTCTCAAACAACACTCTACCTACCATTTCTCCGACCATACAACAACCCATCTCTAAGAGTTTGGATTATGTTGAAGCTTCGACAAAATTGATAAACATGTGTGACTTGGCAGAAAAACCTTGTAATAACTTTTACTATTATTCCTGTGGAGAATTTGTAGCTCGCCAGAAAGCACTACAACTAGAACAAAATGATGCTTTCACTGAAACTCTGCAAACTCTCTACAAGAGGATAGAAAGTTATCTGGAAAAAGTTGACTGCAAAAATAGTCAAATTGATTTGGCATGTGAATTCAAAAAAGCTTATCAATCTTGCAAAACTTCAAAAGGACTGTTCAGCAGTTTTGATGTGAAAAAATATGCGGATAAACATATAGGAAAAGCAATGTGCGAAAATGATCCTTCTGTTGCAAGAAACTTTCATGTCTTAGTAGCAGCTCTAAATCTGCAACAAGACATTGAATATACACACTCAGTAAAATCGAAGAAACAGCGGTTTTTCAATACATTTTTTGGTTTAAAGGTTAAATATAAATATGGAATTGCACACAAGATTTTAATAGGAGTCGATGAGGAGTATAGACAACAACCAATCCAAGATTTGACAAATTTTCTACAAACATTAAAGGACTCTAATTTCTTTCAAAGATTTCTTGAGCCGTTGAAGAACGAATGTAAAAATAACGATAGATTTAACGCCCGCAAAAGTGATGTGTGGTCATTTATATTGCAACTGGATAATTTGGCATGGGGCTGGTTACACAATAAACACTTTATTGAAGGAAATCTGGAGGAGCTGAAGAAAAATCCAGAGAACCAATGGTTACTTCCATTTTTGATCAAAATGGAAAATTCGAATGTTCTGGGATTTAAATTTCAAAGCAACAGAACTATCCTTAAGCTACCTGGATACTATGAAAATCTGGTAAAAATATGTCAAGAAAACAATGCAGCACAAAACCTTTTGCGTTATTATTATCTTTACAAAATGAATGGCATTCAAACGGATATGCAAAACTCCATTGCTGAATCGAAGTTCATGAACTATTGTATAGATGAACTTCTAAGCAACCACGGAATTTTTTCTAGCTATGCAGGAACTGTTGTTCTAGAGAATGCACAGAATATAACATTGAAAGACATAAAAGCTATGATCAATATTGGAGAAGAAATAAAAATGTCTTTCAAATCACTAATAACCAGACAAAAATGGTTGAAAGCATATCAAAAAATAACATTAAGAAAATCAACTGATTCTACCGATATTATTTTTGGATTGCCTGAAATTTTGAGGGAAAATGCTTCGCAAATTTCACTTTTTCATGTTTTGGAACCTAAAGGTGAAAGTATAATTGGTGAATCCAGTTCATGGTTTAATACAGTCATCAGATTAAACCACCTTAATTGGCAACACCAACTAATATTCTTTGGTATTTATCGCCCAGAAATATTTGCTGAAAATCGAAAAACATTCCAATTTCATTTGGATGCAATAAAGTTTCCCTTGCTTCATAGACCTATTTCAGTTGTTTATTTGTAAGTATTTAAAGTTATGTTTTTAATTTGATAGTGGCTGAAATTATGAATCCCAAAATTCTGTGTATTTGTGAAGTTGAATCTATTATTTTAAGTTAGTGAATATTTCAATATCTAAAAAATTGCATTTCAGAGGTTCACTCAGTGATTTGGGTGTCTACATTCCATTTTCGGCTTTGGATGCAGTCCTATACGACTCAGAATACCCAATCGCTATGAAGTATGCTGGCCTGGGTTCTCAAATAGCAGAAATGCTTATACATGCTTTATATATCCATTCAAGTGGACCTCTGGAAGACACGTATGTTGCTAAACGTTTGTAACAGTATGGGCCAAAAAATGTCCACCCGCATTTTCGAACTTTACTCAAACGATTTGCTCTCAGTCATTTGTTTGTCGATTAGGCTCATTTTCAGGATTAATTATGAATATACCTGAGTCGGGTAGATACTGTCCAAGTTTGGTGAGAAAATTCCAACTTGTTCCGGTTTCATTACCCAAAAACAAAGATTTAGGGTGAACCACGAAATTTAAATTTTTTCGGTAGTTGAATGAGTATGGGTCTGAAACTTGCAGGAATGATTGATGTTGCAATTGAGCATATCATATTGGGGCCCTGTAGCTCAAAGGGCACCAAAATTTGGGAATTTCAAAAACATGACAAGATGTGACTTCTCTTCATAAAACTGGTGAAATGATGATTCTGAAAACTTTCGATTTTCCGAAAACACTGTCTATCATGTGTTCATATCTCGGGAAGGTTTCTGTCATGTGCAATAGAGTTCAAATATCATGTCCCCTCATTTGTCGAACATTCATTCTACAGTCTCTGTTGATTAACAACTGATTCAGTGTGTTCATTGTAGAAAGTGAGGATTTCTTAACTATTGGATTTTCAATCATGTTTTTGAAATTCCTCAATTTTGGTGTTCTTTGAGCTACAGGGCTGTCAACTCAGTATGTTGTGCTGAATGGCAACATCATTCAGGAATTCAGGATTCAAGTTTAATACCTATACTCTTTGAATAACCGAAAAAATTGAAGTTTCCATCGACCACCCTCAATCTTGGTTTATTGGTAATAAAACCGGAAGAAGTTTGAATTTTTACACCAAACGTGCGTAGTAAATACAGAGTTATCTTGTCAATTAATCCTGAAAATTTGAGCCAAATCGATAAAGAAATGTCAGAGAACGAAAATACTTTATTTGACAGTTTAGTCTATTGTTATTAGGTATTATTAAAGAAAATGCATATGCTAACGTTATTCTAGGTTAAACCATGATAAGAGGTCAAGGCATAAGTTGCAGCAAATGAAAAAATGTCTAACTAAACAAATCAAAAAATATTGTCCAAAATGTGGTAGACATACACCAACTATCAACCTGCAACTAAAGCGAACATTGGCAGCAAAAGTTGCATATGAGGCATTTGCAAGAGCTCTTAAAAAGGATCCCACTCTAGGTGCAAGGTTACCTGGAGAATTCATAAACCTGGATGCAGTGAAACTGTTTTTCTTAACTTATGGTGCATCAAGATGTAAGTACCAAGAGAACGAATCGGAGTCAGTCGATTTCAAATTGACAAATCCTTTACAAAACTTGCTCGATTATTCGATATCATTTGGTTGCGAAGTTCAGGAGAAGATGAATCAATATCCAAATGGTTGCGATTTATGGGAATCTGACAATGGTGAAATTCCATATGAGAGCTGAGAGTTTATGAAATTGCTGCTCTTTATAACTGCATAAATACGCATCATACATGCAACAACTCATTCACTGAAGGGAATATATGGGAGCTAGGAGTTGTAGGCATGCAGGGGATTTGAGCACAAACTCGGATTAAAAATCCTTTCAAAATAGCTAAAAAGTAGACTTCTCTTTCCGAGAAAAAATCGGTCATGAGCGCTAAGTTGAGCTCAAGTACAGTTAAAAGCTGCTGTCTTAGGTACAGGGTTCGTGCGGCTTTTGCATGAGAAAATTCCCTGGCTTTTTCCTGACCAACGAGTGTGAGGAAATTCCATCCAGCCGTGAGAAAATTATGAAATATTGGCTCTGAAAAAACGCGTTTCAACGGTATTGTGAGGGTAAATTTCTAGTTTAACAGTAGTACAAACAGAGTCAGAAGTCCACTTTTCAAGAAGCTGGGGCGCAAAGTCTCACAGAACTATATGGTGGAGTTCCTGTACTTTACGAACCTAAAATCCGAGACAGCCTATTTCGATTGCTTCCTTACAAAATATTGATTATATCGATTAGCGGAATCATATCCCTTTGAATACTTGTGGACCGAAGAAAGTCTTATGTTGCGACATTTGGTCCTGAATCAAGATTTACTAAAAGACGCTTTTTGTTTACGTTGTTACCTAAGCTAACCTTGTCTAGGAAGATCACTGCTTTGCGCAGATTAGTGTTTCATTCAAGTCTAGATTAGTGTTGGCCAATTTTTCGTTTAAATAGTGCTGCAGTCCTGGGGCTTGGTCGAACGTTTATGGTTATCGAAAGCAAATTGTCATTCATATCTATCCGCGTGTCCGTGTGCGGCAATTCATCCGTCAATGGGGTCGAATCTAATGCTACGCTTGTTTTAGTATAAGTGGATGACAGAATGGCCAATTTTTCATTTTTTTAATTTGTTATTTAAGCATCGTTGAAAGTAAATGCACAGAAATATGCACCAAGAGTACTGGTAGCTATTGTTCAAAATGTGGCCGAGAAACACTCTTTCTTCGATTATTTTCATAGTTGTTGTTGTAACTTTTTGTCCTTTCGGTCTAGGAGTAGCCAACTGCTATAGAGCAGGAAAAGACACAAGGTCCGGCAGCCTCCTTAACAACAGCCCTCCCCTTTTGCTGTCGGTGTGTGCAAGACAGCTAAGGTTCGGTCCCCATTTATCTGCTTGCCATTGCTGACTTTCGACGGCCTGTGTTGGGCTTAGTGTCCACTACTTCCCATCGCCTCGACAGGTTTCGAACCCACAAACACACCGCTTCTACGGGTGCCGGGGCCGCCGTGACACACGGGATAGCGACGATAGTGGTTTCCAACTAGCTGCAGTCATGGGATTTCGATCCCAATTTTTCTAACTGTGCTTATTCTGTAGCTGTGGTAATTTTCCACCTATCTGTGCTTGCGGTCTAATGTACGTCTCTTCTCTGCATTGCATATCAATTTTCTACTTTCTAGCAAAGCACCTTTTCTGTGAGGTTCCGGGGGTAATCAGCCGCTTAACCGACAAATGAAGGAACTATAACGAGAGCGCGTAATCTAAGGTAGCACGCAGTAATTAGTTGGTGTACTGTTCTACAGATATAATCTGGAACCCAAAGCGTTGTTTGATACCAAGTTCAGTCAAATTTGTGAAAGATTTACAATTTGGGTGCGCACGTTTTGCAGAATTTGATCTTAACCGATAACGCGTAGTTTGGGGCAGAGCTGAATACAGCATGCAGTAATCAGATGTTGATGTGTAAAATAATAATCAAGAGATCGTCAGCAGTCGTTTGATGCCACATTTGCTCATTTTTGTTAAAAATTTACAATCGGGGTGATCCCCCAGCTTGCCTAAATTTAATATATATAAAAAACAAATTTTTGTTTGTTATAGTTTGTTTGTCTAGATGTGCCTGTAAATACAATCATGTAGTGCATTTTCAAGGCCTCCTTCCAATTCTACGGCGCTAAATAGCGTCTTTCTTTCCCCTTCTCTCTACTAACTAAGAAGAAATGAAGAACTAAAGCGGTCTTATTATGCGATCTGAACGAATAAATAAGAAGAAAGAAGAAATGGTATTGGTCGGTTATGTGTCCCGTTAATCGGCCGGCCGGCTCGAGGCCGCCGGTCAGCGAGAGGCGGCTATTCTTAATTGACTTTGCGTCGGCCGCTTGCACGCGCGCATTGGCTGAGAACATACGACCCAGGACCTTTACCATAATAAGCTATGTAGATACAACATGACAGTAAAATGTACTACAATGAACCGTTTTCGTGCTGCGCCTTGAGTCGCACCTGCGGCAGCGGTAGCTGTCCGACACTGTCCCACTTCGAAGCCGCTTGGGTTGAATGACAACCTCTCCCGCACAGTTAGGCTTCCAGCATTCTCCGACCACCGCATACTTGACCGGTTGTCCTCTCCTTTTTTCGCCCGCTCCTTGCTATTGCTGATGCTGTTGCGTTGGTTTTGGGAGCAAGCCGAGGTCCTTTGCGTAACTGAGACTGGAACTCTCATCGGCCACATTGAGGACAAAGTCGGCCACGTCAGGCTCATCAGTTTGTTGGGTGGGCCTGACCATGCTGAACACCTCGGCCGAAACGATACTCTGCAGACACAGTTTAGTGGTTCTAAGTATCTCGGCCGAAACGACAGAGTCGACGTTCAAGAGATGACTTAGCTGTTCAACTGACAACAAGTTCCTGCCCTTTAAAGCAGTTCACCGGAAACGACCTGCCCCGAAAAAAACGATTAAGCAATTAGCTGCAATAAGCAGAGCATTCTTTGTTAATGTCACTGGGACTGACCTTGCCTTTGGCGTTTATCTTTGATGCCAAGTCATACCGCCAATGTGCGCGCGTGCAAGCGGCCGACGCAGAGTCAATTAAGAATAGCCGCCTCTCGCTGACCGGCGGCCGCAAGCCGGCCGGCCGATTAACGGGACACATAACCGACCAATACCGAAGAAATGAAGGTGTACAGGATAGAGTGCAGCGATTGGAAGAAGGGCTTTTGCATAAGAGGGGAGGGCTGCTATTATCTCCATTCCTATCTCTCCAATCCCTCAAACAAACCGCCTCCACACTGTGCAATATTCCAGAAATACGGTAACCCTAACCTACCATGGACCTAGTTGTTGGTCTGACTTTTTATTTCAGGCTTTTGCAGAGACAGTAAGTGCACTTTTTTGCATATTTCTTCATCCGATGCCGACCGTTTGCCGGAACCGACGTCTCACCATGCCTCCAGCGCTGAAGGTTCGTTAGTATAGGTACCTATAGTGTGTTGTGTAGGCCTACCTACCCAAGGCCATGGGTGCCGGTACCATAAACAGCCTCAGTCATACATGTAACAGTCATCCGCCGAAACACATGGTTAGATCGCAACCCCGGGAGCTCTACGACTACGGTAGCCGAGCATGTTTGTGGTAATATGCGCAGTACAATAAAAGACGCACATAACACGCACAAAAAATTGGTGTTTAAAACATTCAAAGTCTCCTTTTCAGTCTGGTGCACGCCAACCTTTTATTAGCACACACTCCAAACAAAATTTAGTCGACTGAAAAACACGCGTGAAGAACACAAACGCGCCACCTCACACGAACTACCGGTATGTTGGAGATGAGAACTAAAATAAACAGGTGGACACATTTTCACGCTCAACGAAGTACTTTGTGTGTTCATCAAAGATTTCGCTCTACCAAGAGGAATACGATGATTTTGAAAAATACACCTTTTAAAAGGTATCACGCATTTGAACTGCGAGTTATTATAAAACAGTTGGCTTGGGTAAAGTGGCAATTGTGGTTTGCCAGTTTAGGGGCCATACATGGGCCGGAAAAATCCGGAGGGGGGGTTGAGACCTCGGGGTGGGGGGGGGGAACCCCCGAAAAAAGGCCAAAAAACGCCTATTTTGCCTTAAATAAGCGAAATTTTCTCCCTCCGGGAGGGGGGGGTGGAAGGCCGAGGAGGTGGTATGGACGGCCGAGGGGGGGGTATGGCCGGCCGAAGGGGAGGGGTATACCCCCCCTTACCCCCCCGGCCCATGTATGTTAGGGGCCGTCAATAAATTTCAAACTTCAGTCAGGAGGGTGGGGTAGGTGGAAAAACTTCGCAGAGGGGGACGAGTGGGGGTGGAGTACAACGCAAGCAGAAAGTTTCGAAACTTTTTGCTGAGACAACTTTTAAAACTAAAACAGAGGTTTTAGAGCTTCTAAGAAAACAGCAAACTTGTTTTAAACTACTACTGTTTAAGTGAAACTTTTACCTTCAACCAGCTAAGAAACTTTTTCACCACTAAAAATACCATTTTTACCATTTACGCGAGTAAAAAGTGTTTAATATTATCCAATAAACAGTACGCAATAGGCGACAAGTTCAAATAGTAATACAAGAGGTTCAAACATCAACAGCAGTGCTGACAGACAGAACATTGCGGAATCAGAATCACTGGTAGCATCAGCTTTTTGTCACAACATTTGAACTAATTAAAACAGTGGAACATGCGGTCCTTCCTTAGTCAAGAAACGCGGTTAAGCTTAGACTTTTGGGTTTCAGGCGTTTTCGGAAGCATTTTCTTCTAAGGGGCGGTCCATAAACTATGACGTTCAAAAGTTCAAAATTTTGCACCCCACCCCGTCCGACGTTTTCAGCACAACCCCCCTAAAAACTGCGACGTTTTTGGCTGATACCCCCGACTAAACTTGGTACTGTGTCCGAAATTGAAAAATATACAATAAAATTTAGTACCAACTCCCACCTCCTGCGACGTTTTCCGACGTTCAACCAACCACCCCCACCCCCTCTCTGAACGTCGAAGTTTATGGACGACCCCTAACAGGGGTGCATACACAAAATTTTCAGTTCCACCCAAATGCACAAGACAGTCTTCAACACAGACCGTATGAAACCAAGCATTGTACAACAACGAACACGCTACCTATAACAGCGAACCGTCCTATCTTTGCCTTTACACTTGGCGCACTCCCAAGACAACACCTCGGCCTCCTGACCGTTTTGACGAAACCACTTCTTCACTTGTTTAGGAAACATGATCTGCTTTTGTAGTTCACTTTTGCGGCGGACCTCCGAATCAGTCTGAATCTTCTGTCCTGCGCGCTCCACTAACTGAACCCGCAGCCATTCCCATAGCCAGGCGATGTTTCTCCTAAAACACGATGTAATCGGCGATCCGCTATTCACGGTTGTTAGAATCAAAAACTTTTTCAAGGCTCAAAACATTTTCTTTAGATCAATATGCAAATTAAGGCAACAAGTGGGAAAATACATAGGTCTATTTTTCTGTAAATTCTTCGGAAGCAGCCTATATTTTATCTGCAAAACCCTACCCCTAGACCCCCTGTTACATGCATGCTTGAGGTGCAAAAGTGGAAAATTTGTTGTAAGTGTAAGTACCAGCTAGCTACTACTAAAACAACTAAAAATTTTAACAATTGTGCCGCCACTAGTACTATAATTTTGTGATGGGATCCCTAAACTGTCTCGTGGGGGTGATGGGGGTTTGGCCTTTCTAGCTATGGGTAACTCCTCAAACCCCCTAATACATGTATGTAATATGCTACCCCAGCTCAACTTGATACATTTATGTCATGTTATTTTAATGTACATGATTGCGTAAGACAGCTGCAATAGTTTTAAAATATGAAACACTTACTGTCGTATTGTTTAAAGTACAACCAGAAGTTGTGATAGAATTCGGTCAAAGTGAGAAAATCTGACAGCACTTGTCATTGTCAAATTCTGATTTAGTGGTACCATAATAAGCTGTGTGAGACAACGGCATAACTTCTTTCGCTGAAATAAGCAATACACAAACCGGTTACCCATATTTAATTTAAACTTACAGTTTCTGGGTGCTCTTTCGGTAGGTATATTTTCCATAACGGCACGCCTCCAGATTCGCCGTACATGTCACAGACAGAGGCGCTTTTGCGAGTTTGTAGCAGTGAACACCGACTTGCACGCATTCCAAAATGTTCGGGCATCGCCACTCATAAAATACTGAGCCTTGAGATCACCGACTCTAAAAATATTCATGTTGCAGGCAGTCACACATTGGCCGTGTAACAGCTTAATAAAACACACATTGGCCGTCGATCAGCGTAATAAATAACGAACAACACTCATTCGTGAGGACTACAGAGAGAACGCAATGAAAAACAAAATAGAAACAAGCACATCACGCACGACAACACGAAAAACGAAAAAAAGAACGATCCGATCCCCTAAGAGGCTACCGTAATCTAGAAAACATTTTGAAGTAGGTGGCGTAGAAACATGAAAATCACAACTGATTACGGTAGCTCCCGGGGTTGCGATCTAACCATATGTTCCGCCGAAGAGGGGAGGGGGTTAGTGGGGTCTGGCGCCGGCCGGAGCGGGTCTGAGCCCAAATTTTTGGGAGGTGGGTTGGGCACTAGAAACGCTCAAAAATCGAAGAAAATTGCACTTTTTGGGTTAAAAATCGTCGAAAATCGCTAATTTGGGCTGAACTACAACTAAAAAGTGCTGTTTTACAGGCGATTTTGGCAATTTTTGTCTCTGAAATTGTAAAAAAATCGCAAAAATTTGCACAAATATTACTTGACAGAATAATCGGAGGGGGGGGGCGTGAAAATTGTCTGGGGGTCCCCATCCGAGGGGGTCTGGCCTAACTCGGGATGAGGGGCAGACTCCCTGTTGCATGTATGGTCTGACTGTAGTACGTGTGGTCTATGTGAAGTTTTAGTGCAGGAGGCTGGTTCAAGAGCTCAGTCATGGTCTCCTCAGCCCATTCCGGATTTCAGCAACAAAGTGGTGCAGTCAAAACTAATACTGGATGCACTTTCCTACTCTCCCCCCACCGACCAAGAGCAGCTGCCTGCCCAATTGGCTGAATGGTCTGTCTTTTATTCCTTCCCTTCCCCTTACTGCTGCGTGCTTCCGCCTTTCCTTCTTCATCTCTTTCTCACTCAGGTCCATACATGTACTAGGGGTTTGGCAGCTTAAGAGGCAGTCCATGAAAAAGTCGAACCGTGGTCTGTACAGCTGATTTTTCAAAATCGGCGTAGATAGCTGTAACTTTCAGGCATTGTAGACCACGAAAAGTCATGGACGTCATCCGATTTTCTCTAGCTGCCCTACAACCAAAATTACGGCCCTTCAAAAATGGCTATTTTGACCATTTTTGCCAATGGGGTCCTAACTTCAAAACGTCATAACTCCGTTTAGGGTGGGCCAATTTTGATGTGATATGTCTTATTAAAGAGGTAATTGGACCCTCTATCAGACAATGTGCACAAGACGATTCAATTCCATCTGCAACTTTTTCGACTGTTTTTTAAATTTGAGAGGCCGTATCTCGAAAATGAATATGGAAGACCTGAAAGATAACTACAGATTCAAAATCTACATGCAATTCTGCGTCCGATGGTCACATGTTTGTTTCCGAAAGCTGGTAGCTCGGCTGTCAAAAGTTCGATTGAATATGGCCAGCCAGAACCCTTCTTTTTTCCCATTTGCGTATGGGCCACTGGACATTGAAAAGCTGTAAATCAGTCATCGGTAATAGATTTTTTACTGCAAATACATCATTTTAGAGAGAATCGGATAACCTATCGAACCATATTCACGAGCTTGTCTAATATTGATTTTTCACTGTTTGACTGGTCCTAAACTTTGAGAGGCCGTATCTCGAAAATGAATATGGAAGGCCGGCACGATAATTACAGATTCGAAATCTACATGCAATTCTGCGTCTGATGGTCACATGTTTTTTCCAAAAGCTGTAGCTCTGCAGTCAAAAGTTCGATTGAATACGGCTTGGTGAATGTACCTGAACCTGAACCTGAAATTGAATTTTCGAGATACCTGAACCTGGACTTAGCTGAAAATTTGGAATACCTAGTTTCATTAGCTAATAGTGGCATCAGCAATGGCTAAAAATAGATGTATTTGCAGTAAAAAATCTATTACCGATGACTGATTTACAGTTTTTCAATGTCCAGTGGCCCATACGCAAATGGGAAAAAAGAAGGGTTCTGGACGGCCTCTCAAAGTTAAAAAAACAGTCGAAAAAGTTGCAGATGGAATTGAATCGTCTTGTGCACATTATCTGATAGAGGGTCCAATTACCTCTTTAATAACATGTATCACATCAAAATCGGCCCGTCCTAAACGGAATTATGACGTTTTGAAGTTAGGACCCCATTGGCACAAATGGTCATCATACATGTACTAGGGGGGGGGTTTGGGGGGGTTACCCCCCCCACGCTGAAAGGCCCAAACCCCCTCACCCCCCCACCCCCCCCCCCCCCCCCGAGACAGGTAAAGGGACCCCCCCCCCGACCAAAAAATACAAGTACTAGTGGTGGCTCCAGTATTAACAAACTGGGTCAGAAATCACTAATTTTTAGCCTAAGATTCACTTGAAAAGCCTTTGGAAACCGAATTTGGCGCTTCCACTGCTGATATTTAAGAGAAATCGGTGTTTTTGGAAGCCCTTTTTGTCATTTTTTGCTTGTTTTTAGCTCTAAAAAGCTATTTGGCAGCTTAAAATTGCGATTTTTAGCATCCTTACTGAAAAAAACGTGCTAAAAACGCATTTCCAGGCGTTCTGGAGCTTTTTGAAATTTTGGACCCCACCTCTGGACGAAACCCCCCCTCGACCCCCCATCTGAGGAAACCCCCCCTACCCAGTGTGGTGCACTTTTTATCTAGGTAACTAGGTAACTAGGTATACCTAGTATTACCTAGTTAATATTCGGGAAAAGTACCTAGATTTACTTTACCTAGTTATTGGTTACTCTATTTTACCTAGTTTTACTTTACCTAGTTTTAAATCCACGTAACTAGGTACTTCTAGGTAAAACAAGTTTACCTAGTTTGATATTTTCAGTTTTACGAGGCTTTTTCAGTCAGCAAACCTTCAAATTTCCGGCTTTCCCACAATTACAGTGGCCCAGAGAATGAATTTCTGACTTATTTGATCAAAAAATACAAATATTTACTTTGAAATGTGTCAAATTTCGTAAATTTTAACTTCATCATTGTTCTATTGAACCACAAATAACATTTTGACTTGATTTCGAGCGTGATAGGTTTACCTAGTATTACCTAGTTTTTTCTGGGCTTTACCTAGTATTACTTTACCTAGTTTCTTATCTGAGAACTTTACCTAGTATTACTTTACCTAGTTTTTTAGGTGACAACTTTACCTAGTATTACTTTACCTAGTTTCAAATTTTCAAAATGCACCACACTGCCCCTACCCCCCTCCCCCCAGGTCGGCCCGGAGCTGTTACATGTATGATGGTCATAATAGCCATTTTTGAAGGGCCGTAATTTTGGTTGTAGGGCAGCTAGAGAAAATCGGATAGCAAATACGTCCATGACTTTTCATGGTCTACAATGCCTGAAAGTTACAGCTTTCTACGCCGATTTTGAAAAATCAGCTGTACAAGGCTGTTCCTGCCAAGGTTCGACTTTTTCGTGGACTGCCTCTTAAAAAAGCGATTTTTTGCGTCCTTACGAAAAAACGTGCTAAAAACGCATTTGCAGGCGTTTTGGAGCTTTTTGAAATTTGGGACCCCCCTCTGGGCGAAACCACCCTCGACCCCCCCACCTGAGGAAACCCCCCCTACCCCCTCCCCCAGGTCGGCCCAGAGCTGTTACATGTATGCTCAGGCCAACATCTGTTAAGAGAATTAGCGATTAAAAAGTTGTTCGTTAACGGAAGACTCGTTCCTTTCTACCGGTGCTGAACCGAAATTCTAAGGGAAAGGGGTTGGTTTTTTAAGACGCTCAAAAATCATCAATAATTGCTAGTTTGGGCTGAAATACAGCTAAAAAATCCTGTTTTTCAGGGCGTTGACCCTCCCTCAGGCTCTGCTGACCTGCCCCCTCTTGCCGCCGTCACCCCTCTCAGGACTTTTTGGAAGAATTTTGTATAGAAAATTGAGAAAAGTAGTCCTAGATCATACATGTGCATGGGGGTGCCCAGGGGGGACGAAAATAAAAGTGTACCAAACGTTGCTAGAGGCTGTTAGAAAGCCTCCAGATACGTTTTTAAGCCACATAAATCAATTTTGGCTACCACGCAACTACGCACCCTTCCTCCAGGCAACTACGCACCAAATCCGAATTTTTTTCAAATTTTCCTGGAAAATTTCGGTTTTTTGGCAATGTTTCTATTAGAAAAGTGTTTTTTTTGGCATTTTTGGTCGAAAATTTGATTTTTACCGCAAATTTTTGAATTTCAACCGAAAATTTCGTATTTTTAGCCAAAATTTTTGACAAAATTCAAATTTCCCGCCAAAATTTTGGGCGAAAATTCAAATTTCCCGCCAAAATTTGAATTTCCCACCGAAAGTTTGCACTTATATTCAGGCAACTACGCACGGAGACCTGGCCGTCCCTCCCTGAGCCGTCGACCAATGCACATGTATGTCCTAGATTATTGACGCCTTGGTTGCAATTCGAAGGCCTACCCTAGGGGTGACATTATGCCACCTGAGGACATACATGTAACAGGGGGGTCTGCCCCCCACCCGACTTAGGCCAGACCCCCCGAGACGATTTCGCCGACCCCCCCTCCGATTTTTCTGGCAAGTAAATTTTTGAGCAAATTTTTGCAATTTTTTAGAATTTCAGACACAAAAATTGCCAAAATCTCCTGCAAAACAGCACCTTTTAGCTGTATTTCAGCCCAAATTAGCGATTTTTGGCGATTTTATAGCCCAAAAATTGCGATTTTTTCGATTTTTGAGCGTTTTTTAATGCCCTACCCCCTTCCCAAAATTTTGGCTCAGACCCCCCCCCCCCGGCCGGCGCCAGAGCCCCCAACCCCCCTCCCCCCATCGGCGGCTGACCTGTTACATGTATGTCTGAGGATATTAGAAGTTGTGAGCTCAGAGATCTCCTGAGATTCATTAAAGAATCTAGGAGATTCCCTGACCTCTAGCTCACCATTAAGTTCTATGACTTCTATGGGGTTTGCTTTGCGTGATGGGCCCATGGCTGGCCTAACGCTAGGGGTATTCCTACCCCGCCCCCTACAATCAATCAGACCTAGATTAGGTGTAATCATGGCTCGTTTTAATATGTTTTTTTACCGAAAAACAAGCCAAAAAGCTTTAATTTCAGTAAAAAAGCTCACTTTTTGTCTTACCATCTCCTCAACCCCCATCACTCATCACCGCCGCCTCAGCCTCCCCGTCAGAATTTGAAAATTTACTAGCCAAAATGCTTGCCCATTTCTGCCCCACTGCCACCTGTTCCATCCATGTATAGCCTAAAAAGGTTGATTTAGAACGAGTGCCAGTGATCTAGCCAGCACTGTCAAGGAGGTGTTTTAGGTTTGTCAGACTAATCAAAGATCCGCGAAGAGATTCAGAGCGAAATGACTGTCGCTTCTGCGTTGCCAGTCTAGATTCCGATTGGACCAGACGGATTCACGAATTGAAGACGCATCCAGTGGAAGTTGCGGCGCTCAAGCAGTTGATAGAACTGGGTTTCGGGCTGGATTTTGTGCTATAAATCGGTTGCTCTCTCTGTCACAATCTCTAACATTCTTTCTTGCCCAAACAACACAACCTGCTGATTTTACCATGGTCTTTCTCTTTGTGCCGGATGCCAAATTTATGGTAGCGCCTTCCCTAAAGCAAACTAAGCGTGATAGGAAAAAAGTGAAAGCACCGGTAAGTAGGACATTTTATTGTGGGTTTATGCTCACAAGCTGCATACTGAGTGTTCTATCGATCGGCCTTACGATCTGCTTGAAGATTAGTAGTCTCCTGTCGTACTACTGTATCTTGCTCTTTTTCAAGCTGTTGGGGAGGCCAATAGAGAGGACACTCAATATTGGGCTTGTCAGTATAAAGCCACAATAAAATGTCAGATTTATCGGTACTTTCACCTTTTTCCTATCATGTTTAGTTTGCCTGGGGAAGGAGGTATTGTTGCGTGGCAGCCGGTACAGGTTTGGTTGAAAACGGCTGTTCTTGCGTCTTATCAGATTTCTGTCTCATATAAACATCTATTTGTTTTTCTGATCGATCAGTTTAGTGCTGACGCAGTTTGAAGGTTTCGATTCGAGCGTGTGAGTAAATCTGTACAGCCAACGTAATATTTTTTGATCGTTTTGTCCCATCATTCGTAATAATATCTTAACTTTGCCCTGGTTTTTATACAATTGTGTAATCTAGTGTAAAAGTGGTTAGCTGACTGTTAAACAATAGTTATAATCAGGCATTTAACACCCTACCGACATACGTGGGCCGGGGGGTAAAGGGGGGTACACCCCTCGGCCGGCCATACCCACCCCCCCTCCCAGAGGGAGGAAATTTTCGCTTATTTAAGGCAAAATAGGCGTTTTTTGGCCTTTTTTCGGGGGGACCCCCGAGGTCTCCAGACCCCCCTCCGGATTTTTCCGGCCCATGTATGCCTACCGGTACCTGGGGCAGTGGCACCGGATCTGGTAGCGGCACCCATGTGTAGGGGTACCATACAGTATATGGCGCCACTAGGGTAGGTACCCGTGCCAATAGGTGCCACTAGCCTAGGTACGGGTACCATATGGTCTCACTAGCCTAGGTAACGGTACCGTATATGGTAGCGGCACCTTACATGAGAACATTACCATAATAACTGATGTTAACTGTTAAGCACCTGACTGTATAAGGTACGGATACCACATATGACTTAGCCTGACTATAGGTAGAGTGGAATGAGTCAGAGTCTGTGGGGCGAGTTCGAGGAGGCTGTGGACTCGTGTCAGTTGCTGGACGTTGACCGGCTGTGCGGTCACTGTCCGATGGTCAGTTATTTCCCCAGTTCCTCTGCTCAGGACAAATCGGTCGATCGGAAGGACTCCTCCTCCTCTTCCGGAGAGACTGTCGAGTGAGTTTTTTTGACTGGTAGAAACCCTGTTTGGGTTTTTAGGTTACTTTTAAACCCTAAACAAGGTTTTCAGCTTACTTAGAAATCCTAAACATGGTTTTTATGTTGCTTAGAAACCTTAAATAGGGTTTTCAAGTTACTTTCAAACCCTAAACACGGTTTAGCCCTGGTTATAAAGCCTAGAGAGCGTTGATTAGAAACCCTAAACAGGGATTAAGAACTGCAATTCAAATCACGAAATAGGGTTTTTGCGTAATCTTATAACTTAGACAGGGTTTTGCGCCTGCTTTAGAATTCTCTGGACTATTTTTTAGTAAAAAAACGCATTGCATTCATTGCTCCAATGTTGGGTTTTAAAGGCATTTTCTTCAATCGGAACATGGTTTTTAAGACGTTTTTAATACAAAAACAGGGTTTTTAACGCCTTTTCGGTCCAAATAGGCGTTTAAAGCCATTTTCCCCCAGGAGCCCTAAAAAGGTCGACAAAATCCACCACCAGCGACATGTATGCCCGTCGGTCGGTCAAACCCCGACCGCCGCCTGGACCCCCTCTGAAAAATATACTCTCCAACCCTCCCCTTCCGAAAAGCCATACCCCTCCAGTTTTTCCGGCCCATGTATAGACTGTAGTGGCAGTTGAAGTGCCAAGTGACAAAGTTATAGAATAAAGTTCGACCCTCGAGTCTTGCACAGCATCGAGTTGATTCAGACGATTGACTTTATCAAGCACTCTGATAAACAGGTTCCTGCTTTTGCTTTACTCACTTACCTATGCCATCCGATGTGGCGGGGGCCGTACGATGTACAGCCCTACAATCAGACCTGCACGGTCCATTTCGTTACCCCGTGATATCGTCATCTCGGACGTTTGCCCTTCTTTCACTGCCAAGCCACTCAAGCCATGCTGTTGCGTGTCAGTCACTAAGAGAGTGCCTGGCGTGGTGACGTCTTTGTGCTGTCAGCTCCCAGCTGCCGCCGGGCCAGTGGCACTAAACCGGTACAGGCCTTGTTGCTGGTTTCTCAGACAGTCATTAACGACAGCTTTTGCTCCAACACAAGCATGCGGCTTTCGGAGCTTAGGCAGATCCAGTCGGTTCCTATTTACCTACTCGCTGTCACCAGCTTTCGGTTTCTGGGTGGGGCTTAGTGTCGACGACCAACTCTTTTCGGCAAGAAACTTGTCGCGCCGAGAGGATGAACCCACGACGTCGCGCACAGTGGCTTGGCGGCCTAAACCACTACACCAACTGTGCCGGCTACCTATGCCAGTTAACAAAAGTGTTTTCAGATTGCGTCACTACCGAAAATGCGCGAACCCCCTGCATTCAGGTATAATGTGCAGTTGAAATTGCCCTTTTATAGATATTATATAGAAGATGCGATTGTCTACGATTTCAGCGAAGACACACCTCGTTTGAGCTC
This sequence comes from Sabatieria punctata, assembly GCA_030248155.1. Taxonomy (NCBI): domain Eukaryota; kingdom Metazoa; phylum Nematoda; class Chromadorea; order Araeolaimida; family Comesomatidae; genus Sabatieria; species Sabatieria punctata. Next base: position 106,764 of record JASANB010002016.1, on the reverse strand, counting down.
GCAGCAAACTTATCAAACGATGCGCAAAGCCGTGGCTGCCTTGTGCGCGCATGTGGGATTCGATGGTAGGAGATATTTCTAACCATTTTTGGCTAATCAACTAACTGTTAGCTTATTTGACTTGGCAGAAGCCGACGCCGAGGCGCTGGAAATGGTCACAGATTTGTCCGGAAATCATTTGGAAAAACTCTGTCGAACTCTGAAGTTGACCGCCGAGAGGAGACTTGTCGGAGACGAATCTGCCTTTTCTGTAAGTTTTGAAGACCTAAGTTGAGTATTTTTTAAAGTTCTAACAAGTGTACCGAACCTCTTTTCTGCCTCACTGTTGAAAAATATTCTTTCTCTCGATTGAGTGGAATTGTGTAGCAAAGGTTTTAGTCTGCACTGCAGCAAACCTTCTCCAAAATGGGAGTCTCTCTTATGGGTCTGAAGCATTTTTATGATCAGAGGGTCATCGCCTACCATGCTCGATTGTTGGCAGATTGCCAGAAATTGTTGAACGATAGAGAAACGGTTACGCTTGAAAATACTGACTGTATAGCAGTTGATGACATTGACTTGGAATGATGTACTGTTTCTGTTTTATATAAATTCTGCTACTGCACAAATTGAACTGAATAATTGCTTCTGATCGTTGTGCTACACTGAACTTGTTAGTCTTGAGTTCTACGCATGTACTATGCGACTTTGCAGAGTTTTTATCAGATCTGAAATACTACTAGGGCCCGACCGGATACAAATTTCTACCGGATCCGGATCCGGATATGCCCATATCCGGCCGGATCCGGATCCGGATATGCCGGATATCATTGATCAACTTAAAAATTTTTTAGAATGCAATAAACCACATACAGTGGCGGCCAAAAGTTTGGACGCACCCCCAAAATTTTCAGTTTTCTGTTAATAACATCTATTCTGTTTGCAGTTTGCGGATGAAGTTGCGTGCTAAGTTTGTGCATAGTAGCCCTGCATAACCTGTAACCATATGGTGTTCGGTCCCTCTCACGTTGCTGTAGTATGAATCCATTTTCCAAAGACCCCAGCAAAATGGGTGGACAAAAGTTTGGACGCACCTATGATTATCTTGATTTTTTTGTATTCCAGATGTTTTGAAGGGAACCTAGCGGCCGTTAATATGTGTAGCTGCTATTTAGTATTCTTTTTATTGCAATTTAGCAGCAGTTTGGAGGATGGCTCAGTCCAATCAACTTATTAAACCAAAGAGGGCTCTCGTGCTTGAGCTCAGACAGAGTGGTCTCTCTACTCTCAGATATCCTAACAAGTCGGGTGTTCTGGAAATAGGTGTTCGTTCTGCCTTAGTTCTCTTCTCTAAAACCGGTTCAAACGTCAATCGAAAACGAACCAGTCGACCGAAATCGCATACAACATGGCAGGAATAGGTCCTTGTGACGATATGCCTATTTGATTGGTATAAGACTGCTCTTAAGGTAACAGAGCAAATCGAGGCTGCGTGTGGTCAAAGCATCTCTGTATAAACCCCGCACTGAATTCTACTGCGAAAAGGGTTGAGTTGTTGCATTGCAAGGAAAGAAACACCTATCAACTTTTGTGACCGCAAAATCGGTTCCAGCGGACAAAGGCCCACCTACATTGGACCATTGTAGATTGGTTCCAAGGTTTTCTGGAGGGACGAAAAGAAAGGGAATCGGTGCGGAAGCGATGGCCGGCTATATGTTAAGCCGTTTGTGGGCAAAGAGTTCCGACCAGACTGTGCAGAGCATTGTAAAGTGGGGAAGCGGTACCATTATGATGTGGACTTCTTTCCCTTTGAAAGGCCTAGGGCCCATTTATTGTATCCATAGGATCATGGATAAAATCGTCTACGCTAACATGTTGGTAGACATCATGCTGTCACATGTAGAACAGAACCTCGGGCTGAATTGGCTGTTTCAACGGGATAATGACCCCGAACACATGGCGAGGTCAGTTAAACACTGGTTCGCTAACTACAAAGTTGTAGTTTTGGACCGGCCTGCTCAGTCACCTGACCTGAATCCAATCGAAAATTTGTGGAGATATGTCCAGAGAGACGTTATCAGTAAAGCACCCCTAGATCTGTCCGATCTGGAGACAGCAATCACAGAATTTTGGATTTGTATTCCCCAGTCTCTGTGCCAGAAACTGGTCAACTCTATGCCCAAGCGCTGTGCAGTTGTGGTCAAGTCTTATGGCTTCCTAACAAAGTGCTAGTCGCCTAAATACATGTTTCATTCTTGCTTGTTCTTTATTGTTGCAGGTTGCTCCGTTTTTTAAAAAAATCCGTTGGTGCGTCCAAACTTTTGTCCACCCATTTTGCTGGGGTCTTTGGAAAATGGATTCATACTACAGCAACGTGAGAGGGACCAAACACCATATGGTTACAGGTTATGCAGGGCTACTATGCACAAACTTAGCAGGCAATTTCATCTGCAAACTGCGAACAGAGCAGGTGTTATTAACAGAAAACTGAAAATTTCGGGGGTGCGTCCAAACTTTTGGCCGCCACTGTATATACATTTCTTTGTTCTATAACAGTTGATTCAAAACAGCATCTAATAATTGTAGTTCAAACTATGGTTGGATAATATCGGGTTTTTGCGATGCATGTGATATTGCATATACGTATCATATGCATGCAAAAATGAGATATGTACTGATTTTTTTGCATATTTGCATATTTTACAGTATCACCGCGGCTAGAAATTGATAACTGGACGCTTTCCAAGCATTTTCGAGTTTGGTCAGAATGTCTATGCAATCTTTAGCATTTATTAGGCATACCTATTTTACAGATGCAGACCTCATCTGAAAAAAAAACAGAAGGGGAAACACAGTTTGGCATGAAAGTTCAGCTCATTTCGTAATTTTTAGATAAAAATGGTTAACATCACAGACTTTCGGCTAAATTATTGTTTGCATGTTCAAATTTGTTCTCTCTAATGTGGTATACTTAGCCGACCTTTTGGTAGACCTGTCCTAGTTTTACAAACTAAAAAAATTTGAATTTGAAAAATCTCAGTTGAGATTTCCATTCTTTTCGAGTTGAGTTTAGAGTCTCAAGCCATTCATCTCCATTCTGCAACTGAAAAGAGACGCTTTGATCTCTGTAAAGTACAGATTTACAATATAAACTTGCCTCAAAAATAGTTCGTTTTTTTATTTTAGATTTTTTATTTTTAATTAAACGAAAAATTAGAAAATACAAGGCGACTATCCTAAACATAGAAATCCAGTCTGCTTGGCTGTTTTGTGATGTTCATTATATCACATTAGTTTTATTATTTTTGTTGAGTTTGTTTTGGCCAAGTCCTAGCCTGCTCGCCTTCTGTAGCTTGGAGTTATCCCCTTCCGAAATGAACTGACCCGAATTTTGAGATGCCAATTTTTAACGTAAATATTTCAAGAACCCTTCATCGGATCGGATCTTTGCCAAATTTTGCAAGTTAACCAATCTTTATATGGACTTAAGAACCTGAAGAGCTCAGCTTTCTCACGAAACCGGTTAAACTGGCGGATTTTTACTTTCAGTCAAGGTGAAAAATTAGCATTGTCAAAAATGAGGGTGTTATCCTTAGCACAGAAATCAGGGTTATACGAACTACTGGGGTCATGGATTACAATCGCCTCAAGAAATTTCTAACAAGCATTCGGTCGAATGCAATATTTGTGTTCAAAATACGTAAAAAATCACGTTTTCTCATCTGTGACTGATATCCGGCATATCCGGCAGGTAATATCCGGATCCGGTACCGGATCCGGATATGGCCATATCCGGCCGGATCCGGATCCGGATCCGGATATCCGGTCGGGCCCTAAATACTACTAAGCTGATTTTCTACCATTTTTCATGCCTTGCATGATTTACACAGTCTGAAATCTCTGCAAACTTTCGCCATCAGTTAGGGCATGTATCAATTAGTACATGTAAATAAGTCCAGACCCGATATCCAGATCCGTATTATTATCATATATATATCCGATCTGGATAATTGCCGGATATTAAACACAATTATTCAATGATTAAATAGTGGGATATCACCGCCTTTTTAGGGCTTCAGTAACCAAGAACTTCGTCACAGCACTGCTGAATGTGTCTGAGTCATGTGGATTGAATTACTGGTGTCAGATTAGCACAGAAGTTGATTTACTAGCAAAGCAGTACACTACACAAAGTCAAACTAACTGAGCATCGAAGTATTGTGCCGCGAACCTTGCCTGTTCAAACATTCAATGCTGTCTGGTTTGCACAATAACGCAGAATAAGAGTGTGAATCAGTCAGTGAATTGGTGGCTGTTTGCATGGGAGCCGAATCGAAGTACAAAGTCTGTTTCATGTTGACTCCTATTCAGCCCACGCTTTGAAATCCGTGCGTAATCGCAAAAAGGTATAAAATTCAGCCAACTACATACTGGCATTTCTGCATGCACCAAGCTTTGGTTGCTCTGAGAACATGCCTCTGACAACGAAGAATAAAGTAATTATTGCAGCAATAGTGATTGCTGTTTGTGTGCTTATAGCCATCTTAATTGCGGCTATAGCTCATCACACCACCAATGAGTCCAAGTCTACCACATCCCCGGCTGTATCTGGTTCTACTACACCACATCCAACCGGAGGTGGGGAACCATCTAACCGATCGGATGCTACTGCCAGTCCTATAATTACACCCTTGCCCAATGGCACACATATGACCTACCCACCACCGATTCCCGCTGGCGAAGAAACTAAAACCGCTGGATTTCATGAAGCGGCCAATTTCTTAGGACGCTTTCTGTCTCCAGTCGGGGCTAGGCATCCCTTCAAGGGATCGTGTACGAATTTCAGAAGTTTTGCTTGCGGAGCATTTGATGATGAGTTTAAAGGTTCTGAAAACAGAGATGGCTATTTTGACTACACAGAAGAGGCCATATCAAACATGATCAACCGTGTTGAAGTTGAGCTTAGAAAGGTAGACTCTAAGCAAAGTAAAGAATTCAGTTCTTCCAAGCTCTTCAAGTATGCTTTTGATAACTGTCGACGAGATTTTTCCAGGGTGTCTCTGACTGACTTGGAAAGCTATGCTAATGAGCATTTGGGAGGGGCGACATGTGCTCAAAATAAATCGACCAAACACAAATTCAATTTCCCTCTCAGTTCAATTAAGTTGGCTGCTGAAATCAGAGGCTTGACGGAAGACAGTGGACACTTTTTGGATACTTTGGTTACTTTAAATGTTGAGAAGCCTGGGTACTACGAAGACACTGGAATAATTATTAATGACAATCTGCTAAGGTGGATAATGGATCTTGAAAATCCAAAAATGTTCAGGAGATGTGTACAGGAACTATATAATATGTGCGGTGAAACAAGTGTGGGCAGACAACAAATTATAAATATAGTGAGTACATTTATGGACCAGGTCACACCTCTTTTGACTGATGAAAAAGTAACTGTGGAATTGAAGCGTATCAAAGATGAAAAGCTAAAGGAATTTATTATGAATTTACAAGTTAGCAGGCAAAACATACATGAAGGAACACCTATCACATACTATAAACACTTTCCAAAAGTCCTTGATATCGCAAGCAAAAGTAGTGCTGCTCAGAATCTTTTGGTCTCATATTTTATGGCAAATGCCAAAGACTTTTTCAATGTTGAACGACAAAAAGATGTCACTAATATCAATCAAGCATGCGTCAGAACTTTGATGGAGAAACCTGGACTTTTCTCGGCCTACATAGGAACCACTTTTGTTGAAAAAGCACTTAAAATAAGGAACATGACCGTTTCCGATTTGTTTAGTAAAATAAAGATGTCAATGAAAAAATACTTTGGGAGTCGCAAGGGACTGAGTGAATTGCAAAAGAGCAGAATTCAGAATAGCTTCGCAGGTGCCAATCTTTTTGCTGGTTTCCCAAGAAAAATGCGATCACATTTGAAAGTTATCTTTGGCAATCTACATATTTACAATCAATCCTTCTTTAACACCATAGTGGAGTTAAATAGAATTGACTGGAATGTGAGGTTTGCTAGATTTCTTGACAAGCCTCCTGCTCAACTGACTAAGAATACTGAGGTGCAGATATTCAATGATCATGCACAGAATATATCTCTTGTTACAAAAGGTTTTATCTTCAAGTAGGTTTTTTATACAGCTCTTTTATGGCTTATCAACTGGAAGGTGGGTGGGAAACGAATGGAGCAGATCTCTGAATGTTTTGTCAGACAGACACAAAGCCACAAACATTTCAATACCGTCACTTTCCAATTGACAGTGTTCAGTTTTAATAACAAAATGGAAATGTTCAAGATTCTTTCTGTCCAAACTGCCACAACAGCATTGTAGGTTTTCAATATGAATCACTTTGGAATGTCTAATGCTGTGTCCATATAGGGTATTGTTTATAGTTAAGTAGGTCAGTTATCAAATGTTTGAAGGGCTTTTGCAGTACTAGGCCTGTTCGTTTTTGTGTTAGCTAACCCTATTTCTTGTAGACAAGGCAAGACTGCCACAATCTACCTGCCAGTTCTTCATTTTGACGTTTTGCTGTATCGTCATAACTTCCCAAAACCAATGCAGTTGGCTGGTATGGGGGTAAAAATGGCCGAAAAGTTGCTTTCTATTGCAGAGGAAACAATAATCAAAGAGTGAGTTGAATTGTCATGTTTTTGACAGTGCAATAATATACATTGTATAGCAGCAGTCTTCCAGATATGAAAAAATGGATGCCTCTCGCGGTATTGGGCGCAGTTTTAAAACCTGTTTGAGTAATGAGTTTGCCGAGCAGTGCCAATGCTTTGCAAAGTTTCCCATGTTTTGGTCCATGCAGCCCAGGGTAGCATTGCAGATTGCCTTTGAAACTCTGGATAATGTTTATAAGTCTAGTCCGGAGAAAGTAGGCAGAGTACTTCCGGGTAGACTAAAAGTGCTTGATGCCTATAAAATGTTCTTTGTTACCTTTGGTGCGGCTCGCTGTGCAAGGGCTACAGAAGAATGGCTGGCTGTTCATCACGAAATAAAATATGAAGAACGTGGTTATTGGATTCCACCTGAATACAGCGTAAATATGCCAGTCAAAATGTTCCTGCCCTTCGCTGTTGCTTTCAGATGTGACTATAGCACCCCAATGAATCCACTTTCACCCAAGTGTTCACTTTGATTTGGGTACAGGTGCAGCCAATAATTTGAACAGACAACCTATATTGTAATAGTCTTGGTGTTTAGTCTTTGCAATGCTTCGATATAAGATTATCTTTATATCTATCCCTATAATGTTCAGTAACTTGTCCTCATAGTACTATTGTGTAATTTATCTAATTAAACTATGAACTAAAGCTTTAACTGCAAGCATTGATTAGAGCAAGAATAAATATTTTCTATGTGCTCATCAAGCTTTTCTATAGTAAACTGACAAACAGCACAGTATCATACTTCCAAAAATTAAAATTTTTGTCTTTTAGCATTAAGATTTTGTGACCTTTTAGTTTATGACATTTATTCTACAATTTATTAAAAATATCCAACATTTTTAAACTTAGAATTGAAGAAGAAAATAGAAATGTGCTGTATGATTGTTGTAACGAATTTGTTATATGAAAATCAGTGGATTTATCTTTCAGAAACAGCAGTTCATACAGTAAAGAAATAGCAAATAATGAAAATAATTGTTTGAACACTACAGAATCCTCTCAGAAACTGGCACATCTTTGCCGTTTAACGTTGTCAATTTGCACTTTGTTATCAATTTCCAAACTTGCTCTCCGTTTGTCAGGCATAATATTGGTTTCAGTTTCGCCACCTGTTTTCGGCTTTGAACTTTCTTCATGCTGAGTCTCAGTGTGCTTGGTAGAAGAAGAATGCTTTCCAGAAGTCATGCTTTTTCTGTATCTGGGCTTAGCTCTCTGCCTTTCATATTCAGGCAAACTGTTTCTTTGTTCGTCATCACTGTCCAAGCATTTCAATAACCTCTCAAACGAATTTCCATTTGGCATATTCCTTGTCTCATTACCAAGCGGAGTGATTGCTTGGCGCTCTTTCAAGGCAGCACATGTGAAGTCCATGTTCTCTAGGTATCCTTGCTCCATTACGGCCACAGTGTTCATTCTTTTCTGGCCGAAATGTCTTCTGGCCAGTTGCTGCTCAAAACCAGCACGGCATCTGTCAGTCATCATGGCAATTAAGACGTTCCAACCACGAATGGCATATGGGTAAGCTCTAACGAAGTCCTGACGCGCCATAACATCAGCAAAACACTGACCGAATACTTCCCACATGTCAGCCTTGAAGCCGATTTTGGCTAGGTTCTGTGCGTGCTGTTTGCCTGCAAGAACGACTTTGTCAGTTTAGTAGAGCTCAATCAGAACAGGGCATTTGCTTATTTCCAATCTATTTCCATTTTTAGTTTCAGATATATTCCTTGTACTATATGCTACTTTAAGAGTCAGTCTCTGAACCGATCGAGTCTTGGTCCTTTGCCATATTCAGACCCCAAAAATGAAACTTTGGCGTGGAGGGCTCAAAGTTGGAGGACTAATACGTATGGATAGGTTATATAACCACCGCAAAGGATATCCCGATTCGACGCTCCACGCTCGAGATACGGCCTTCTGAAAATCGGTCCGCTTAACTATGGGACCAAAATTTCAAAATCGAATTTCTAGCGCACTAATCAGTGTTGGGACTTAAAAATTGGAGGTTTAGGGTAACTTTTAGAGTACTTTCAGAATCAACGGTCGAATTCCATTTTCAATGAAAAAAATTTTTTTCGACCCCCTTTGGAGCCCCCTAGCTCGTCTGGAACCCCCCCTACACCGTTTTTTTTATTTCAGAATATTGCAGAGCTATCAATTCCCTACAGTTTGGTATAAGCCACATTGCCTGACCCGTGGAAGAAAGTGGTGAAATATGGCTTCAAAGTTGAAAAATCCTCAAATTTTTTAGTTTTGGTACTGCACCAAAATTTCCTGCTGGAGTTTCTAGAGCACTAATCAGTGTTGGGACTTAAAAATTGGGGGCATAGGGTAACTTTTAGAGTACTTTCAGAATCAACGGTCGAATTCCATTTTCAATGAAAAAAATTTTTTTCGACCCCCTTTGGAGCCCCCTAGCTCGTCTGGAACCCCCTACACCGTTTTTTTTATTTCAGAATATTGTAGCGCTAACAATTCCCTACAGTTTGGTCTAAGCCACATTGGCTGACCCGTGGAAGAAAGTGGTGAAATATGGCTTCAAAGTTGAAAAATCCTCAAATTTTTAGTTTTGGTACTGCACTAAAATTTCCTGCTGGAGTTTCTAGAGCACTAATCAGTGTTGGGACTTAAAAATTGGGGGTTTAGGGTAACTTTTAGAGTACTTTCAGAATCAACAGTCGAATTCCATTTTCAATGAAAAAAATTTTTTCGACCCCCTTTGGAGCCCCCTAGCTCGTCTGGAACCCCCCTACACCGTTCTTTTTATTTCATAATATTGTAGCGCTATCAATTCCCTACAGTTTGGTATAAGCCACATTGGCTGACCCTTGGAAGAAAGTGGTGAAATATGGCTTCAAAGTTGAAAAATCCTCAAATTTTTAGTTACTAAAACCAAAACCAAAACTAAAAATTTGAGGATTTTTCAACTTTGAAGCCATATTTCACCACTTTCTTCCACGGGTCAGAAAATGTGACTTATACCAAACTGTAGGGAATTGATAGCGCTACAATATTCTGAAATAAAAAAAACGGTGTAGGGGAGGTTCCAGACGAGCTAGGGGGCTCCAAAGGGGGTAGAAAAAATTTGTTTTCATTGAAAATGGAATTCGACCGTTGATTCTGAAAGTACTCTAAAAGTTACCCTAAGCCCCCAATTTTAAGTCCTAACACTGATTAGTGCGCTAGAAACTCCAGCAGGAAATTTTGGTGCAGTACCAAAACTAAAAATTTGTGGATTTTTCAACTTTGAAGCCATATTTCACCACTTTCTTCCACGGGTCAGCCAATGTGGCTTGTACCAAACTGTAGGGAATTGATAGCGCTACAATATTCTGAAATAAAAAAAACGGTGTAGGGGGGGTTCCAGACGAGCTAGGGGGCTCCAAAGGGGGTAGAAAAAATTTGTTTTCATTGAAAATGGAATTCGACCGTTGATTCTGAAAGTACTCTAAAAGTTACCCTATGCCCCCAATTTTTAAGTCCCAACACTGATTAGTGCACTAGAAATTCGATTTAGAAATTTTGGTCCCATAGTTAAGCGGACCGATTTTCAGAAGGCCGTATCTCGAGCGTGGAGCGTCGAATCGGGATATCCTTTGCGGTGGTTATATAACCTATACATACGTATTAGTCCTCCAACTTTGAGCCCTCCACGCCAAAGTTTCATTTTTGGGGTCTGAATACTGAAACTCGATTGGCCCAGAGACTGACTCTTAAGTCTCCTTCTACTTTGTGTTGTGTCTCAGGATTTCCATTCTTTGTGTTTTGTTTTGCAGTAAGACTATAAGTTGATTTACCACAGTTGGTGGGCAGTAAAGTGTGTTCCAGCTGCAGACTGCACACTGAGCAGATGGCCAGTTCCAGAAATTTAGCCAAATGTCTGGCGTGGTCATATATTGTTGCCCCGTCTGACTTGTCTTCGCGTTTAGCACCGCGAAAAAATGCAGCCTTGATGAAAACCTCCTTAATACGACCGTTTTTGTCAACCATATTCTCAAACACTTTGATCAGTAGTTTGGTGGCTTGGTTGAGTCCGTAGCGACCTTTGGCATGGCGCCAGGTCACTCTAAGTGCTCGTTGCTCCAACTCATCTAGTTGGGATCGAAGCGAATCCAGCTCTGATTTTCTTGGAATTGTCTGAAATATTCTGTACAACTTTATAATGCTTACTTACTTAGTGTGTTTGGTTGATTACAGCGATGACGGGGGTGTTTGGTGGGCTTTGCTATGGTTAGGTAAGTTAAAAAGTCTGATTTTAGGTTAAAATCAAAGTTTTTGTCTCATTTTTCGTTAAAATAGGTTAAAATGTGCTATTGTGAGCTCGTTTACATATAATTTCAGCTTAGTTTTATAAATTCTTTCTATACAAATTTCCTCAAAAATCCTGAATGGGGTCAAGTTGGTCTGAGGGGTAATTAGGAGCCTGTAAGGAGTCAATCCCCATCAGTCCCCACCAGGAATGGATATTTTTCTTCCGGTTTTTTCCAAAATCACGGAAGAACTCCAGCTCAAGTTCTGTGTTTCCTAGCCTAGTTTTATGATTCCTAACGCTTTCTAACGCCTTTCTGAGTCGTTTCAGAACAGAAATAGCGGTCTTACTTAGATATAAATGACGAAGCAGTCCCTGAGAGATTATAAATCTATCTATAAACGCTATATGTAAATTTTCTTACAGCAGTTTGCCTTTTTGTTTTAGATTGCCAAACTTGGACTGTTCTGCATACAGTACATGGGCCGGAAAAATATGGAGGGGGGTAGGGGGGTCTGGAGACCTCGGGGGGGGGGGGGGGGGGCCCGAAAAAAGGCCAAAAAACGCCTATTTTGCCTTAAATAAGCGAAAATTTCCTCCCTCCAGGAGGGGGGGGGGGTGCGGAGGGTGGTATGGCCGGCCAAGGGGGAGGGTATACCCCCGTACCCCCCGGCCCATGTATGCTTTTCTGTTGTTTTTCTAACAGTTTTGGGTCACTCTGGCCTAGAATCTCAAAAGTCCATTTTTTAACAGAAAAATGACATAAATTAGCTATTTTTAGCTTGAGTTATTCCGCGATTTATGTTTTTTCCGACCCTTAGGAAGAAACCGGTTTTTTTCGGAAAGAAACGGAAAAAACACACGTCACATCCCTGGTCCCTACTACGTTGCCATGTCTGATTTTGATTTCAGAAAATGTTTACGAAAATGACAGTAAAAAGAAAAGTTTCCAATTTTCAGACATGGTTACTTTGAGTTTGACCAATACCACAAACATTTACGTGTCCCCGCCGACTGAGGTCAGACCCCCGATCAGGACCCCGAAGATGATTTTTTCCGAACCCCCTCCGATTTTTCTAACTAGGAATTTGTTGAGCAAATTTTTGCGATTTTTTAGAATTTCAGGCACAAAATTGCTAAAATCACCTGTAAAACGACTATAGCTGTATTTGAGCCTAAATTAGCGATTTTTGAAGATTTGTAGCCGAAAAATGCGATTTTTTACGATTTTTTAGCGTTGTTTAGTGCCCAATCCCCTCCCTAGAATTTGGGCTCAGACCCCCCCCAGGCCGGCGCCAGACCCCGTCCTCTCTGCGGCAGATGACCTGTTTCATGTATGCTTTTTAGTGTGCCAAAATGTGACAAATAATACATACATTTGGCACATAAATTTCAAATTGCATACTATTTGGATAATTTATAAATTTACACGTACGTACTCGGAAAGACAGTAGAAAAATATTACAATTTCTAATATTAAAAGTACGAATTATAAACTAACCAAAACGGGTGGTTTCTTAACCACTCCCAACTTTCTAACCACTTTATCTGTCGATCTTTGGCACTCAATAGCTTTATTTGCGCTGGTCTTGTCAGAAGCAGCAAGCCTCTCGGTGGAGCAAGCCCTGACCCTTTCCTCGTGTTGTTCTTCTTCTCTGGCCATTCTCAGTCTCAGCTTGCGTCGCTCAAGGAATTTGTGGATGATAAACATATCTAGAACAACTGCATGTAGACAGGCAGGAGAGAAGACATGTCAGTCCGGGGGAGGGCTCTGTGGGGGTCTGGAATTTCCGGAGCTGCCGCAAATTAGTTGCGGCTTTAATTTGCTTTTTACGGTCCGACTGCCCTCTCTGCGTGCATGATTAGATTTGGGCAAAAAAACACATTTCACTCTCTACGCATTAAAGCCGCCCTTGGTAGACTGACAGACCGCGCTGAAATAGAAACGCCATCGCATTACTAAAGCAAGATTGATTGCTAAATTAGGATCTGTTGGTTTGCTTGGCTTGCCTTTTTTATGTCTGGCTGACCTCTGTTGAATACAAACTAAGTCCATGAGAACTAATCACTCACAGTTGGTTGCACGGATAAACAGGTCCTGTAAATCTAAACCTTGTGCTGCCAATGTAAACAAACAAACAAACCGACCGACCGACCGACCGACCGACCGACCGACCGACCGACCGACCGACCGACCGACCGACCGACCGACCGACCGACCGACCGACCGACCGACCGACCGACCGACCGACAGACCGACCCAACGACCCACCGACCGACCGACCGACCGACCGACCGACCGACCGACCGACCGACCGACCGACCGACCGACCGACCGACCGACCGACCGACCGACCGACCGACCGACCGACCGACCGACCGACCGACCGACCGACCGACCGACCGACCGACCGACCGACCGACCGACCGACCGACCGACCGACCGACCTGAACGAACGAACAAACGAAGAAAGAAAGAAAGAAAGAAACAAAGAATTGCCTAATCGCTAGCCGGACAAACGGCCCAGCCCTCCCCTTGATCTGCTCAATTTGTTATCTGTTCGGACAGTAAAAGAAAGGAACGAACAAACGAACGAAAGAACGAACAAACGAATGAACGAGCTAAACAAAACAAAACAAAACAAACAAACAAACAAACGGGTGGGCAAACGAACGAATGAACAGCTATAGTAATTAGAGTGCGAACTGGTATTGGGTATTGTGTATTGGGTATTGGGTGTATTGGGGTGTTTTCCAGGTATTGGGTATTGGGTGTTGGGGTTTTTACCCCCCAATACCCAATACTAAACTGGACAATTAAAAATAGAGAAAAATCGATGTTGACCTGAAAAATTAATCTGAAAAAATCGAAAAAGTTGATCGATGATTTGGTTTAGTAAGCTGTTTTCGCGTTAAGGAGCCGTCCATAAACGACGTCGTTCCCAAATTCCGATTTTTCGGAGCCCCTTCCCCCCAAAATCGCCTTGGGTCGTTTCTAGGGGACCCCTCCCCCTAAGACGACATCGTTTTCGGTTTACCCCCGCCCCCGATAAAAGTGCAGTACATACAGAACTGTCATGTTTTCTTGCTATAGCATAGCAATCAATAGAATAAATCCGTACCACCACTCTGGGAAGCTTTTCTGCATTATAGAAACCTTTGACAGAATGTACTTAAATTGAAAATAATACAATCAAAGTTCCATAAAATTCCGAAAAAAGCGACCTCGTTTTTTGCTAACCCCTCCCCCTCCTTGTGTGTCGTCTATTGTCGCATTTCAGCCGACCCCCTGGCCCTCCCTCTCTGGAATGTCGTCGTTTATGGACGGCCCAATCAACTAAACGTTGCGTAGTAGAATTTCCAAAGTGTACGCTTTTCTAAGCGCTACACCAGTAATGTCACCGTAATGTACTAGCACCGTACCCATGGCTATTGCGCTGGTGCAAACAATTTCCGGCCGAGTTAGGAAAAAATCGCCGTAAGTAAGAAACACGACTGAATTACGAAATATGAAGTACCAAAACTGTTAATTTCTGCTAATTTTACGCCTAAAACTGCTTCTAAATGCTTTCTGAAAGGCTAATTTTTCAAAATTTTCTCGCCCTGTTTGGGCAGCGTCCGAACCAGACTCTTAAAAATATTAATTGCAGTGCCACAAATCTTGTGTACACAACTATGTGGAATGTACATGTCCACTGAAACGAAATTTTTGACGCAGCTAAGCAAGTATTGGGTATTGGGGGTCTCAGGTATTGGTATTGGGTATTGGGTATTGGGGTATTGGGTTTTTTAGGTATTGTTCGCACTCTAATAGTAATGTTACTGTTATCGCATTTGTGTGCATGGTGCACGTACACTAGTATGTTAGTTCTATGCAGATTATTTGTTTTACGTTCAAACTTATCGTTTTACTCAGCAGGCTGCAATAACGATCACTCACAATGGTTCGACTGTGAGCTGGTCTGCTAATAAAAATAGCAATTTTCTCTTCCTGGCCATTGTTCAAATAGAAGGCAGTTAATTAGTTTCAATCTCAGTGTGCAACAAAATCATTTTACCGGTTTAAGCTAGGCATGTGCGATTTGTTTTCACAACCAACAGCACTGACCTTTGTATTCTGCGCCATAACCTTGCCTATTTATGCTGTATTTCTGCGCACGCTGATCAGAAACAGAAAATGTGAGCCTCTAAATTCCGAGTTCTTTGCGCTTTCTGTATCGATTGGCGTGGCAGACTTTATTCAAATTATCTGCACGCAACTGCTACTAAAAGCGCCCGGCTGGGGTTGTTTCAACGTTCGATTTCTTCTTGAGACCCAGTGGCAGCCTTTGCTTAAAATTGGAGCGCAACAGATTTGGCTTTCTGGTTTGGCGCAACATTTTGGAACCTTCTTACTGGCTGTCAGTCGGTTTTCTGCCATTGTTTGGCCAGTTCATCACAATTTGGTAATATGTTTGTTTATTTGCAAAATGTACGGTTTTAAACTAAAAATTCCCATAGATTTGGACTAGTCGATTCACCAGATTTGTCATTTTCGGTCAGTGGCTCCTTGCTTTAGCAATTTCGACACCTCGCTTGTTTGCACAATACGAGTATCGGGTCATCGATAACTCAACCTACGCTCTCACCCCTCTTCTGGATGTCGATGACAGTTGGCGAGTGGGTAAATGTGGATTTGGCGCCCCTAAACAGTTTCTCATCCTTTCCAGGTCTCCTATTACTCACTGGCGGCGGTTCTAAACGCGTTTTTGATTCTATTTGGTTTGATTTTATATTCGTGGCTGTTCTACGAAGCATATAAAAGACGCATTCACCATCACTGGAGCACACAAGTCGAGCTGAGATTGGCCATAATAGGCGCTTGCGTGTTTTCTCTGCAAGTTGTTCAAGAGTTTTTCTTCACCAAAATGATAATCGCAGTTGCCAGTGGCCTTCCTTTAGAAGATCGCCTGAAGCGTAATAAGAATTTCGTAGATTTATGGTTGATTTCAACTGATCTGTTCTCTGTTATGAATCCATATTTGGTAATAGCTTTTTCGAGACCTGTTAGGCACCGTATGATTGATCTATTAACTGGGGAAGATAGGTCTAACTCTATGCATTTAACTCAAATTCGAACTACTTTGTCAATAAGAATTTGAGAAACAATGTCTTTTAGGGTGTCTTTTGTAAATTTTCTTTTCTAGCGTACTTTGGTTGTTTGTTTACTTGTTCTGTACATTTTACGCTTTGAAGACATTTATACATACTTTGCGATACTTGTACAAGGTCTCAGGTGTGCGGACATTACATATGCAACAGCAAAAACTCACTCCCTGCTAACTTCCAGAATCGGTTATCACGCGAACTCTACACTTGTGTTGTGATCACATATTTCAGTTTGCAATTCGACTTCGATGTTTCATTGAACTCCAGACCTTTGCTTTCTAGGCGCAGGTTTACTGCAAGTCTCTGATCACGATGCAGTCACTTCTTCATCGCAGCTCTGCGCTGTTTGAAATTGACAGGAAATCAGCCAATTTCCAATTTCAACGATGAAACCTTGCATCGAATACGTCATGTAAAGATGCATAGGTTAGCATCGGTTGACTGTAATATTTATTATGTAATGAGTCATTTTGAACTTGCTTGTCTACCTGCTGGCTTGGCTAGGCTAAATCGGGGTTGTCCGCAAAAACAACTTTTGTGCCATAAACATCAGATTCATTCTCACACAAGCACGTTAATTAGTCATGAAATGCTGTTTGTGTTATTCGTGCTGGATACATAAGGATAAGGTCTCGACAGGAACTACCACAAATCTCTCTATGACCCCTTTAGACAGTGTCTCAAAAGTTTAGAACAAAAACGACTCAAAGAACATATCGAAACAGTACATACAGTACACTGTAAACTTAGACAGGAGACTCTTTCACAAGATCATTCATTCTAGGTCTAGCTCTGGCCTGAACCTTTCTGTTAGTAGTAGATCGGTTCAAGTCTTCTTCGCTGGCATTCAGCACAAATCGACCACTTCTGAGAGCTTTCGCCAAGTTGACCGTGACATTGCGGTATGGTTTCACCACCGACAAAGTAGTGAGAGCATCAAGTGTGGGGTTACAGAGAAGAACGAACATGACCGCCGTCTCCAGGTACCAGTTGACCTTTTGTACAAACGGCATTGCCACACACAGCAGCACTGCGGGGGTGCAAGAGCCACTGGCTATGAACAACTGAAACATTTCTATCAACTTCCTCCACTCGTCAACAGAAAAGCCAACCTGGATCACCAGCGCTCTCATGAGACTGCGGTTTTTCTTCAGCTGTGACTGAGCCACTGCCGACTGTACCTGCTCTGTATGGCTCTTCAGTTTCTTGTACAGACGGAAAGTACAGTAAGCCGTGAGCCCTTCAGATCCAGACAGGACCACCCCGATCACACTGGTGGTGCCGAGAGACAACCAGGACCGCTTGAGCAGAATGACGCAGAACTTTGGCTCCAGTGGCTGTGGGTGGTTGTGATCGAAGAAGAAAGGGCTCACCAGACTCAGAGCTAGTGCGTGCGCACAGGTGCAGTAGAAGAAACAAGCTCGGTTGGTGAAAATTCGGTTGTGCAGTTCGGCCGAGTGACAGATAGAGACAAACCGGTTGATCGCTATCAGAAAGATAGAGTAAATCATGGTTTGTGCAGTGTAGCAGGCTGTGTAGATAACGAAATTGCAAGTGGTTGAGGTTAGTGCTTCTGGTGGGCCCCCAGAAACGATCGGCTGCATGATGAAGAAGTTTAGACTGAAGAGCAAGTCGGCAACTGCTAAGTTGCCCAAGAACCACTTATACTTGCCTTTGATTAGATTCGGTCGAGTGCTGATGAAGATAACGTAGAGGTTAAGCAAGATGGCAGGCAAGAGGATTGCCCGTGTGCCATAGATCAGCACATTTACTTGGCTGTTTGTCTGAGTGAAGTTCATGATTAAGTGACCTTCTTTCCGGCTGAGCCACCAACTATAAATATGTACTAATTACAGTGTATAGATGCCAGTCCGAAAGCCTTGAAGACACCTCGTGCGTCAATGCTGATAATTAGCTTGCTTTGATAGGGATGTCATAACCCTTACGGGCGGACCGTGCACCAATTGGTGCAGGTAACAATTTTTCATCACGCATTTGCCGAGCAGCTTCTTTGCACGGGTTCATCACGCAAAGCTGGATCAGCTTCGCAAAATTTACACCTCGATCAGCTTCGCATTTGTGCTGCCCGGCCGGCGCGACCATAACGCATTTTCATCACGCATTTTGTGTCCGACCGGCTGGCCCGCTTCTGATTAGCACGCAGCTGCGCAGTTCGAAATGGATGCGCCTTGACTAGCTTGGACGCGTCAACTACTGTACTACGCGGACGAGTTAGACAGCGACAGCGTCGCAGTTTAAAGTGGCGGCCAGTGAGAAATGCGTGATGAAAAACCTCATCACGCACCGGCCGCCGAATCTTTCCATCACGCAGCCTTTCCATCGGACAAATTTTTTCAGCTTCGCACGCGACCATCACGCATTTTCCCGGCCAAAAATTCGAATTGGCTCACGGGACATTTGGCGGCCCTGCGCGAGAGGGATAAGTTGATCAAAGCTGAGCAAGCAGTTGAGAAGCTCTGTCAAGTCAACGTAGCAAGATACTGCAAAGTATTGTTACAATTTTCGAATTTTGATCAATATTTCACGGGTTACACTTACACTTTCACATGTCATACAATTTTCAGTAGATTACTGTATACAGAAATCAATTGTGGTTAATCCACGTACCATTCATTTGCGTTTTGTGTTGTTTGTGTGTTGTGATGTCAGGTTGCCTTGTGTCTTTCATAGTAGTTTTGCTCTACAGAACCGGCTGTGCCAGTACCCACACCTGCTACCTGCACAATTTCCGTCAGACAGAGACGTGCACTAACAACAGCGAGTACTGCGTCATCGACTACTACCCCTGGAACACGTTCGCCCCCCTCACTCTCTACAAATCGGTCGGCTGCTGCACTTCCGGACGATCGCAAGAGACACTCTCCTGCTCGGCCTGCAATATAATGGGTGAGGGGTGTTATTGGCAAACCTTTGGCTGGCCCATCAGCTGTTGCTGCAAAGACAAGAACAACTGTAACAGTGCCATGCTGAGACCGACTGTCAACACTTGCTTTGACCACACTGCCGGTCATAAGGTCCACTGTCCCAAGCACAAGAACCGTTACTGCCTCACTCAGTTTGTCAATAATAGGGTGAACCACTCAGGATGTGACAGTGGCTCGGTATGCGACCAGTCAATGGGCTACTGTTTCCGAAATGCGCAGAGTGCTGATGAAACCACCTGCTGCTGTGCCTACTATAGCGAGTGCAATCGAGACTTCAGCACTGAATCGGTCTATCCCATCGCCAGCTGTTTCTCTCAAGGCTATGCAACGAGGCCAGGAAGGGGGTTCAGTCTGGAGAGATGTGATGAGAAGATCTTCGACTGTGTGTCGGTGTTTGAAGGTTTCAGCGGCAAGTTGGTGCATGGCGGCTGCGACCGGAATCGACTTTGTAGAAGGATCAAGCCCAACACTTGTTTCACATACGAAAACGGAACCACTGTCTGCTGCTGTAACTGGTACCGCGACTGCAACCATTTTGAAGATCCCGGTCAGAATGCCTGGGGCTTTACTACTTCTACCTACAGTTCAACCACATCTATGTTCACAACAACTCTCGCCTCAGCGGCTGAAGCCACTGTGGTCACGTCTTCTTCTAGTTTGGCTCCAAGCACAACTACGTCTACAGTCTCTTCAACTTCGTCAACGAGTCATTCAACATCAACAACTACAGAGTCAACCATACGACAGGATGTTGTTTCGCCGACCCTTGCACCGAGAAACGTTATTTTGATATACACCGCTCCAATCTTTGATCGTCATTCAGCTGGCAGAATTGAATCGCTCAACTTTGTTGTTGTTCTAGTTGATATTATGACTGTACTGTGCATCACTCATTAACTGTTGGCTCGATTGTGAAACTTCCTATCTGCTTTTTGCTTACTTGTGTGCCTCTGTGCTCGATTCTGGCCCTGGTGTCTCTGGTACCAACATACATGTAACAGGTGGGGTCTGCCCCCACCCGACTTACTTCAAACCTCCTCCGATTTTCCGGCAAGTAATTTTTTGAGCAAATTTTTACGATTTTTTACAATTTGTGAGACTAAATTGCAAAAATCGCCTATAAAACAGCACTTTTTAGTTGTATTTAGCCCAAGTTAGGAGCCTTTTTCAGTTTCGAACTGTTTTCCCAGTGTTTGGGCTCAGCCCCCCGGCCGGGGCTACACCCCAACCCCCTCCCATTCGGTAGATGACCTGTTACACATGTATGGGTGGGTACCGATTTCTGCTGTTATTGTGTTCCTGAAAGCTGAAATAGACAAAAACTGCATTGGCTATCTATTTGTAGGTCCATTCAGCTTGAAGTTTATGTCATAGTAAAGCTTAAAGACCAAAACTAAATTTACTATACGGAGTCGGGTGCATTTTATACTAATTTCCTCATCACAACTGAATCGTACTGATCAGTAAAGGCCCGAACGTTTGGCGGCTTCTCCACGTTATTGTCGTCTGGATAGAAGTAATCGATGACGGCCCGGTAAATGAACAGGTACTGCAGTTCCGAGCGTATACTGTGCAGTCGTTGATCTCTCATCAGACGCACCACTTCGCTGATATCCAAGATTCGACTTTGTCTCAATCTGTCCAATCCGAAAATAATGGCCACCAGCACAGCAGCCCGTCCAACCCCTCGGCCACTCTGCACCATGATCGGAAGCAACTGGCCGGATCCACTTTTTCTAAGCTCTGTTCCCTTCTCCAGAATATCTACCACCTGTAATACAGGTGCTGTTGTTTCTGGAATACCGTCGCAGGGCCAGTTTCTTATCTGAAATTACCAATTCTAAGCAGTCAGATTTCAATTCTTCCTTTGATTCTATATTTTTGCTGTGGTCTGTTTTTTCAGGCACTTTGTTGGTGATTGTTATTATTGTCGTTCCTTTCTTTTTACCTTTGTTTGTTTGTTTGTTTAAAGCACTTTGTTGGTTGTTGTTATTTTATTGTTTGTTTCAGGTACCTTGTAGGTTGTTTTAGTTGTTGGTTGTTTCTGCCACTTTGTTGCTTGCAGATGTTGTTTGTTTTTACCTTATTGTTTGTATGTTTCCGACACTTTGTTTTTGTTGTTTGCTTGCTTCTGGTACTTTGTTGGTTCTGGTTGTTGTTTTTTATTTGTTTGTTTTATTAGTTTTTGCTTGTTTGTTTGTTCTCTCGCTCTCTGCGTTGGTTGTTGTTTATTTGTGTCGTTGTTGCTAATTGTTTTCGTTGTGTGTTTGTTTCTTTAAACAATATACCTGGATATGGCAGACGGTCTCAGTGACAGTGCCGCATGCCACAAGCAATTGTCGCACCGTAACGGCGCCGTCACATTGCTCTGTAGTTGCAGTGTTGGTGATGAAGAAAGGTTTGTGCATAGTGAACCGTCCGCTTCTAATCTCCAAACAGCCGTGAGTGTCGCCAGGAAAGTACTGACAACAATCTTCCATTGCACAGGTCATCACAATTACACGCACAGGCTGTCGAATCTCGAATATCATCCGCCAAAAATCAAATCTCGTATTCTCCATTGGCCCCTGTGCACAGATGAACTCAAATTCAGAGTAGAATGGGTCTTTGACGTACGACGCATGGTAGTAAAAGCTCTTGTTGTGTCGTATAGTTACTCTTGAGCAATCGAGTAAGAGAGTATCTAAAGTTTTTTAATTGAATGCACGGTAGGTTAATGAGTGCACTATACCAAAGAATCTGTTTCTCCTCTCATTTTTGCTGTAAGCTTCAATAGAGAAATTGGAAGGCTCGTAGTCGTGGAGCGCTCGAAAGTGTCGTAGAATCTCAGCTAACGAAAGGTCCGTCGTCTTGAAGATTTGATCCACTTCTTCGGCACCAATTGGTTCTTCTTCTTCTTCCTCTGTAAGTGAAGGCAGGTTCGGTTCTCCGTCTTCAACAGACTCCTCAAAATCATCATAGGCTTGACTTTCAGAAAAGGAAGGTGCGCTGAAGTCTTCGTCTAGGTCGGGCGAGAATTGCACTGAAAGGGCGCGAAAAATAACCGCCTCTGGCTCGTCGTTGATGTAGTAGTTGTAGAGCTGAGCAAAGTCCTGCGGATAATCCAACTTGGAGGCGGTCGAACCAAAAATAGGTCGATATTCGTGTGTGCTAATTCTGCTATCCTCATAGGACACTTGGTCTTTGCTGGGGGACGTCGTCCATCGAGGAAAGTTTTTGAGCGCGTTTCTTATGTTTCGCAGTTTCTTTCTGGACCATCTAGCTACTTTTCGGCGACCACTGTATGGCTCTGGTGGACGAGATTTGATCGATCCTTTCCTCCTCCAGCTTCCAACCATCTCTCACTACACAACACAACCACGTACAGTACAGTTAGTACACAAAATAATGGTAAGATTGAACGATAATTGCTGCAAATGACTGTTTTTTGCGCTCTTTTAATTGTTGGGAAGCATAATACAGTGACTGACACAGGGGGTCTGCCCCCACCCGAAATAGGCCAGACCCACCAGGCCGGATAGGGACCCCCGAGACGATTCTTCCGACCGCCCCTCCGACTTTCTGGCAAGTAATTTGTGTCGATATACGGCTTAGTTAACCTAAGTGACATACACACAATACTGTACATGTCACAATCGCCGATCGCATTTGCCTTTTTAGGCGACGCGTGGGCAGAGTGCTAAAATTTGTTTTAGAAATCTCTCTATAAGAATCTCTAAAAATGTTTCTCTATAAGTTGCAACATCAAGTTAAAAATCGCAACAAAATGCGCTAATTAAGGCTCAAGCACAGGTTCACGCCGTTCTTTTACACCCTCAGTAAATGTCAGAAATTGTCAGAAAACATTGCGTCCTAGAAAGGTGTTCGGGTGGAGAAATTTCGGAGGTTCCGCTATGGAGTTGGCCAACCGCCGAAATCCCATCCCACCCTGTGGTGCCTGTGTCCAACAGGCGGCGGTCCAATAGATTAATTGTTTTTCATAATCGCGTATGAAATTATAATCTTTCAAAAGTTGCATTCAGTGACAGTGAAGTATTATAGCCCAGTTTTTCATACCAAAATAACTGGATTTCTATCGGCAATCTTGGCTCCATAGTTGTTTAGTTACCCGACTAGTAGTCTGCTCTGTTTTGATTCATTTACGAATGTATCTTCTGTGCTTATATAGACTTTAGGCTAGCCTTCAAAATCGCCTCATTCAACTTTCCATATAATTAGCGACTCGCAGGCGCGCCTTCTTTCCCGTTTCTACGTAACAGGTAATTTAAATGCACAGATTATAGCTTCTTACGCAAGTACGCAGCTCTATACGCAATTAGATTGAACTCTAGATTCGGCTACACGATGTCGCGTCTTTTCATAGTTTCCTGTACCTTACTGTTTGTTTGTGTACCTGCTGGTAAGCCGATAAAACGAAGCTTCTTGATGATGTTTCAACGTTGGGCTTTGAAAGCGATGCTAGACAAAACCTTAGATAGAATGGAAAGATTGAAAAGCAAAGTGCCTGCCGTGGCTGCGCGCACCAGACAAGCCATTGCTAATCTGCGCAAGGCCGCTACTGTCAAACAATGCGCTTTGAATGTGATTAACTGTCATTAATTAGGTTGCAGTTAAAGTTTGCCCCGGAAGAGCGATTTAGATTAGATTTTCAGATTCATATTGAACCTTTTGATTTGCTTGGACAAGTCGGCAGATGAAATAAATATGTTGTTCTCTATTTGTTTAGCCTTTTTAAAAGCAGGCTCTATATTTTGCGCAGTTACAGAACGAATTAGAAAAAATTGCGGTGCGCCAAAGCACGGCTGTTGCTTTTTGCCAAGACGCATAGATCACCGATCTCTGCTAAAACTGACGTGACTATTAGTTCTGCGGCCACCCAGGTGCCTGCGGCTTAGGTAGAATCTATCAAATGTTTCTAAGATAATTTGTCTTTTCACGTTCCAGAAGCCGTTTATATTCTTGAAAAAAGTGGCTGGTCTCATCGGCACTTTGATAGGATCTTATTCTAAGGGATTTTCTTGCTTCACCCCTAGAAGTCTGGTTTGCTGGGACAAAATTTATTATATGATGTATTTTAATTTTCCAGATAATTGCTAAAATTTATTGTAATTTTTAGTTATATTTGAGCCCAAATTTTCAGTCAATCGGACAGTGGCGTATCCAGGATTTTGGAAAGGGGGGTGTAAAATTTTGAAAGTACCTGGTTGGGCCGCTGCCCAACCAGGGTAAGAAAATTTAGCAAAATTAGCCTTCAGAAACGCGTTTAAAACGCATTCCGAGCTTAAAATTAACAGAAATTACAAGTTTTAGTAGTTTATAATGGCCTGGTTGGGCTTCTGCCCGACCAGGGCGAGAAAATTTTGAAAATTTGGCCTTCAAAAACGCATTTAGATGGTATTCTGAGCACAAAATAGACAGTTTTGGTACGTAATTCATTAGTTTCTTATATTTTTGACAGACTTTTTCTTCCTACCTCCACCGCAAAGGGGGTGTACACACCCTACACCTCCCCCTGGATACGCCTCTGCAATCGGATCGAAATCACCGATTTTGCGAACACTACTCTTTCTGTTCGTACTCAAGTAAATGGGTTTTCTGAGACGCTGACAGGCGTTGCAGAACGCATACAGTTGAGAATAATGTAAGGCTATCAATTTCCTATAGTTTAGTATAAGACAGATTGGCTGAACGGCTTAGCAATATTGTGAAATATAGCTTCAAAAAGATGAAACTTTTTGTTCTGGGGGAACACAGCAGCGAACAAGCAAGAGCAGAACTCAATCCTGTGCTGTGAATTGGACTATTTGGAAAGGGTTATCAAAGGGGTTTTTGTTGGTAGGGGATAAGAGTAAACAGATGTGTCTGCAGTGCATTTCGGTTTAAGTACAAGTGTGATTTAGCGGTGTGCGTAAGACCCACACCGTAGCCAGATAAAAGTCGTAGAAGAGATTAGAGCGCGCTAAAAAGTGGAGCGGTAAGTCGGCAAATCATCTGTCTTGCCAAGCCGATACGCCATATCCACAATAATTTACGTTTGGCCGCCGCGCTGACACTCCCTTTTTTACTGTTTTCTGCGCACCACCAGTGAATGCTTGGCTCGCCCGAAATACAAATTGTTGCCTCGATTTTGCGTGGCCCTCCCTTTCGACAGCTGGGAAACATAATTCACTCGGCTAATCTTCTTTACAAGGGCTAAGTGGATTGGAGAAACATAAGTCCACTCTCATATGACCCATTCAGGGCTGTTTCTAGATTGAACTTTCGGAAAGGTGTGCTTTTATCTGCTTGACCGTGTGCTAAGCTAAGCACCGCATGCCGTATATGCTTTTAAAATTAGCCAAATTCGATTTTTAAATCCGCTTCTAAATCCGGACTACCGCTGCCGACAGCTGGCCTCCTTTCTTTGGGCTCATCGGGGATCCTAGTTTGAAATTGGCAGAGCGATTGGTTTGACGAAGAGCCGCGTCAATTGGACTTTAGCGAAGATGAAAGGGCAGCTTAAAGAGCAAATAGAGCGCTTTGCGTCCGGGGAGTATCGAAATTAAATGTCGTCACACTTCTATAAAGTAGCGCGTTTTACGGCCGTTTAAAGAAGGAAAAAGTCTGCCGGCCGTCGGTTTATGGAGCCTGCTGCCCGACGATTTATTCCAACCGTTTACCAGCTTAACTGCATTCTAACTTTGCTTACAACCGGCGGCCGCTGCCTGTGCTTTTAATTCCCAATATGTAGTACGACCTGGCTCACTATCGTTTCTCACACTCTTAATAGACGTAATATCTACAGTCATTCGTAGCTACGTACCAATCCTACTCTGTAGTGTCGGCTTTGTGCGTTGTCAGCTGACTTTGCGTATATTAGAGTTTGGAGCCATTTCAACTACCGTATAAGAAACGAGACTGGGTGGTTTAAGAAAACCCGCCATTGCACTTTCCGCTGCACCATAAATCAGTTGATCGCAACGACAGATACGGTAATTATTTCTAATTATTTTTATGTTGATTTTTAAGTGCCTACTAAGACATTTTCTCCACGTATGCTGTGTTGGCCAAACAAGACTGTCTGGCCAATTTTGGCGTTTTCTCTCAGAATAATTTCAAATGGTCATTATGCCGTCAATTTTCAACCGAATGAAAAGATTTTCGGCACGATTATTATTATTATTTGTTTACAGTTAGGTTTGGCGAAGTCATAGGCTGCTAGTCTTTTTGTAACCTGGAGTATGCCCTTCCGAAATAAACTAACCCGAATTTTCAGACGTAAAATTTGAACACTACATACATTGTATCTCTCGAATGCTTTATCGGATTTTCCCCAAATTTTGCAGGTTATTCAAAGATCCTTCAGATTGACTTTAAATTCTGAATAGGTCAACTTTCTAGAACAGCCGGTTAGAATCTGGCGGGAAACTGACCTGTTCAAGGTTTAAAGTCAATATAAAGATTGGCTAACCTGCAAAATTTGGGAAAGATCCAATGAAGGACTAGTGAGACACGTATGTTTAAAAAATTTAACGTCTGAAATTTGGGTCAGTTAATTTCGCAAGAGCATAACTCAGGACTATGGAAGGCTGACATGACAGGCTAGGATTTTGCCAGAATCAACCGAATGTCAGAATTAATCTAGCGATTTGTCTGAAGTATTTTAATGATGCTTCTCTGTCAGTAAATTAGGCTTTCCCTGTGGTCTGGGCAGAGATCAAGGGCTCATCATTTTCAATGAAACGTGACAAATTAGTTGAATTAGCAACGTTTCATACACTATTAATGGGAAATACTCACTGAACAGTCCTGATGCATTGAAAATCTGGATTGAACAGAAAGCGCGCACATACCGTTTTGAAGTTAAGCTTCAAAGTTTAGCAGTTGACTATACATCAAAGTCCGACTGATTAGGTACCATGAATAAGTCTCGAAAAATTGCTGACTAAACTGTATGCTGTTTACATAGAAAGTTCACCACAACCTTTTTGCAGTTATGTGCCGGTCGGCAAACGTATCGGAGCCAGAGGCAGAGTCGTACGATCACTCACTGGGAGGCTTCATCAGTTACTATGTACCGTTGTTGGTTTTGATCGGCGGAATCGGAAACCTCTACTCTCTCGTTGTTATTCTGGTCAGCAGACTGCGTCACATGCCTCACATGAACTACCTGGCAACTCTGACCATCTCTGATACAGTATTTCTCTTTGGACTAGCCCTACAAATACCTGGCTTACATCGCAAGTCTGACCTAATTTGCAAATTGGTCAATTACCTGCTCAATTCTGCCTGCTGGGTGTCCAGCTGGGCCATGGCCTGTCTGTCAGTAGAGCGGTTCTTCGCCATCTTCTACCCCTTCACCAAGTTGACATATTGCAGCGCGTCGAATGCAAGAAAAGTCATTCTGGCACTGGTTTTTCCCATTCCGCTGCTGTTTAATTCTTGGTCGCTGATTCTGATTAAGTTGCATAGAGTGGAGTCGAACAGAACTTTCTGCGATGTGGATTACAGGGACAGCCAAGCTGCCAATGCTTCCTTTGTCTTGAACGTTATCGACATTTTCATGGCATTTCTGGTGCCGTCGCTGGTCATCCTGGGCTTGAATGCAGCTATCGTTGTCAAACTGACATTGATCAGTAAACAAGGTACTGACTGACTGACTGACTGACTGACTGACTGACTGACTGACTGACTGACTGACTGACTGACTGACTGACTGACTGACTGACTGACTGACTGACTGACTGACTGACTGACTGACTGACTGACTGACTGACTGACTGACTGACTGACTGACTGACTGACTGACTGACTGACTGACTGACTGACTGACTGACTGACTGACTGACTGACTGACTGACTGACTGACTGACTGACTGACTGACTGACTGACTGACTGACTGACTGACTGACTGACTGACTGACTGACTGACTGACTGACTGACTGACTGACTGACTGACTGACTGACTGACTGACTGACTGACTGACTGACTAAACTGAAACTTTCAGCCGGGATTCAGGTTCCGAGCGAAGTCAGCCGTCACAGCAGGAAGGAGGCGCCACTGCTACTCCGTAAGCCGCATTCAGTTCGCCGACCAGACAGTCATCAGCAGCTGAAGACTCTACTGATTGCAGTGCCACTAGTATTTCTGGTGCTCAACTTACCCAGTTATGTGATGCGGATTGTTAACCACATCGGTTCATTGGGTGACTCGAAGCCTTCCAGTCTAATCATACTTATGTCCGATATCAGTTTGGTTCTGAATTACGCAAATTATGGCATCAACTTTGCAGTCTATGCATTCTCAAGCAAAGTCTTCCGACAGGCCAGTATGTATTTATGGCGAGAACCGCTGTTTCAAAGAGCCAAGAGTGAGAGACGAAGCACAATTATGAGCAGACTGTCAGTTTCTCTTTCAAGGATGTCCAGACGAACACGCACTGATAATCTTGTTGATGAGACTAAGTTGTGAAGCTTTTTCAACGTGTGTGTGAGGTGCTTCCAATTCTGTTTTCAGTTACACCATTTTATAGATCTGCAAGTCAGAACAGAACAAAGCTTGAGGAGAGCTATGCATACTGTATATTGCACATAGGTACAGGTCATAGGTACAGCTGTATTTATGTGCTCTCGGTAGGAACAATTTCTAGTGTGTCAGCCAGAGTCAAAGAAACCAAATGAAAAGTTCGTTGTGAAATTAATGCATGTTTACGTAAAAGGCGAAGACGTCACCGCACGTTTGAAAAAATGTGTGGAAGCCCAACAAACTTTAGCCACACATGTAACAGGTTATTCACTGACGGGGCGAGAGAGGGTTGGGCGGTTTGGCGCCGGCCGAGGTCTGAGCCCAAATTCTGGGGTTCTTTCTTTGCTACACAACGTTAAAAAGTCACAGTTTTTGGCTATAAATCGCTGACTTGGGCTCAAATACGGTTAAAAAGTTCTGTTTTATAGGCGACTTTTGCAATTCTAGTGTCCGAAAAAATTCTAGAAAATTGCAAAAAAATTGTTGAGAACTTACCAGAAAATCGGGGGGTCTAGGAGAAATCGTCTGGGGTTCCCGAACCCGATCGGGGTAGGGGTTTGGTCCGCGTCGGGTGGGTGCAGACTCTCTTTTTACTTGTATGCCGTTTTTGTTTTGTTTTGTTTTTGAGTTCTACTGTCTATTTGAACAGCACAGGACAGACACCCCTCGCTCTTTTCAGAGCTCTTCAATGGGGTAGCCCTGCCTACAAACAACCCTCCCCTTGCTGCCATTAGGTGCAACGGCAGCGCTGGTTTGGTTCTCATACCTACTGGTCATCTTCGGCGGTCTGGGGCCGTAAACTGAAAATCTCTGACCGTCTAATTAGTGATAGCGAGATATTGGCCAGCTTTGAAAATGGTGCTCGCACGGACATTGATTTGCAAGTCCTCCTGCATGGATGGGAATGCCACTTTGACGTCACTCAACTCTTAGTAATCCGGCCTGCGTATCTAGCTACTGCTGATGTTCGTACCAAAAAAATTAACCGTTCCTTCAATCAGATTATTAAAAGCCTATTAGTTTTCATACACGCTTCGTTCTGAATACGTGTTTTCTATTAATGACAAACAGCTAAGCCGGTCGGTTTCCATAGATACGATTAGAATTGTCTTCTAAGCCAGCCGTATTAGATGGCACTCTCTAAGCGCTGCTCAAATTTCTCACTGCTTATCAAAGATTCGGACAAACTGTATTTAATCGACGCCCCACAGGATGTAGTCCAATTAGTCAAAAGTCTTATAGAAACCAAATGGGCGCGTAAGTTAACTTGCATACTTTACTTTACGATTTCATAAACTTCCTATTTTAGCAGGTCTGCAGGACTATTCTATGGAGAGCGAGATAGCACACAAATTCAAATTATTTACTAATCCATTTCGATTCGACGCCGGCAGCTCCACCACCGTTGCTACGGGACGCTTTATGCTAATTTTGCTCGAGCAACTGCTCCGCGAGAACTGGCACCTGGTGCTTTGTAGCTCTAAAGTGCTGAAAACCTGTACTAAATTGTTCTGTCTTCATGCAGTAGCTTAGATCTACTGATTTTTAGCCGATGCCAGCTACCCGTCTCAAATCGAAACAGTCTGGTTCTTTCGCCTCTTTCCCTTAACACAAAAAGTAATGGTGTGATGTCATACATGTAACAGGTCATCTGCCGATGGGGGAGGGGGGTTGGGGGTCTGGCGCCGGCCGGGGGGGTCTGAGCCAAAATTTGGGGGGTAGGGCACTAAAAACGCTCAAAAATCGAAAAATTCGCAATTTTTGGGCTAAAAATAGCCAAAAATCGCTAATTTGGGCTGAAATCCAGCTAAAAAGTGCTGTTTTGCAGGCGATTTTGGCAATTTTTGTGTCTGAAATTCTAAAAAATTGCAAAATTTTGCTCAAAAATTTACTTGCCTGAAAAATCGGAGGGGGGGGGTCGGCGAAATCGTCTCGGGGGGGGGGGGGGGCATCCAGGGGGGTCTGGCCTAAGTCGGGTGGGGGGGGGCAGACCCCCCAGACCCCCCTGTTACATGTATGTGTGATGTTGTATAAAGAAAAGTTTGGCGCATAAGGGTAGATTTTAGCCTCAAGAAGAAGATGGGTTGAAGTGCTTGTCACTGGTCTACAAGGACAAAATGCAGCTTATTGGAGGAGATGAAAGCACAAATTCTGTTGTGAGGGGTTCGATTGAAGCTGGAGGCTGGATTCAGAAAGAAGAACCGTTTGGTGAAGGCAACTTTGCATACAAAATACAGGGATACCCGTGGTACGCCAATGACTTCAGCGAGGTAACTGTTCTAGGTCTTTTGGAGCAAAACACGATAGCTACTCTATACTGTACATTGTATTTCATCCGCCAATGATAGCTCAGCCCGCCTGGGAAAGAAGTCAAATCACAACTCGGGGCCCGGCACTAAAAATCACTGAAACTATATTAAAATATTCGAAATGATGATATAGACTTTTTAAAATTGTAATTGTCTGCTTTCTTGTCTGAAATTGCTTCCAAAGAAAAGGGGTGTGTCGGTAGGTCTACCCAATCAATTGGGAGCCAAACCCGATGCTTTTTACCCAGTGACAAAATTTGTAGACAATCCGCTCCAGCAAAATAATAATGGAAATTTTCACCAAATTTCACAAACTCGGATACAGACTAGCTTATCAAGCTAACGTGCGGTGCGCAACGGTCAACTTATACTGGAGAAAAGTAAGGTACTCCGTTTTGAACAAAATACCCACGTATATTGATAGTTTAGATATCAGAAATACAAAAGGGTCAGGAAGACCTGACGTTGATGCTGATGGCTTTGGTTGGTGGAGATAGAGTTAGACTTATTTTCGGAGAGCAAACTCCTACTAGACACAGCCAACTTGTTTCCGCAGTCCAACAGTGTATTTTGACTCACTGGAGTAAAGGAATTCAAAACGTCCAAACTGCAGAGGTATGCATGTAAGTAAATCTTAGATTTTACTCTCTGTTGTACTACTAAGAAATGGACTATATTATTTAGTATAGTACACACAGTGCATGGGCCGGGGGCCTAGTCGGGTTACCATTCCACTCGGTCGGTTAGGCTCCCCTCCCGGAGGGAACATTTTTTCGTTTTTTAGGCAAGCTACTTAGGCGTTTTCGACTCCTCTGAGAGGCCTCCAGCCCCCTCCGGATTTTTCCAGCCCATGTATATACACAATCATGTAGCATTCTAATAATCATGTAGCATTCTAATAATCTAATTCATGTAGCATTCTAATAATCATGTAGCATTTCTAAGTGGACTGTATTTAAGAGCGGTCATACAGATTTCAAGCTGCTTGGCAATCCATGGAGTACAGAGAATGAACAGCAGTCATACGATGGTCGGTGTCTGTTGCTGCATTTGCTACAAACCTTGCTCAACAATGGATGGGCTGTTTATAGAGCATTTGATATTTCGGTTGGTTATTCTCTTTCTAAATAAGGTGTATTGTAGTTCAGTGTGCAACAACTGTTGACAAATCTGAGTTGAGTTGAGTTGAGTTGAGCTGAGAGTTGAGAGTTGAGAGTTGAGAGTTGAGAGTTGAGTTGAGCTGAGAGTTGAGAGTTGAGAGTTGAGAGTTGAGTTGACCTGAGAGTTGAGAGTTGAGTTGAGCTGAGAGTTGAGAGTTGAGTTGAGCTGAGAGTTGAGAGTTGAGTTGAGCTGAGAGTTGAGAGTTGAGAGTTGAGAGTTGAGAGTTGAGTTGAGCTGAGAGTTGAGAGTTGAGTTGACCTGAGAGTTGAGAGTTGAGAGTTGAGTTGAGCTGAGAGTTGAGAGTTGAGTTCAGCTGAGAGTTGAGAGTTGAGTTGACCTGAGAGTTGAGAGTTGAGTTGAGCTGAGAGTTGAGAGTTGAGAGTTGAGCTGAGAGTTGAGAGTTGAGAGTTGAGTTGAGCTGAGAGTTGAGAGTTGAGTTGAGAGTTGAGAGTTGAGTTGACCTGAGAGTTGAGAGTTGAGTTGAGCTGAGAGTTGAGTGTTGAGCTGAGAGTTGAGAGTTGAGAGTTGAGAGTTGAGCTGAGAGTTGAGCTGAGAGTTGAGAGTTGAGTTGAGCTGAGAGTTGAGTGTTGAGCTGAGAGTTGAGCTGAGAGTTGAGAGTTGAGCTGAGAGTTGAGAGTTGAGTTGACCTGAGAGTTGAGAGTTGAGTTGAGCTGAGAGTTGAGAGTTGAGAGTTGAGCTGAGAGTTGAGAGTTGAGAGTTGAGAGTTGAGTTGAGCTGAGAGTTGAGAGTTGAGTTGAGCTGAGAGTTGGGAGTTGAGTTGAGCTGAGAGTTGAGAGTTGAGAGTTGAGAGTTGAGAGTTGAGTTGAGCTGAGAGTTGAGAGTTGAGTTGACCTGAGAGTTGAGAGTTGAGTTGACCTGAGAGTTGAGAGTTGAGTTGAGCTGAGAGTTGAGAGTTGAGAGTTGAGAGTTGAGAGTTGAGTTGAGCTGAGAGTTGAGAGTTGAGTTGACCTGAGAGTTGAGAGTTGAGTTGAGCTGAGAGTTGAGAGTTGAGAGTTGAGAGTTGAGAGTTGAGAGTTGAGAGTTGAGAG
Organism: Sabatieria punctata; assembly: GCA_030248155.1. NCBI lineage: Eukaryota > Metazoa > Nematoda > Chromadorea > Araeolaimida > Comesomatidae > Sabatieria > Sabatieria punctata. The sequence goes on along the minus strand of JASANB010002016.1, from coordinate 73,726 downwards.
TTGAGTTGAGCTGAGAGTTGAGAGTTGAGAGTTGAGTTGAGAGTTGAGAGTTGAGAGTTGAGAGTTGAGTTGAGCTGAGAGTTGAGAGTTGAGCTGAGAGTTGAGAGTTGAGAGTTGAGAGTTGAGAGTTGAGTTGAGCTGAGAGTTGAGAGTTGAGTTGAGAGTTGAGTTGAGAGTTGAGAGTTGAGAGTTGAGTTGACCTGAGAGTTGAGAGTTGAGAGTTGAGCTGAAAGTTGAGAGTTGAGAGTTGAGAGTTGAGTTGAGCTGAGAGTTGAGAGTTGAGCTGAGAGTTGAGAGTTGAGAGTTGAGAGTTGAGCTGAGAGTTGAGAGTTGAGCTGAGAGTTGAGAGTTGAGAGTTGAGTTGAGAGTTGAGAGTTGAGAGTTGAGAGTTGAGAGTTGAGTTGAGAGTTGAGAGTTGAGAGTTGAGTTGAGATGAGATTAGAGTTAAGTAGAGATTAGAGTTGAGAGTTGAGATAGAGTTGAGTTGAGATTAGAGTTGAGAGTAGAGTCAGTAGAGAGTTGAGTACAGGATGTAATAGAGAGGAGAGTTGAGTACAGGATGTAATAGAGAGGAGAGTAGAGAGTTGTGATGTTGAGTGGAGTTGAGAGGAGTCAATCAGCTGAAGATACGATTGAATTGCAGATGCCGTGGGCAGAGAAGAAAACGAAGAGCTATTTTGTGCTGCAACAGTGTGCACCGGTAAATGTTGCTCATGCTTGTGTTCAGTTGTGGGGAAAAACCGATCTGCGACTTATTCAAACAGACAGCTATCTGACAGCCACTACAAGAAACACCATAATCAGCCACTGGCCTTTTGGAATTGAACAAGAGGGTAGGACTGACTATTTAGATACGAAACTAAAACCATATAGTAAAATAACTCTTTTTCTATGCTTTTCTATTTCTAAAAATGCTTACTTTTCTCGTTGAAGGGCGAATTTTTGCCGATGGCAAGACGAACTCATATGGATTTAGTTTGTTCGAAAACCCATGGAGGATTAAAACAACCAACATGGTTCTTTCATCTAAACTGTTATCCCGGTTGTTAGAGAACTATAACTCTATTGGCTGGTCAGTGATTGCTTCAGTCGAACTGTCCTTTTGGTCAGAAACATGCTTTACGTCATATGACAGACAGAACTGGATCATGGTCTATAACCCTACCATGGTATTGATCTGTTTGCTGCTTGTTTTGTCTCGTTTGTTTGTTCGTTCGTTCGTTTGTTCGCTCGTTCGTTCGTTCGTTCGTTCGTTCGTTCGTTCGTTCGTTCGTTCGTTCGTTCGTTCGTTCATTCGTTTGTTCGTTCGTTCGTTCGTTTGTTCGTTCGTTCGTTCGTTCGTTCGTTCGTTCGTTCGTTCGTTCGTTCGTTCGTTCGTTCGTTCGTTCGTTCGTTCGTTCGTTCGTTCGTTCGTTCGTTCGTTCGTTCGTTCGTTCGTTCGTTCGTTCGTTCGTTCGTTCGTTCGTTTGTTCGTTCGTTCGTTCGTTCGTTCGTTCGTTCGTTCATTTGTCATAACTGTCTTTTTGTTTAGGATGCATCTGCAGAAGTGCCAGCTGGCGATGCTCCACCAACATATGACGAAGTTATCGCCGCGGATTGCTTTAAGAAACCGTTTTATGATTAATCAATGATTTACAACTCAGTGGAGGGAGGGAACCTACAAAAGTTTGATATTATTTGACTACAGTCTAAGTGCAGGTTTTATGGTTCTTTAAAATTTGCTTTATCTCATATCCGAATCTGAGATTTTGTCCTGTGCTACACTTGTCTTCTTTGTATTTGTGTGTGGGCAGAATTATGTACATACATGTACAGTACCTACTACTGATTCTCTTTCATTTTATTGAAGTTCTAATCAAATACTAAATAGTAGTTGCCAAATTATCAATTAAACATAACTATATATAAAATTTACTTCCTTCATTGACTGAGAGTGTTTTGGAAAATGCCGCATTTCTTTGCTGTAATAAACAAGCTAGTAGAGCGCGCGTAAAATCGATTTGAGCTAGTAGCTGCTTTCCCTTGGCCAGGCTAAACTCTTCATTGGTAAAGCGTGGCCAGTTTTGAGATCGCGTATTATTTTGTGAAATGGTTTTTAGCTTCGGTATTTATGGAATTATTCACTGTTTGAGCGGTTCTTGGTTATAGCTTGCTGACAGACTGTTTTAAATGGCGGTAGCAAAAGCTACAAATTTTTCTTTGCTTATCAAAGACGCGGACAAATTTTATTTGATTGGCGCCCCAGATGATGTTGCTCGGCTGTTCAAACAATTAATAGAAAGAAATTGGAGCCGTAAGTACTGATTTTTTTAGAAATAATGGACTAAAAATCTGTATGAAGGTAATCAATGAATGTTATATAACATGGATAGAAAGAATCAGTGGCGTATCAGGGGTGTAGGGTGGGTACCCCTCCTTTGCAGTTGAGATAGGTAGAGAAAGTCAGTCAAAAATAAGCGAAACTAATGAATTATGTACCAAAACTAGAGTGCGAACTGGTATTGGGTATTGGGTATTGGGTGTATTGGGGTGTTTTCCAGGTATTGGGTATTGGGTATTGGGTATTGGGGTTTTTACCCCCCAATACCCAATACTAATTGGGACAAGTAAAAATAGAGGAAAATCGATGTTGACCTGAAAAATTGATCTTAAAAAATCGAAAAAGTTGATCGATGATTCGGTTTAGGAAGCTGTCTTCGCGTTAAATCAACTAAACGTTAGTAGAACTTCCTAAAATGTACGCTTTTCTAAGCCCTACACCAGTAATTAATTTCTCTGTTCTTATCTAAAATAAAAAAGGTGACATTTCTAATGTCACCATAATGTACCAGTACCGTACCCATGGCTATTGCGGTGGTGCACACAATTTCCAGAGGAGTTAGGAAAAAAATTCGCCGGAAATAAGAAACACGACTGAATTACGAAATATTAACTACCAAAACTGTTAATTTCTGCTAATTTACGCCCAAAATGGCTTCTAAATGCTTTCTGAAAGGGTAGTTTTTCAAAATTTTCTCGCCCTGCTTAGGCAGTGGCCCAACCAGGCCTCTTAAAAATTTTAATCGTAGTGCCAATAAATCTTGTGTGCACAACTGGAATGTACCTGTCCACTGAAATGTAATTTTTGGCCCAGCTACGCAAGTATTGGGTATTGGGTATTGGGGTATTGGGGGTCTCAGGTATTGGTATTGGGTATTGGGGTATTGGGTTTTTCAGGTATTGTTCGCACTCTAACCAAAACTGTCTATTTTGTGCTCAGAATGCCTTTTAAATGCGTTTTTGAAGGCTAAATTTTCAAAATTTTCTCGCCCTGATCGGGCAGAAGCCCAAGCAGGCCACTTTAAACTACTAACACTTGTAATTTCCATTAATTTTAAGCCTGGAATGTGTTTTAAACGCGTTTTTGAAGGCAAATTTTCCTAAATTTTCTTACCTTCAAAATTTTACACCCCCCTTTCCGAAATCCTGGATACGCCATTGGTAAGAATTATTGTTAGAAGAAACAAAATCTTTTCTCTGCTTTTCACATATACATAATTTCAGCCGGTCTACAAAATTATTACGAAATGGAAAGCGAGCTGGGTCACAAATTCAAACTGGGTTCCAAACCATTCAAGTCTGGCATCAGCATCTCAGTTAGAGTAGCACTTGCACGCTTTATGCTAATTTTATTTGAACAACTGGCAAGACACAACTGGCATCTGATGCTTTGTAGTTCGAAGGTGTTAAAAACAGGTACCTTGTTGGCATTGTTCCATTTTTTCTGAATAATTTCAAACGGCCACTATTATCAATTTTCAACGAAACGAAAAGATTTCTGGTACGATTTATTATTATTTATTTAAAGTTTTTTGGCGAAATCTTGGCCTTCTAGCTTGTTTGTTTGTTTATGAGTTCCACTGTCCTTTTCGGACAGCTCAGGACACCCCTCGCTCTTTTCAGAGCCCTTCAATGGGGTAGCCTTCAGTAGCTCAGAGTTTTGCCGTTCTGAAATTAACTGACCCGAATTTCAGAGATCTAATTTAAACACACATATCTCACGAATCCTTTATCGCAGTTTTCCTATGAGATAATTCCTAATTACAACTGAATTAGTCAGTTGAACTTTGTTTTTTTTAATTTTGCATCGCTGCATAAATACTTCCCAAAATTATCACTTTAAATTTGCCAGAGCGTACTGTAAAAGTTCAATGAATATAAAACAGATCAGTCAGATTTCAGCCGACGGAAGCTATCCTGCTGAAATCGATACAATCTGGTTCTTTCAGTACTCGCCAACAACACATAAAGTACTGACTACATTCCAGAAATGTATTTGTATATTTATGTTTACATTTAGTCTGACTCAGAGAAGTTGATGGGCCTTTCATTCTCAGTGTCTGGAGAGAAAATTCAGCTGTTAGGAGCTGACCCAGAAACAAACTCTATAGTGAGGGGTTCGATTGAAGCGCGAATCGAATTCGAGGAGCCATTTGGGAATGGCGAGTTTGCCTACAAATTGCAGGAATATGGCTGGGATTGCAACAATTTTTGCGAGGCAAGTGAACTTGCATAACGAATTTTAGTTGAAAAATATAAGAAAGATGATTCAGAACATTTTCAGACTATTCGGTCAGGCAAAATGTTGATGGAAATATTTTCAAGATTTCACAAACTCGGCTACAGGTTGACCTATCAGGCAAATGTGCGTGGTTCTAGTGTCAACTTTTACTGGAAAAAGGTACTTCCCTCCTCTTTTATCTAGGTTTATGTTCTTAGTATACATACATATATACTGTGGAATACATATATGTATATGTATATGTAAAAATACATATTATGTATTATTTTTGGAATACATATATGTATATGTATATGTTTATGTATTCCTCAGAGAATATGTTTATGTATATGTATTCTGAGGCCACTATGTATTTAAAATACATATTGAATTTCTGATGAAATGCTGCATTTTCAAGTCTCAGCGTGCCATCCATAGCATGAAATTACATTTTCTTAGGATGCCAATGTCTGAATTTGCTCCAGTGGTAGAAAAACCACAGATTTGGTGGTTTAATTGAGTAATACCATCACCGTGTAAAGTGGTGCGAGGTACCGTTGTCAAGTAAATTAAAATTAAAATCAAATTAAATTCGAAAATAATTTACTTACAAAGAGTAAATTAAATGGCAAGTAAATTAAAATAAAATTAAATCTCTGAGAAAAATGACGAAGCAAGTAAAAAGTAAATTAAATTAGATTGAAAAGGCCGAAAATTTTACTTTCAATTTACTTCTAATTTACTTCTAATTTGCTTCACTGACCATTCGATCTGCGGTTGTTGTCGGCTCTCGCAAGCTACTTGCTGTTATTCTGTGCTCTTTCTGTCTGTCTGTTTGACTGCACCACATATGCTCTCCCTGTTGGAAACTCATCTACTGTGCTGCAGATACCATGCAACTCATAGTTTCGTTCTGAAATTTTGTGATATTCCTGATCTATTCTTGACCTGTCCAACCAAACAAAATAGTAAATTTGAAATCATATTCTCGGCGAGTAGCATTAGGAACTGATCTAGCGAGACATTTCACCAAAAGTCTGTAAAACATGAGAATAGACATTTTCGCCCCTTAATTTAGTTATAAACAAACCAACGGATTTCCCTCTACATACAATGTAGTGATTGGTCAGGAGGACAGATACCTATAGACCTTACTGTATGTATGTAGGTGTTGGTTGCAGAAACGAAAACTGGTGATTTGCTGGTTTCTCAACTGTCAAAACTTGTCTCTCAAAAATCTCGCTTCAAATCCTGCACTAATGTATGTACAGTACAGTCAAAGAAACTACAGTTTCGAGTAACCACCGATTCGTGAAAGCACGTTTGTTTCATAAACATGAAACCTGTCATTGAATAAGAGCATTAGGTAACTATTAGCTTTTCGTCTGCTGTTCCTGTACTGTTTCTGGTTTGGCAAATTAAGAGTTGTATGGTATCTGCTGTCCCTAGAAAAAAGTAATTAAAAGGCATTGAACGAACAACTGCGTTTTGCCGAGAACACGACGACACCATTTGAAGAGGTTAACAAAACGATGTAGCTAGATTTCATAGTGTTTGCAGTTTAGCGGAAATCGGTACTCAGATATTCAATCATTTTAGGGTCTTTTCCATAACTTTTTGTATGGAAAAGTAAATTAGAATTTAATTAAAAGTTGAAAGTAAATTAAAATCAAATTAAATTGTTGGTAAACTGGGGCAAGTAAATTAAAAAGTAAGTAAATTATTTTGTGGAGGTGCAAGTAAATTAAAAAGCAAGTAAATTCCTCAACTAATTTACTTGACAACGCTAGTGCGAGGCGACCAAAAAGGAGTTCTAATGAGGGAACATTTAGATTTTCAAATTCAGTGGATAAATGGCAGGAGAAAAATGCTCTTTTCTTTTGCTAGTTGACCTAGTCGAAATTATTGGCCACTGCGGTTTCAAAAACAAAGTTCATTGCACAGGTCTCCCATACAGAAAATGACTGACTGTACGTGGAGGATTTTTAACAGAACTTAAATGTTGAAATTATTGCTAATTTGACTGACGTACTGAATCAATTTCATGCTAATCAGGTCCAAGCGTAGACCCTTTCTAATTTCAGTCGCAAACAACTCTTTTAGCAGCATTTTTCAACTTAAAACCTGGCTTTGAAAAAATATGTATAATATGTATTTTATGTACATATTTTTTGAAAAAATATGTATATGTATTTGTCATCGGAAAACATATACATATATGTATATGTATATGTTATGTATTCGACAAATTCAATATTTTGCCAACAGTATACATATATGCATAATTTTGTTAGGTGCCAAAGTCTGAAAAAGAAGACAAAGAACTAGATTTGATAGTTCTGGCATTAGTTAGCCGGGACAGCGTCAGGATGGTTTTTGGAGATCACAACTCTAGAGCTAATAGTCTGGTCTCCCTTGTACAACAGTGCATTTTGGCCAACTGGAAGGCAGGAATTAAGAAGATAGAAACTGTTGAGGTTTGAATTTTTGAATTTTGGTATTGTTACATACTATTTAGAAATTGAAGTTTATCAGTATATAGAAAAGCAGTTTTGAAGGTTTATAAAACTGCTTAATAAATTATGAAAACATAAGCCACTTCTTTTACACTAAACTATGAATGGTAACTGAACCAACTTACAAGCAAGGAACTCGTGTGTAAAGTTCTATTTATATTTAGTCTATGGAGAGTAAAGTACTTTTAAGTCATACATACAGTGAACGTTTTTAATCCGAGCTGTCGAGTGTGGAGCAAATTAGTGTATTAATATTATACCTTCACTGAAAAAAAATTTGTTCTCAGTCAGTTCTTAATTGATTTGACTCAAAATTTCAGCGTTTCTTTAACTTTTCACAGAGACAAAAATAGAATGGACTTTTTGGCTTCATACCTGTATTGAATGATTTACAGTATGCTTCTGTCATATCTGCTAAACAACAGCGTTTTAGGGTTGTCAGACAGATTTCGAATTATCAGGCAGTCCATGGGGCATGCACAGTGATCAACAACAATCATATGGTGGTCGGTGTCTCTTACTGCAATTGTTACAAACCTTGCTCAACAATGGATGGGCCGTTTATAGAGCTTTTGACATTTCGGTATAGTTGAATGAATTATATTTTCATACTATTTTCGGTATTTTCACAGCTCAAGATCCAGTACTAATTCGAGGGATGTGAGGTGTGTTTTTTTTCGGTGTTTTTTTCGTTTTTTTTTCGAAAAAAACCGGTTTTTTTCCTAAGGGTCGGAAAAAACATAAATCGCGGAAAAAAACTCAAGCTAAAAATAGCTAATTCATTTTTCAGTTAAAAACTGGACTTTTGAGATGTATAATAGGCTAAACTGGCACAAAACTGTTAGAAAAACAACTGAAAATGCCAAATTTGGCAAACTAAAACAAAACGCAAACTGCTGTAAGAAAATTTGTATAAAGCGTTTATTGATGGAACCTGTCAGGGACTGTTTCATGCCTGTTTCCTGATTTAGATCCATGTAAGACGGGTATTTCTGTTCTGAAAAGACTCAGGAAAGCGCTAGGAATCAAAAAACCAGGCTAGGATACTCAGAACTTGGGCTGGAGTTTTTTCCGCGATTTAGGAAAAAAACCGAAAAAAGAACCGGAGAAAAACTGGAAAAAACAGGCCGAGGTTTTTTTCGGAAAAATATCCATCCCTGACTAATTCCATAAGCAATCGGCACACACGTAACAGGGGCCATCCAAAAATTACTTAATGGCGGGCTGTTGGGTCGGTTTTTTCCTCGGTTTTTTCGTTTTTTTCCGAAAAAAAACCGGTTTTTTTCCTAGGGGCTCGGAAAAAAACTAAAATGCGGAAAAAAACTAAAGTAAGTTTTTAAAGGAAATAGGCACAATAACTGGTTAAATTCGCTTCCAATGCTTTGAATTTACGTTAATAGAAGCCTTACAAGCATTTCCATGGCATAACTTAGCTGTTTTTCGCAAAAAATATTGGTAAAAAAAAAAAAAAAACCCCACAAAAAAAATTTCCCGGACATAAAAATGGTCCATGATTGGGGCTCTTTTCGTGGGGTTGGTAGTGAAAGCAGACGCAGTGACATTTTTGCATATACCTTCTTGTTGTTGTCTAACGAATTACTACTTGTGTTGTGTTGTCTATAAACTCTGTTGTGTTCCTTGGCTACATAGCGACATTCACTGCGTAAACCGCTAACAAGGATTAGAAGTCCAAGTTCAAGGAACCGATTCGTCAGTCATGGACAGCAAACTACCGCCGTACGAGAATCTGAAAGGTGACGGATCCAACTGGGCAATGTGGCGGACTTTCACGAAAGACTTTTTCCTCGCTACGAAGTTGTGGCCGATCGTCTCTGGAGAAAAACTTCGCCCTGCTGCCGTCGGAGAGGATCAACAGACATGGGACGTTGATGCTGCCAAAGTCCGAAACGTGCTGAACTGCAAAATTGACTCTTCACTGTTTCACGTCTGGCACAGCGTCACAATTGGAGAAAATCCTCGTTTGATGTGGACCGCCTTGACTACATACTTTGACCGTCCAACTGTTGCGAACAAGATGGAGCTGCTCACTCAGTTCGTGAATTTGAAACAGGGACAAGGTCAGTCGATCGATGACTGGTTCAGCTCTGTTGCTGAACTTGTTGGACGCTTAGCAGACTGCGATCACCGAATCGATGACACTCTACGCTTGGCAATCACCATGAACGGACTGTTGCCGGAGTTTGCCATGACCGCGCAGATATATCGAGCCAAGGAGGATCTGTCAGTTGCCATGCTACACGAAGCGCTGCGTTCAGCTGAAGTTAAACTGCAACACGCGGAGACTGAGACTGTCATGTTGACACGCCGTCTTGGTCAGTCTTCTGTTCGTAGCAATACCAGTCGTTTTCCCTGTTTCAACTGCAACGAAGTGGGACATTACTGGAATGAGTGTCCAAAGCCAAAAGACAAATCGAAAGCCCCATCGAAAATGTTTGCAAAGAAAAAGAAGTCAAGGTTAAAAGAGTCCGCTAAAGCAGCCAAAGTCGCCGATAGCTCATCCGATGATGATGCAGGAGAAGGAGGTCACTTTCTGTATGCTGCCGACTGTGTCCTTGCCACTACCGACCTGCAACAGAAGTTTCTGCTTGACTCTGGAGCAACGAAACATGTTGTGCGTGACAGGGAGCTATTCAGTGAGTACGTTGAATTTCTGAAACCGCATCCTGTAACACTCGCTGATAGCAAAACGCAGACCGCAGCAATCGGAATGGGCAGTGTAGGTGTGATTATGGTATGCAACGACAAACGCACTCGTGTCACTCTACGTAACACACTACACATACCCACTGCAACGACAAATCTGATCTCCATCCGCAAGGGTCAAAAGAATGGATTTGGATTCAGTCAACCACATTTTGACAACAAGTGTCTGATTTATGCCACGAATGGAAAGCTGTGTGGAGTCGCCGTTGACCACGGGACTGGAGACTACCAGCTAGAAGGACATGCTGTCAAGCCGAAAACTCAGAAGATTTTGAAGTTGGCCGACCGATTTTGTGCCGCCATTGTTCCTGAGAACAAGTATGAATTGTGGCATCGTCGTTTAGGTCACGTTGGAGAAGACCGTCTGAAGAAGTTAGTGAACAAGAAAATGGTCAGAGGACTGGATTTTTCAGTACCAGCAGCCGCTCAACTACCGACCTGTGAGGGATGCATTTTTGCAAAAGCGAAGCGTGGACCGCATCCTCGCATTGGTGACGTCACTGCCAGAAAGCCATTTGAACTGGTTCTGTCAGATGTTGGTGTGGTGCAAGTGAAATCCTACTCTGGCTCGAAGTACTATGTCACGTTCACTGACGACTACTCTCGTTTCTCCTGGATATATACCTTGAGGCACAAGTCTGAAGTTTTTGACAAATTCAAGGAATGGTACAGCCTGGTTGTGCGACAATTCGACGCCAATCTAAAGAAATTTCGCAGTGACAATGGTGGAGAATATACATCCGCTGAATTCGAACGTTTTGTGAAGAAAGCAGGCATCGAGCACCAGGTCACACCTCCGTACACACCGCAGTGTAATGGCATAGCCGAACGGCTCAACCGAACGCTTGGAAATATGGTCACGTCGATGCGTTACCTAGCCAACAAGCCGCCACCCTACTGGTCTGAAGCCATTCATGCTGCAGTACATATCAAGAACAGACTTCCAACAAAGTATGGAGATGGAACTAAGACGCCATATGAGCGATTAACTGGCAAGGTCCCAAGTGTCAGTCACCTACGTGTGTGGGGTTGTGACGCGTATGCTCTGAAAGCTCCTATGGACCAGCAGAAGTTCGCTCCGAAGGCGACCAAGTATGTCTTTGTTGGATACGGCATTGATTCTCCTGGATACCGACTGTATGACCCGGAGAAACAGAAAATCAAAACACTGAAAGACGTTGTCTTTGCCGAAGATCACTTCACTCTGCACCGTGAACGTGTATCGGAGGGTGATGACGTCATCGTTGGCACTCCTGCGGAAGAACATCAAATACAACCACCACCTCCAGTTGAAGAAGAAGCGACGCAGCCGCCGCAGGAAGATGCTAGAGAAGCAAAGACCAAATATACGCTGCGACCTAGAGCTGCTTTGAGGAAACCAAAACGTCTTGATGATGGCTGTGAAACCATGAGTGATACATATATGGTTGATTCAATTGATGCTCTACATTTTTCGACAACTGACAAAATTCTTTTATGCCCTGATGGTCCAACCACTATTTTGCAGGACCCGGACCCCAAAACTCTGGAAGAAGCACTTGCTCGGCCAGATGCTGCTGAATGGAAGAAAGCTTGTGATCAAGAAGTACAGTCACTTATAAATATGGGGACTTGGAAACTGGTCGAACTGCCTCCCGGACGGAAAGCCATTGGTTCAAAATGGGTACTCAGACGCAAATACAATGCTGATGGCACACTTAACAAGTACAAGTCACGTGTCGTTGCCAAAGGATTTTCTCAAATCCCTGGGATAGACTATTTCGATACCTTTTCGCCAACACTTCGTCTCAACACTCTGCGATCAGTTCTTGCATTTGCTGTATCCAAGAATCTCCTTATTCATCAGATGGATGTTGAAACTGCGTTTCTGAATGGATATGTTGAAGATGGAATCGAAGTCTACATGGCTCAACCGCCTGGATACATCAAGGAAGGAGAAGAACACCTTGTGTGCAAATTGGTCAAGTCGATCTATGGCATCTGTCAAGCTGCTCGTATGTGGAATGTTGAACTCGTTAAGCATCTGAAGGATCTTGGGTTCACTCAGTGCGTCTCAGACTATTCTGTGTTTGTTCGCTTCAACCCATTCGCCATTGTGACTGTGTATGTTGACGATCTCACTCTCATTACTGAAACAGAAGCAGCAATGACCAAGCTGAAAATTGGACTGAGGACAGGTTTCAAGATGGTCGATATGGGTCAGATTCATCATCTACTTGGAATCAACATGATTAGACAGAAAGATGGATCTCTCACTCTGCTGCAAGACCGGTACATTGAACAGATGATACAAAAATTTGGAGTCACTGGAAATCGTATTTATGACACACCTGCCGATTCAAATGTAGTTCTGCGGCGAGAAGATTCAAAGCCGATTGATGAAGAAAGAAGGCGTAAGTATTTGCAGATCGTTGGCAGTCTTCTCTACTGTTCTTTGGCCACTCGTCCAGACATCGCTAATGCTGTTACCAGCTGTGCCCGTTTCTCTTCTCAACCAACTGAAGCACACTGGACTGCCCTCTACCGAATTCTACAGTATCTCAAGGGAACGTCGACCTATGGATTGGTTTACAGGCAAGTATCATTTGATCTGTATGGATTCGCTGATGCAGCTCATGAACTCGACAAAGATGACTCAAAGTCATGGTCCGGCTATGCTTTCATGTTAGCAGATGGTCCGATTTCCTGGCAGTCCTCCAAACAAAAGACAGTTGCTCACTCGACAACAAACGCTGAATATATCGCACTTTCACAAGCAGGTCGTGAAGCTTTGTTTCTGCGACAGTTGTTCGAAGAATTGGGGCAAAAAAGTGTGCCGCCAGTGACTATCTATGAAGACAACTTGCCGACTATGCTTATGACCTATAATCCGATCCATCACGCTCGTCAGAAACATATTCGAATCTGCCATCATTTTCTGCGTGATGAAGTCAATGTACACAAGACCATTTCTCTGGAGCACCTCCCGTCAGAGGATATGGTAGCAGATTTGCTTACAAAACCTTTGCCCAAGAGCATTTTTTGCCGTTTGCGAGAGCAGTTGGGAGTTACTCACATTTCACTGCATCAGGGGGAGGAATGAAAGCAGACGCAGTGACATTTTTGCATATACCTTCTTGTTGTTGTCTAACGAATTACTACTTGTGTTGTGTTGTCTATAAACTCTGTTGTGTTCCTTGGCTACATAGCGACATTCACTGCGTAAACCGCTAACAGGTAGTCCCCCAGAACCCCTGTTACGTGTATATTAATCCGTATTTAGTGTTTGACTTTTTATTCTTATTTCTTGATTTATTTAACTTGTCATTCTTTCAGGTTCGATCAGCGGAGAAGAATAGCAAATGTTATTTTGTGCTGCAGCGCTGTGCACCCATAAACATGCCTCTGACGTGCATTCAGCTGTGGGGTAAAGGCGACATTCGACTTATTCAGACTGACAAAGACTTGGTACAAACAACCAGAAATACCATTCTCAATTACTGGCCTTACGTAATAGAACAAGAAGGTCAGCAGTGTTCATTATCATTAGTTATCGAGTTATTTTTGTTTAGTGAAAACTAGAGTGCGAACAATACCTGAAAAACCCAATACCCCAATACCCAATACCCAATACCAATACCTGAGACCCCCAATACCCCAATACCCAATACCCAATACTTGCGTAGCTGGGAGAAAAATTACATTTCAGTGGACAGGTACATTCCAGTTGTGCACAAAAGATTTATTGGCACTCCGATTAAAATTTTTAAGAGGCCTGGTTGGGCCACTACTGCCCAAGCAGGGCGAGAAAATTTTGAAAAATTACCCTTTCAGAAAGCATTTAGAAGCCATTTTGGGCGTAAAATTAGCACAAATTAACAGTTTTGGTAGTGAATATTTTGTAATTCAGTCGTGTTTTTATTTCCGGCGAATTTTTCCCCTAATTCAGCTGGAAATTGTGTGCACAACCGCAATAGCCATGGGTACGGTACTGGTACATTATGGTGACATTAGAAATGTCACCAATTTTATTTTAGATATGAACAGAGAAATAAATTATTGGTGTAGTGCTTAGAAAAGCGTACACTTTAGGAAATTCTACTAACTTTTATTTGATTTAACGCGAAAACAGCTTCCTAAACCCAATCATCGATCAACTTTTTCGATTTTTTTCAGATCAATTTTTCAGGTCAACGTCGATTTTCCTCTATTTTTACCTGTCCCAGTTAGTATTGGGTATTGGGGGGTAAAAACCCCAATACCCAATACCCAATACCTGGAAAACACCCCAATACACCCAATACCCAATACCAGTTCGCACTCTAGTGAAAACATAGTGAGTGAGTGCCTTTTCATATTGTGATCCCACAAAATGAGTACTGTACTGTATAACTTTGATTCAAGTCTTAAATGATGCAATATTCAGACTGTATTGCATCACTTCATCAGCCAATTAAGTTGATTTAATAAATTAAGCAATTTTTCATCCCAGTCATTTTTTTAATAGTCAGTGGTAATCATGTCAAAATAATATTGTTTTAGTGCAACCGTTTCTGTTTTTCTTTCTCTCTTTGAATTTGACTCAACAGAAAAGTCACTGATCAACGTTTTTACACGAGTCTGACTGAATCGTACTAAAAGTAATGGAATATTTGCACAATAAATATGGTGAACTTTTAGGCCCAATTTTTACTGATGGCAAGGTAAACTCGCATCAGTTTACTTTATCGCGGAGCCCTTGGAAGATGAAGACAGATAGGATGGTGATTTCGACTAAATTATTATCGGAATTGCTAGAAAGTTACAAATCTCTTGGCTGGTCACCCATTGCCTCCGTGGAATTATCGGTCTGCAACAATGATGACCCAGTGTTCAGTGGAGATGACAAACAAAACTGGATCATGGTTTACAACTCTGCAACAGTATCAATGTTTATTTTGTTGTTGCACAGTCAGCGATCTACCAGATAGTATTTTAGGAAATATCTGACCCTCAGGCTTCTAGTCTTGATGCTCCACCATCTTATGAAGAAGTCGTAGCTTCAGACTCCATTAAAAGTTCTGCAAGATGAACAGTGCAGCAATACCTATATCTGTTCGAAAATCCCACTCAGTCAGTGTCTGTGGTGCTTCCATCTGTATTCCATTGTGAAACGAAATTATATTCTAAGCCAATTGTAAGTGTTTTGTAAGTGAGCATCAAACTAGTTACCTAAATTTTACAACTGGAATCTCAGATTTATGCTACATACAGTGTATGTCTGTGCGTCTGTGTTTGTGTACATATGTGATTAAAGAATAAGGTTGTGTGGTGTGCCCAATAATAAAGTCTATAGTTCAAAACGTTGACTGTGAAAGTTGAAACCAAATTATTAGTGGTAAACATATACAAATCAGTTGCAACTCACTATGTGGTTGGTACTTTTTGAACAGCATAGTACAATCAAAAAATAAATAAAAGCAAAAATAAAGTTCACAATCAAGATCCGCATAATGTTCAAAAATTGTAATTCATACGTAAGTCCAAATTGTACAGGGTCGTTTCTCATTAATGCCATTTTCCTCATATCATATGACTTGTTAATCCAGATTCGCTAATCCCAACAAGATTTGCAGCCCTAACTTTGACATATCTTTAGTAAAGTGAGTCATCAATCTAGATTTTGTTTTAACAAAGTAAAAGTTTTAACTTGTAAGATAATCCAAGTGCATGCATGCAATGCATCTCATCCATTCAGATGTGAATTTTCAATGGGTTATGCTTTCTGTTGAGTCAGAATGTGATTTTTTGTTGTTTAAAGGCTACATGAGGCGGTACAACAACAGAATCTAACGTACACCTCACAAAAAGCTGTAGTTAGAATAGAAAAACAGGATCATCTTCGATGAAGAAGGACAGCCCGGGAAGTCAAAAAGGCACGACAATAAATCAAACTACGATCAAATTAAAAAAGTATTTAAAAAAAAACAAAAACGGCGGGCGAAAGGCTTCGAATTATTTCATCCGTCTATAACATAGACAGCCTTTCGCCCGCCGTTTTTGTTTTTTTTTTAAATTCTTTTTTAATTTAATCCTAGTTTGATTTTATCCTACAGTCGATTCCACTGCCAAATTGGTCTCATGACCAACGGCGTGGGGGAATACATCAATCAATCAATCAATCAATCAATCAATCAATCAATCAATCAATCAATCAATCAATCAATCAATCAATCAATCAATCAATCAATCAATCAATCAATCAATCAATCAATCAACCGTTAAGTTTTGCGAGAAAAAAACTTTTTTTGAACAACTTTGAGAGGCCAAAACACTCCATCCCCCCTAAACAGCACACTTTAGTGCCATACATGTAACAGGTCATCCGCCGAAGGAGGAGGGGGTCTGAGCCAAAATTTTGGGAGGGGGTTGGGCACTAAAAAACGCTCAAAAATCGAAAAAATCGCTAATTTGGGTTGAAATACAGCTAAAAAGTGCTGTTTTGCAGGCGATTTTGGCAATTTTTGTGTCTAAAATTGCAAAAAATCGTAAAAATTTGCTCAAAATTTACTTGCCAGAAAAATCGGAGGGGGCGGCGAAATCGTCTAGGGGGTTCCCATCCGGGGGGTCTGGCCTAAGTCGGGTAGGGAGCAGACCCCCCAGACCCCCTGTTACATGTACAGTATGTTTAGTGCCCTCATTTTGTTTAGCCAACTTTTGTTGAAACATTGGCTTGGCAGGACCTTTGCACAAAAAAGTTATGAAGATTTTTCGAAAAGAAAGGAGTGGCATTTTGTGGCAATTTCCTAGTTTTCGGTGAATATCTTGCTAACCAGCTACGATCTGGTAACGGGAGTAGCAAAATATGAAAGGCCGGCAAAAATGACTTTTAGGGGTCCCTAACAAAAATTTCAATTTTATCTACCGTCTTCAGTTGACTCCTAAGCCTAAGCCTTAACCTAAGCCTAAGCCTAAGCCTAAGCATAAGCAAGAAAGTGATTAATTAGTAGGGAGCGTATAGGACCCCTAAAAGTCTGTTAAGCCTGAAAGGCCATTCGAACGGCTAAGAAATCATATGCGACTCGGGATCCTAGCTTAAGAAGCGAATGAAGTGCGATCGTTTGAATAGAGCCTGTCATACACGTGAAAATAACACCAACAATTGCTGCCGACTCAACTTTGAGGGGGTGTAGCTCCGGTTCCAGGGGTTTCTGGTGGCCGGGCATGCACCGTTGGTCGTCGACTGTGCTCTATGTTAACAGATATCAATATCAGCCAGATCCGTGAGATGACCCTCTCTTCGGCACCAAAGCTGACTTTCTCGCAATCGCTATCCCAAATCCAACCCCTTCTTACCCAACCAACCAAAATAAATAACAAAAAGAACTAACGGTTTTCAATTTTCGGTTAAATTCTACCACATTTCCATCGTCCTGCCTTTTTGGCCAAACAGCCAATTTTCGTCTCCGGAAAATGTGACATTGACTGGTAAAGGCCGCCTTCTTCCTGCGATGACGAGCCAACTGCTGCATTGACTACGATTTCTCCTAAAGTCCTTCTGAGGTCCGCCAAACTTCTTTTTACGACGGAAATCCATCCAGAATCTGATAATAATAATAATAATAATTTTTTTAATTTTATTTTTATTACCTCTAATCCTTATTTCTACTCTTTTCTTCTTATCTCAATCAACTTCTTTCCTTTATTTTTTATTATTATCTATACGCCGCTTTCTGAAAACTATACGATTCAGTACCGTACACAGTGCGAAGATTCCTAAAAGGACGCCTATGTAGCTAAACCAATCACGGATTTGCGTACTTAAAGTATCGAGTAGTACCAAAAATTTAATTGTCATTGCCAACCGAGATCGGGCAGACATGTTAAGTGGGGGGTCGGCGGAATCGGACGGCTTGGTTTGCGTTGGACATCCCTACGGTCCCAAACTGAAACCCTAAAACAGTTCCGCCCAACTACCTCTGGGTAGCCAGCAATGGCCATCTATGGTCCTCTCTGATGGGGCCATTTTCCATACTAAAACTCCAAAACACCCCTAACGGAAATGGGCGTTTCTCAGGGGGCCGAGTTAGCTGAGGCACGTGCTATCCAGCGTTCGAAAGCTCACATCATGGGCTTTCAGAATCTGCAATAAAATTTATGGTGTTTTTGTTGTATCAAAAATAATCGATCGCAAAATATCGATTGATCACGATTTTATCAGTTAGGAGTAAAGTAGCTACAAAGGAAAATGAGATGACCAAATTGAGGTTTTCTGGTACGTCAAATTCATTGGCGACGCCCATTTACAGCTACGATCACTTGAACAATCGATAATTGATATTCGATCGATTATCGATTTTTTGCTCTGCAGACGACCCAACTACACAGGCTATGATGGTAGTGGTTTTCAGGCATGCTGATTTCAACCACGATGTCGGTTTAGAGCTATCATGGCGTTTTAATTCGATAATCGATATCGATTGATTATCGATTTTTTGCTGTGCAAATAAACAAAACACATAAGCTATAATTGTCAGTGGTTTTCGGGCATGCCGATTTCAACCACGATATCGGTTTGGAGCGATCATCGCGTTTTAATTCGATAATCGATATCTATTGATTATCGATTTTTTGCTGTGCAGATAAACAAAACACATAAGCTATAATGTCACTGGTTTTCAGGCATGCCGATTTCAACCATTATGTCGGTTTACAGCTATCATCGCGTTTTCATTCAATATTCGATATCGATTGATTATCGATTTTTTGCTGTGCAAATAAGCAAAACACAAAAGCTATAATGTCAGTTGTTTTCGGGCATGCCGATTTCAACCATTATTTCGTTTTTGAGATATCATCGCAGTATAGTTCGATTATCAATATCAATTGATTGTCAAGTATCGATTGTTTGTGAAATAGATAAAATAGTACAACTTCCGCCTTATGCGTTTCTTGCATTATGATTCTTGTAGCTAAGCTGGTGTCCGTTTACCCATAGTGAATACATCAATTAATGGTTGAAATCGGCATGCCCGAAAACCAGTGACATTGTAGCTTTTGTGTTTTGTTTATCTGCAAAGCAGAAAATCGATAATCAATCGATATCAATTATCGAATTAAAATGCAATGATAGCTCTAAACTGACATAATGGTTAAATCGGCATGCCGGAAAACCAGTGACATTATAGCTTATTTGTTTTGTTTATCTGCACAGCAAAAAATCGATAATCAATCGATATCGATTATCGAATTAAAACGGAATGATAGCTATAAACCGACATAATGGTTGAAATAATCGGCTTGCCCGAAAACCACTGACAATTATAGCTTGTGTGTTTTGTTTATCTGCACAGCAAAAAATCTATAATCAAACGATATCGACTATCGAATTAAAACGTGATGATAGCTCTAAACCGACATAATGGTTGAAATCGGCATGCCCGAAAACCACTGAATTATAGCTTATGTGTTTTGTTTATCTGCACAGCAGAAAATCGATAATCAATCGATATCGATTATCGAATTAAAACACTATGATTGCTCTAAACAGACATCGTGGTTGAAATAATCGGCTTGCCCGAAAACCACTGACAATTATAGCTTGTGTGTTTTGTTTATCTGCACAGCAAAAAATCTATAATCAAACGATATCGACTATCGAATTAAAACGTGATGATAGCTCTAAACCGACATAATGGTTGAAATCGGCATGCCCGAAAACCACTGAATTATAGCTTATGTGTTTTGTTTATCTGCACAGCAGAAAATCGATAATCAATCGATATCGATTATCGAATTAAAACACTATGATTGCTCTAAACAGACATCGTGGTTGAAATCAGCATGCCTGAAAACCGCTACCATTATAGCCTGCATAGTTGGGTCATCTACAGAGCAAAAAAATCAATAATCGATCCAATGTCGATTATCGATTGATCAAGTGATCGTAGCTGCAAATAGGCGTCGCCAATGAATTTGACGTACCAGAAAACCTCAATTTGGTCATCCCATTTTCCTTTGTACCTACTTTAGTCAGATGCTGAAAACTGATAAAATCGTGATCAATCGATATTTTGTGATCGATTATTTTTGATACAACAAAAATCACCATAAATTTTAGTGCAGATTCTGAAAGCCCATGATGTGAGCTTTCGAACGCTGGATAGCAGGTGCCTCAGCTAACTCGGCCCCCGGCTAAGAGAAACGCCGATTTCCGTTAGGGGTGTTTTCGAGTTTTACTATGGAAAATGGCCCCATCAGAGAGGACCATAGATGGCCATTGCTGGCTACCCATAGGGAGTTGGGCGGAACTGTTTTAGGGTTTTACTTTGGGGCCATAGGGATGTCCAACGCACACCATGCCGGCCGATTCCGCCGACCCCCCACTTTACATGTCTGCCTGATGGCTGCCTGATTTCGGTTGGCAATGACAATTAAGATGCATTTTGCGAGAAAGTCAGCTTTGGTGCCGAAGAGAGGGGGCAAGCAGGGCCATCTCACGGATCTGGCTGATATTTATATCTATTAAAATAGAGCACAGTCGAAGACCAACGGTGCATGCCCGGCCACCAGCAACCCCCTAGAACCGGAGCTACACCCCCTCAAAGTTGGGTCGGCAGCAATTTTCGGGCTCATTTTAATAGCTCTGACACCCTCCATTCAAACGATCACCCTTCATTCGTTGTTTTAATCTATAGTTACTCGTTTTGGAGATACATGAATATTAATGCAAATTTTGTTTGATCAGTAATATCTCAAAATAGAACAGCAGTAGAGAAAAACAAACGCCATTTTTGAACTCAGCGGGTCAAAATAAGTCGGGTACACTATTGACTGACAAAAGGTTCATTTCAGAAATGCATTATACTGAGCATTTATTTTAGGATTATGGCTTCTCACGGCATGTTTCTTAATGAAACTTTGGAGGTCCATAACTTACGACAGAGTAGCCGTAGCGCAAAAATATGATAATATTCTGAATCAGCGGAGAAAACTGCACCAGATAGATACCATATTATGTCCAGATTTGACAGATAACTTATTGTCTGAGTACCAGGGCATAAAAGTTACATAAGTAGCTCAGGAGCAGTCAGATTGAAAAACAGATGTCATTTTCGTAATCAGCGGGAAAAACTGCATTAGGTGATATAATTTTTTATGGCTCTGTACCCTAGATGCGACTGAATTGAGTCACCTTTCAAACGAGCATGTTATAGCAAGTGCAGCCGTTTTGTTCCCAAATCATAAAAATGCCGATATCTTCAAAAGTAGGCAACTTAGAGCAAAAATAAAGTTATTTTCGGAATCAGCAGCAAAAACTACGTAAGAAAAACTGCATTGCACCGCGGTTAATGGTCATACTAGCGAGTGGTGCCAGTCAAGAAAAAGGGTTGGTCTCAACTTTGGACGCCAATTTCTCCCGATCCAGAGCGAATCTAGCTAAACTGAATGCATTTTCGAACTCAGCACACAAAACTGCATATAACCGTATGCTAACAACTAAGCTTTGCAGAAAAAAATTTTTTTCGAACACCTTTGAGAGGCCAAAACACCCCCCTCCCCCCTAACCGCACACTTTGGGGCGCTCATTTTGTTTGGCCAACTCATGCCTAACTTTTGTTAAAACATTAGCTTGGCAGGGCCTTTGCACAAAAAGTTATAAAGATTTTTCGAAAAAAAAACGGAGTGGCATTTTGTGGAAATTTCGCAGTTTTCGGCGAATATCTCGGTAACCAGCTACGATCTGGAAACGGGAGTACCAGAAAATGAAAGGCCATTGGGCCAGCTACAAAACCATATGCGAGTCGGGATCCTAGCTTAAGAAACGAATGAAGGGTGATCGTTTGAATGGAGGGTGTCAGAGCTATTAAAATGAGCCCGAAAATTGCTGCCGACCCAACTTTGAGGGGGTGTAGCTCCGGTTCTAGGGGGTTGCTGGTGGCCGGGCATGCACCGTTGGTCTTCGACTGTGCTCTATTTTAATAGATATAAATATCAGCCAGATCCGTGAGATGGCCCTGCTTGCCCCCTCAAAGCTGACTTTCTCGCAAAATGCATCTTAAACTTTAAAATCTTATAATATTAAAAAAGAATAATCAACTATAAAACAAGCACTGCTGTCCACCGATCAATCTGACAGCAAAAGATCTCCCTAAAAACCATCCTTGAAGCGTAAAACAACTCATGTTCGTGTTTATCATGTTCAGGAGCGTTTAATTTTTACGCTTGGTAAGGCATAGTTTCCAATCCAAATCTCGAACACTCCATACCAAGTTTCGTCCGTCATCGCCGTCGCAACGAACGAACGCAGCAGAACTGGGCGTCAAAAACAAAGGGGCTGTGCAAAAATGACGTCATCGGTTAGGGGGGGAGGGGGGTTTGCCAAATGATGACAACCGATGACAAGGGGGAGGGGGGGTTCCGCCAAAGATGACGTCACTTTTGCCTCATAGGGAAGTTTTGAGAAAATGGCCTTCAAAAACGAATTGAAAGGCATTCTTAGGTTAAAATTAACAGTCTTAGTAGTATGAGGAGGCCTGGTTGGGATTCTGACCAACAAGTGCGAGAAAATTTTGAAAAATTAACTTTATAAAACGCATTTAAAACGTATTCTGGTCCTCATTAGAGCCCTGCATAGGCGCTCGGTAGAGAATTTTGGCTTGGTTGTTCCGGTTGGAGCCTGCCTGGGATGGATAGCGTTACTTTTTAAAATCTAGGTTGTACTTTTAGCCAAAACAAGCTTTTCTTTAAATCACTTTTATGTTTAGATTTGTTGCGTCATTAGAAATGTTTCTTTTGTACGTACTGTACGTAGTACTCGCACAAGTGATTTTGCAAGATATTTCGGCGATTTTACCTCTCCCAGAACGGGTCGGGTCGTCCGGCGCCAAATGTCAACCGGGCGGAGTCAAAATTTGATATTCCAGGCCAGGCCGTGAAAAGAGGCACCATGCACAGGAGGGCTCTATTTAGACACCTTTAGTAAAGTTATTCTTATTTTTAACAGGTTTTTTCTTTCTACCTGCACCAAAAAAGGTGTACGTACACTTACCTTACTTGGATACCTTACTGTTTTCAATACATGTAGTTCATATTAACTGTGTCGATGGCTTTTTCACTGAATTGTGATAAATTAGCAGATTTTCGAATTTTTTTCTATGTTTTTCTTAAAAATAACGGGAAGTCTTCTTAAAACAAACTGTTTCTAAATACGGGAAAATCTAGAGGAATTTAGAAGAATAACTAGTAGAAGAATCTAAGAACTACTGTCCCAAAATTTCCTCATTTTAATGCAGAAATTCTTGCTAATTCGGGGGGGGGGGTTGGAAAAAAGTGACGTCATTTTTTCGATTGTAGAGGGGGGTTTGGAAAATGATGACAACCGATGACAATGGGGGGAGGGGGGTCGAAAAATGGCCAAAAATCGATGACGTCATTTTTGCACGGCCCCAAAAACTAAATACCTGGCCACCCTTCAACATTGATACATTCCATCGTACATAGAAAAGTCAAATTTTACGCCCACCAAATTTATGCCAACCTTGATCTACCCTGCTAGTTTTCCGCTTGACGTCAGATATTCCTCAGCCTACACTCACACTTTCAAAAACCAGTATACTTAGCATAAAACAGAACACCCTTTAATCGCTCTAAAATTTTAACTGACAAATCTATATACATTCAAACCACCACCATATCATGCGTCAACATGACTTCCATCTTTGAACCTAAACAATACCAATGTTCCCACAGACACAGACCTGTAAAACGCGTCCTTGTACAAAACAAAAAAAAGCAATTTTCAAGTCTCGTATATAGAAAGCTCAGCGCGCGCCAAATTTAAACGTATAATAGGGACCGGCAACGGCGGCCAATTTTGCGCCGCTCCGCGTGCCTAACTTTCTTCGCACGTTTTCACCACACTGGTGTCGCGGGGATCAAAACATGCTTTTTTAAAAAATGCAGCTAGAAAAGCGCGTTCTTTTTTATGGTTTTTTGTTTTGATTATTTTAACATAACTATTCACCCAAATCACCTTGCTATACGCTAAGCTGCAGTTGTTTTCGGCTAAAATAAGCGGAAAAACAGCGTCAGTGTAAAAAAAAGTTTATGATCTCAAAAGGTGCGCCCGACGGTATTAATGAGGCATTGATCATCTTTCGTTTGAGCCATTTTTTTCGGCATCGATGCAGCCAAAGATCCCGGAAATCAGATTGAAATTTTACATGGTTAAGCATAGGCAGAATCGGTATTTTTTCAGAAAACGAAAGTTTGCTCTTAAACAAAGAACAAATAAAAAAGGTGCGCCCGCTTAAATTTTAGTTTAGGTGTTGCTCTTACTAAAATCACTCAGATTTGGCGTCCTAGGTTCGTAAAAGATCCCGGAAATTGGGTTAAAGTTGATGAGGTCGTTAAAATTAGAGGGTATCGAATACGAACGTATTGGGGATCCTGAGCAGCCCAAAGCCAATGGTTTATATTTTGCTTCTTGACAATCCTTTAGTAGTTTTGCGTCTCTGCTAATCAATATATGGTGAATCCTGCTCAGGCTTAACGTGTGTAGTCAATAAATATGGTACAAAAGCGGAAAAACCTGTAATCGCTTATTCGAGTTAACTTCATATAATTCGTTTTCATTTGTATGTCAGTGGAATTCCTTCAAATTTTCAGCGTTTATTCATAAGTGTTAAAGATATTTTTTGCCCAAATTTCAGCTGCATATTCCAACGCAAACAGGCACGGAAGGTAGTCCAGTAACGAACGAAAGTTGGATAGTGTTAGGTGTAGCTGGGGGGAATCAGGGAAGGTCAGAAATGGACTAGATATTAATTAATTAACTTTCTTATGACTATACAACTCCGGAACGTGCGCTATACTGATGCATACCCCTAGGGGTATTTTTATATTTGGAAAACAAGCCCTCAGGAGCGTGTCCTGTACTGATGCATACCCCTAGGGCACACATGGGTCGGGGGTAAGGGGGGTATACCCCTCCTCCTCGGCCGGCCATACCCCCCTCGGCCGGCCATACCCCTCCCTCCCCACCCACCCCCCTCCCAGAGGGAGGAAATTTTCGCTTATTTAAGGCAAAATAGGCGTTTTTTGGCCTTTTTTCGGGGGGATATTTTTATATTTGGAAAACAAGCCCTCAGGAGCGTGCCCTGTACTGATGCGTGCCTAGGGTATTTTTATATTTGGAAAACAGGCCCTCCGGGAGCGTGCCCAATACCGATGCGTCCCCTAGGAGTATTTATATGTTTTTAAAACAGGCCCTCCGGAGCGTGCCTATACTGATGCGTCCATCCAGGGGTATTTTTGTATTTGGAAAACAGGCATACATGGGCCGGAAAAATCCGGAGGGGGTTATGGGGGTCCAAAAAAAGCCAAAAAACGCCTATTTTGCCTTAAATAAGCGAAAATTTTCTCCGTCTGGGAGGGGGGTGGGGAGGGGGTATGGCCGGCCGAGGGGGGTGTTGGCCGGCGAGGGGTATACCCCCACACCCCTGGCCCATGTATGAAAACAGGCCCTCCAGAACCTGCCTATACTGATGCGCCTCTAGGGTACTTATACAGGGTGTGCCAAAAAAAAAAACAACCCAGCAGATTTTTCGCTGTAGCAACCGCAAATATCAACCGATTTGAATGAATCCTTTTTTAAATGAAAGATAAATAAATTCTTGAAAGATTGATGTAATGTTTATTAATGTACGCTGCTTAGTTCCTGAGATATTCACTCTCAAAATCAAAACAGTGATTTTGGCAGTGAACAAGAGGGATTTTTTATTATTCCACTGCACTTCGTAATAAAACGGACTCCTGCTACTGCTGAGGGCTATTGGAGGCTTTACTAGTGACACATAAACTCGATTCACTTCAACAGTAAAGTGTCATTAGCCCCCAGCAGTAGGAATCTGCTTTATTATGAAGTGCAACGGAATCGCTCTTGTTCTTTGCCAAAATCTGTTTCGACTTTGAGGGTAAATATCTCAAGAACTAAGCAGTGAATCTGAATAAAAATTGCACCAATCTTTGAAGAATTTATCAATCTTTCATTCAAAAAAGGAGTCATTCAAATCGGTTAAGATTCATGGTTGGAAAAGTAAAAAATCTGCTGGGTTGTGTTTATCATTCTTGTTCACTGCCAAAATCTCTGTTTTGACTTTGAGGGCAAATATCTCAGGACCTAAGCAGGCTATCTTAATAAGCGATTCATCAGTCTTTCAAGAATTTATTTATCTTTTATTTAAAAAAAGATTCATTCAAATCGGTTGCGATTTGCGGTTGCTACAGCAAAAAATCTGCTGGGTTGTTTTTTTTTTGGCACACCCTGTATATTTGTCAAAACAGGCCCCCGGGGCTTGCCCTATGTTGATGTAGTGATCATTAGACTCGCCAGGCGAAGGGCTTTCAAATGATATACAACACGACCATTTTGGGCGATTTGGAATGTTTCCAAAAATAATCGATAATCGATATTTATCGATAAATCATGTTAATTAATAATAAATTATGATTAGAAACATTAATTTTTGTTTGGGATCGGTTCCTGATTCCCCCGCGCTACACCTGATCCAGAATTTCTCACCAAAGTACAAATCGGAGGAAGTAGGGGGGCCAATCCGGGGGGTCTGGAATATTTCGGGTGGGGGGGGGCAGACCACCTGTTACATGTATTGTAGCAGCTCATCCTTGTCTTTAAACTGTAAGTGTAGTGTCTGAAACTGTAAAAGAATTGTGCAGAATACATCGGAGAGGGAGAGTGGAAAAGATCGTTTTGATGGGGGGTACTCCCCTATCGGGGGGTTGGCCCAAGTCGGTGGGAGGGGAGCAGAACCCCAGCCCCGCTGTTACATATACAAATGTACCTGGAAAACACAGGAATACCAGTTCACACTCTACTATTCAGTTCTAGTTCGAGCTACCAAGGTGTTTGTTCGGTATATAAAGGTGGTAGACGCAGTCCTACAGTCTTGGTATATAAAAAATGTAAAAGAAAATCGCATTGCGATTAGAATGACACCGGTTCCATCAAAATCGGCGCAGGGGTTTACGAGTGACAGTCTGATAAAGTACATCGGTCATCGGTATGCACGCTGCGGTCAACTTTCTAGGAAGAAAAGGTGGCACGCTGGGTGACGCAGTTAAACGGTCATAACTCGCTTATTATCCAATCAATTCCGTTCCGGTTTGTTTTGTTAGACTGCATAAACTGTGCTCTTTTAAATTCTGAAGCCGAATTTCGCCTAGGAGCATTTTGAATTTTCGCGTGCCGGTCCCTACGTATAAACTATTATTTGGTACGAATAAACTGTCAATAATACAGTTTTGCGGGCTTTGGCGCGCTGCCGCGCTTTCAAGATTTTCGCCCAAAACACAGTGTTTTAGCTTTGATTCGTTAATCAAGACAAAATTGGCTGGTCCCAACTTAGCGGGATTAACGAGACATGACTATATAAGGCTTATACAATGTGCTACGATGTTCTCTATTAGTCGATCTTTCAATCCTCATTCATCAGATTGGTTTCCTCAAATAGTCTTGGGAAACAGCTTCATCATAGCTGGGTGGGGCATCTCCAATGAAATTCTGTGAAGCTGAGTCATCCTAAAACTCAATGATCAGAATTCATGTAGAATGTGCAATGAATTCTACAAACAAGGCAAGTCAAAACAAACCACAAGAGAGAGATAAACAAATAACCATACCATGGCAGGGTTGTAGACCATAAGCCAATTCTGTCTGTCATAAGACGAGAACAATGTTTCTCCACAGACAGACAGTTCCACTGATGCGACCACGGACCAGCCAGCACTGTTGTAATTTTCCAGCAACTGTGACAAAAGTCTTGATGAAAGCACCATGTTGTCTGTTTTCATCCTCCATGGATTACCAGACAAGTTAAACGAATAAGAATTAACTCTGCCCTCAGTGAAAATTGCACCTAGATTGTTATCACATGTACACAAAACAGTGCAAGGCAAGTTTCTGAATAACATAGAAATCTCATACACGTTTGTACTTTGTACATACAAATGTACATACGTATTTGTAAAGTGCTTCGTACCTTCCTGCTCAATTCCAAATGGCCAATGACTGGCAATCGTGTTTCTGGCGATGGAGGTGAGATGGTTGTCCGTTTGAATTAGGCGAATATCAGCTTTACCCCACAACTGCATGCATGCATGGCGTATATTATTTGGTGCACAGCGCTGCAGCACAAAATAGCTTTTGTTTCGCCTTTCTGCTATCGGTATCTAAAACAAGGCTATATGGCATATATAGGAATTATTCAATCAGTCAGTTACTTCTGGTTAATTAGATTCAATCAAACTAAATAACACTAAACTACAATATAAATAAACTAAAAACTAAACCCAAACGTGACGTGACGTGACGTGACGTGACGTGACGTGACGTGACGTGACGTGACGTGACGTGACGTGACGTGACGTGACGTGACGTGACGTGACGTGACGTGACGTGACGTGACCAGCATTAAAAATTACAGAAATATCGAATGCTCTGTAAACTGCCCATCCATTATTGAGCAAAGTTGCCAGCAGTTGAAGCAACAGACAACGACCATCGTATGACTGCTGTTCATCATCTGTGCTCCAAGGATTACCAGATAACTTAAAGTTTGTATGACCACCCTTAAAATTTCAAATACACAACAGAACACGTTTTTGTCATTTTGAACATAACAACCTCAACACTTTCTGTGTTTTGCATGCCGCGGTTCCAGTGGCTCAAAATACACTGCTGAATGGCAGCAACAAGGTGAGTGTCTTTGGGATGCTCTTCTCCAAAAACCAGTCTAACTTTATCACCGCCATTCAAGGCCATCACCATTAGACTCAGCTCTTCTGACCCTTTGCCTACTTGCGTCAACTAAACATCCATCAATGCACAATAAAATAAGAATTAAATTACTTCAGAAAAAGTATCACCTTTCTCCAGTACAAGTTGACAGCAGAACAGCGGACATTGGCTTGATAAGCTAGTGTGTGTCCAAGCTTGTGAAATTTGGTAAAAATCTCCATTATTATTTTACTTGAACGGATTGTCTGCAAGTTTTTCTTCAAATTGCCTTTATTTTGTTCGAAAAGGTATGGGCTTGCCTCAGCAAAATCGTTGTCATACCAAGGATAGCCCTGGATCTTAAAGGCAAATTGGCGATCTCCAAATGGTTCTTCTTTTTGAATCCAACTTTCAATGGAACTCCTCACAATAGAGTTTTCCTTTTCGTCCCCTCCTAGTAACTGCATTTTATCTCTGTAGACCAGTGATAAACACATAATGTCTACTTCTCCCTGAAGTAAAGCATCTGTGAATGTAAAGAAATAGGAGTATATAATAAGTACAATTTACTTTATCTGATAAGGGCAAATATCGAAAGAACCAGACAGTTTCGATTTGAGAAGGGTATTTGGCATCAGCTGAAATTTTGTAGGGAAGAAATACTATGAGCAAAATAATAAGTCAGTACATACATATCCAACTAATTATAAGACATACATGTTTTGAGCACTTTAGAGCTGCAGAGCACAAGATACCAGCCGGTTCTAACCAGTTCCCCAACCAAAAATAGCATAAACCGGTTCATCGCAGCTACGGTGGAGCTGCTTGCATTCAGTTTGAACGGATTGGTGACCAGTTTGAACCTGTGCGCTATCTCACTCGCAACAGAATATTCTTGCAGACCGGCTAAACTCAAAACTCTGTTAAAAATATTACAATCTACTATTAAATCACTTACGCTCCCATTTTGTTTCGATGCAGCTTCTGACCAGTCGGACTACATCCTCTGGAGCGTCGATTACATAAAATTTGTCCGTATCTTTGGTAAGCAGCGAGAAATTTGTGTGTGGCTTAGAGAAAGCCATTCCTAGCGAATAGAGGCTTAGAAGAGAATTGCAATCGTTACCATGGCAACTAACTACCAGCTTAAGGCAATGGCAGTAAATACATACATACAAAGAAAAACAATGTAGAAGAAAGGTGTCTGAGAATGCGACGACCGACCTGTTCTGTTAGTGATGTAAAAATATGGAATTTCAATTTCAATTCAATTACAAGTAAATTATAGACTCACTTTTTAAGTTTAATTAAATTAAATTAATTGAAATGGTTTCCAGTATTTTCAACTACAATTATATTTTCAACTGGATGCGCAAAACTTCAATTATGCAATTTTTTAATTAATTTTTTTGAAAATTGTTGTATTTTTGCTGTTAGAAAGCAATGGCATACCCAGGACTTCGAAAAATGTCTGTATATAAAAGTTTGGAGACACCGAGAAAATTCTAAAAGGTTACTTTTTAAAAATATCCATTCAAATGGCATTCTGGGGTAAAATTTACTGTATCGATATCTATCAGCACACACACAACCTGAAGGTTAATAACTTTTTTATAAGATCTCTTTCTACCTTTACCAAAAAGGGGAGTACACACAACCACCATACGCCCAAAAATCACTCTTTTTTAACTTTTATGAACTACGAAGCGAAAAGCAGAGAGTAAAATGTTGCAAAATAAAACAAAGTCAACATAAAATTGTTGGTTTAAGTCTAATCGGTTTTCGTTTTAAGTCATTTCCGCCTCTAATAATTACGCATTTACTTACATTCACCATAGGAAATTATTGAAAAAGCAATTGAAATTCAGGCCAATTTCTATTAAATTACAATTAAATTATGGCCCAAGTTTTGAATTTCAATTAAATTAAACTAATTTTTAACATCACTATGACATTTTACCTGGCCTTATTTAGTTTACACGCGCTTGCACGCCGCCCAAACAGTGACGCCAAAGTGACGGCATCTATTAGCAGTCTGTGCTGTCTCATGAAAATCAATAGCTAAGGGCGGTTCATTTTCAAAACATGCGAGTTGCTGCTGCCAGCCATACATGTACTAGGGGGTTTGACGGGTTTACGAAATCCCTCATAACCCCACCTACTGTTGTTTGGTATCGGAATTTCCGTTTGTGTGTGTATGTTTATACATTCAAATGTGCATAGTAATTTGTGTATACACATTCAACAAATATATGTGTATGATACTGAAAATGAAATTTTTTTGTAAATCTTTATCTTCATTTCGGATTGAGAGAGCGAGAAATTTGCTAGCAATTTACTAGGAATTTACTAGCCTCATACTCATCCATCTTTCTCCACTTGGCCTTGTACCTGATGTGCTGCTGTATATGCAGGATACTGTATATAGCCAAGCTTGACGCTATGGATATACCTGAAAGTAGGGCTAATAGCGAAGTATGATTGGCAAAAGTCAGTCTCTAGGCTGACAGTAGATTCGGCAAATAGAAAACTACTGAATGTGTTGACGTTAGGGAAGAAGTTAGAGAAAATTCTTGCTGGTGCTTCTCTTCCTGCTGTTGCTTGTTCAGCTTGTTGAAACTTATATACAATATACAGTTTTGATTTTAAACGGTACCGGAGTTTTCCACTTATAACACAAATAGGCCAAACGGGTCACTTTTGACGCCCTTTTGAAAACCATGATCTTATAATAACTATAGTGGTCATATAATCGGAAAATCTCCAGCAGGCATTATTTAGATGACCGAAAAATTTGTAGCAAATTCTAGCAAATTGTTAGCAAATTTCTAGCACATTAATATCAAATTAAATTTGAAATTTCAGTGGCTAACAAATAAATAGCTAGTAAATAAAATTCCCGACAGTTACAAGATCCAGGGGGAGTGATGAAAGATTTGCACTGTATATAACACTCACTCATCTAACCTGTTTGTGCTGTTGTTTGTGTATACACATATACCATACACAAAAATACACATTGTTTTTTCAACGTGCATACACAACACATATGTACACATACACATTGAAAATTCGGATACACATTACCATACACAAACAGTACTCAAAATGTGTATTTTTGTGTATGTGTATTTGATCAGTAAAAGTGGATAAAATTTCTAACAGAACCGTAAAATTTCTGTGTTTTTCCTGCAGTAGTAAACAGTAGATATCTTCATAAAGCCTTCAAATGGTCTAAGTAACTCGATTTCAAAGCTATCCAATGTTTCAAGCAGCAGACATTGAGACATTTGACTTTTCTAGCATTTCTGACGGAAAATCTACCAAAAAATTTGCATTTTCAGTACAATACACATACACAAATATACACAAAAATACACATTGTTTTGTTGAATGTGCTTACACAAATTACCACACACATTTGAAGGTAAATGTGCATACACATACACAGGCACAAACGGAAAATCCAATACCAAACAACAGTACCTGTTTGTCATTGTTTGTGTGTTCTTTCTTACAATAAACTCGTCACTACCAACTGTATTTGAGCAAAAACAGCAGATGAAAATATTCAGCATCATCTTTTTGCAATCAAGGAAATAATTCATTTGTTGCGAAGAAACCGAAACACTATGTACTTCAGTCGTCATATTGACTGTTCACAGAGAGGTTTCCAAAATGCGCACAACAGCGTTTTTCCTGTGTGGGCTAGCTTTAGGCGTGGACACTCTGAACGGGTTTCTGTGCGCTGAACTGCTACTTCTGTCACTGCTCTGGATAGGGGAATGGCGGGGTGAAGAACAACAACCAACCAGCCACTTCCTCAGCAACTCTCTTTTGACCAGTGGATCCCATTTTAGGTATACCAACAAGCGGAGGGCACTTACCGACATGAACAACAAGTTGACTATGTCGCTGATGTATACGTAGGTGTAGTTCCTAAAACAACTTGGCACTGTTCATACTCCTGCCCGCTAGAAAAACTCCGCAACAATCTTTGAAACCACATTTGTAGAGCCTTGCTTTACTCAATTCCCCGAGAGCTATTGACTAATTCAAATCAGTTACACAGATTGTTGAGCAGAAAACCTTACCACCCATGATCATCGCCCACCAGATAGGTGAGCCATTTCTCCACCACAATCAGCAGCACATGCGGTGCATTGCAGACCAAGTGAGTGCTGACCACAACAGCTGTTGTGTGCACTGCAGCCTGCTCCTTATCGGCTAACTGTATGAGCTCTTGGGTTAGACTTCGCGACAGCACCCGTACCACAGTCTGCAATAGCTCATCTCACATCGAAACAAAAATGTCACTGCATAGACAGGGGCTGGAACATTTGAATTCTAAAATTCTGGGTTCAGGTGAGAAGACCATGGTACGCAAATTTTCAAAACAACCCTTTCACGATACAACAGACTTGTTCTTCCACAAGATGTGTCCTAAGCTTGTCAGATCTAACTGGCCCAGTACTGACCAACTACTGTCAAAACCCGTACATCCCGTCGTGACATTTTAGTGGCAATTTGACGAAGCGTATCTTGACGACTGATGCGTCTGTCTCGTAGGTTGCGCACAATGGCTATATTCAGGAGGATGAGAAGGGCAAAGGGTAGCAGGGCTTGGCTCAGGTTACTGTAGATCTCGAACTTGGTGTATGTAGGGTGGAAGGCCAAAGTGGTGGCCACTATGTCCTTCCGGCGGAACTTGTCATTGCACTGGGGCCACGATTCGATCTCCACTGCCCAGTAGGTGGACAATCGGAACAGAAAACCAAACAGAACGCTGACCACACTTAGGACGACCCGATAGGAGGTGTTGTGGAACATCCTAAAGTAAACATTTTATGTTGAGAAAAAGTGATGGTATTTGCATTTGCTACACGGTCATATAACAGCCAGGCACTTAACGCCGTTTATGGTACCGCCACCGGTGTAAATGGTAATCTTATATGGTGTCGGTACCATAAACGGCGTTAAGTGCCTGACTGTATAATGCTTCGTGTTTATATGATTTGCTGTTGATTCTGCTCTGTATATAACTTGAACTTTGCAAAACACTGATGCTAAAGAAAGAATACCTCCAACAGCCAGCCCTTTTGTTAGACATCCAGGACCAGCGTTGAATAGCAATGATCATTAACAGCAGAGGAATATTAGTTTGACTGACCCGACTTAGTCCGAAAACAACAATACTGTAACCAAAATATGCATCATATGCAAGTTCAGAGTGTAGATGATAGGCCCAGCCTTGAACTCCAAACAGCAACAAGTAGCAGACACACAACAAACAGTCCATTAGGGCCAGAAGTGTCTGGGTGAAAGTGAGAATGCGCTTGCGAAATATCTCAACCAACAGTGCATTGAAGATGGTTCCAGTGAAAGCGATCAAACTGCCAAGGGTTACCAACCCGAAACGGAAGGCTGTAAACTCGTGAACGTAACCGCACACGACGGTCTCGATTCGGGTTTCGTTCCAGGTAAGCTTGGTGCCATTTGGAAAAAGTGCACTGATCTTTGCCAGATCGTTCAAGCCATCCAGAACCTGCACCTCTTGCATCTTGTCAGCTAGACTTTGACAAATTAGAAAGTTAAACGGTCTACTTTACGAGGTGTCACTAACTACCTAAGCTAGCGATCACTTAGTTTAGCTACAATATGTCGCCTGACTGATTGAGGGAGCATGGGTTCCTTGATAGTCGGTTCTAGGACAATTCTATCTGATTTCTCAGCTCATAAACTAATGCTGTGCTGCCTTTCTGATTGTTGAGGCTAACAAGGCTCGGCGTTAGCCACGGCGCTTTTTTATGAAACCTTTTGGCATTTTTTCTCTAGAACACTCCTTTAGCCTCATGTCAACAGTGCTAGCTCGCGTCTTGGCCACGGGTAGTTTACTCTATCTCGTGTGACATGGCGACCCTGGCATCCATGAGAGCAATTGTTTTGTTTGTGGGGTCGAAACCAGTCGAAGCGACTGGAAGTAGTGGACGTAAAGCCCAACCTAGACCGCCGAAAGCAGGTGATGGCCAGTAGGTAAATGGGAACCAAACCGACGCTGCCTAAGCACCTAATGGCAGCAAAGGGGAGGGTTGATCTGATCCGATTTGCGGGGGGACCTTACGGCCCTACGCTCAGACCTATGTGGTCCACTGCGCGACCCCCCGCGGTTCGTCATCTCGGACGTTTCCCTTCTATCACTGCCAGCCACTCTAGCCATGCTGTTGGGCGCCAGCTACTAGAGGGTGCCTGGCGCGTTGACGTCATGGTGCTGTCAGCTCCCGACGGCTTCCCGGCCAGTGGTGCTAAACCGGTATTGGCCTTATTGCTGGTTTCTCAGACAGTCCTTACTCCCTGTCGTCATTTGATCTTTTCCAACGTGGCATGCTTTTGGAGCGGTGCAACGGCAGATCCAGTTGGGTCCCAATTTACCTACTCACTGTAACCAGCTTTCGGTGGCCTGGGTGGAGCGTTGTGCCAACGACCAACTCTTTGCAGCAAGAAACTTGCCGCGCCGAGAGGATGAGCGCACGACGTCGCGCACAGTGGCCATGCGGCCTAAACCACTACACCAACTCTGCCGGCCAGGGGAGGGTTGTTTGGCAGGGCTACCTCCTTGAAGGGCTCTCAAAAGAGCGACGGGTGTCCTGAGCTATCCGAAAGGACAGTGGAACTAAAAAACAGCCAAACAAACAATAACTGCGTGCCATTGACTGTAATGGCTTCAATTACGTATACATTAGCTAGATTAAACTACTGGCCACTATTTATTTTTAGACCCATGCCTTATAGTAAACGATGGACACATGACAAAGGAATAAGTGTAAAACAAATGGTTGGTTTCTCTAGTGTCTGTACAAAAAAGAGCAAGCTTGTCCTATGACTGACTTTTATTAGAAAGGACACGTATCAAATTACTTGCCTGCCGACCGGCAAAACAGCATTAGCGTTTTTTTTCTGATGCGCGAAATTAGTTGAAAACAAAAGAGCAGAGTGCTGCATACCGATGATTAAGCCGACAGCACTAATGCACTAATTTTTTGATTAGCCAGTTCGAGAATAACAATTTTCAATTAATAAGCTTGTTTCGCACAGACACGTAAACATGTCTACCAAGAAGGGAATCTATCGGAAGCCGTGTGCTTTTTTATCGTTTTCGTTTTCGACGCTAATTTATTGAGTAGATAGGGTAGCATGACAAATTACGGTCCGATTGGGATGCAATTAAAGACTAAACTGACGCAATCACGATGACGTCTGGTGAATCATACATGACCACTCACTTGCCCCTTTGGTAGGATGGCTGATCTGTTTAAGTCTAACCATACATAGGTCTCTACTGGAAGGGGTACTTGCGGAAGCTGAAAATTGCAGGTTATGTTTGTTACATTGCACGCAAGGATTCAGCGAAATCGGAGATCATCGCCCAAACTTCTACCAAAAGAGGCCGAAAAAGGTCACCAGTAACTAAACCGGCTCTTAAGAGTCAGTCTCTGATTCGATCGAGTCTTGGTATGTCAAGTTGAAAATCGAACTTTTGCGTAGAGACCTGTGCGTTGGTGTACTAATAGGCATTCATGAGTTATGTTAAACCTGCAAAGGGTTTATGGATTTGACGCTCCATTCCCGAGATACAAGCCGCCAAAAATCTTCCCGCTTAACTATGGGACCAAAATTCTCAACTCGAATTTCTTTTGTACCAATAAGAGTTGGGACTAAAAAATTGGGGATTTTAGGTAACTTTTTGAGTAGTTTAAGAATTTTTGGTCCAATATTATTTTTGAGTAAAATTTTTTTTTGCGACCACCTTTGGCCGGCCCTAGCTCATACATGTAACAGGGGGGGGTCTGGGGGGGGGGGTCTGCCCCCCACCCAACTTAGGCCAGACCCCCCCACATGGGCCCCCCCCCCCCCGCCCCCCCCCGATCCGCTTACACCGACCCCCCCCCCCCCCTCCGATTTTTCTGGCAAGTAAATTTTCGAGCAAATTTTTGCAATTTTTTACACTTTCACACACAAAAATTGCCAAAATCGCCTGCAAAACAGCACTTTTTAGCTGTATTTCAGCCCAAATTAGCGATTTTTGGCAATTTTTGCCCAAATTAGCGATTTTTCTCGATTTTTGAGCGTTTTTTAGTGCCCACCCCCCTCCCCCAAAATTTTGGCTCAGACCCCCCCCGGCCGGCGCCAGACCCCCCCGCCCCCCCGCCCCCCCTCCCCCCATCGGCGGATGACCTGTTACATGTATGCCCTAGCTCGTCTGGAACCCCCCCCCCTACACAGTTTTTTTATTTCAGAATTTTGTAGCGCTATCAATTTGCCAGACTTTGGTGTAAAGCATTTTGGGCTGCGACCCGACATTCGTGAGATATTCGCCTCCGAATGGCCAAAACCGTGCAGAATTTGCTAGTTTTGCAGTACACAAAGCTACGATGCCGGATTACTTTCATTACAATAAGAGTTGGGACTAAAAAATTGGGGATTTTAGGTAACTTTTTGAGTACTTTAAGAATTTTTGGTCCAAAATTATTTTTGAGTAAAAAAATTTTTTGCGACCACGTTTGGCGGGCCCTAGCTCGTCTGGAAACCCCCCCCCCTACACCAGGTTTTTTTAATTTCAGAATTTTGTAGCGCTATCAATTTGCCAGACTTTGTTGTAAAGCATTTTAGGCTGCGACCCGACATTTGTGAGATATTCGCCTCCGAATGGCCAAAACCGTAGCTTTGTGTACTGCAAAACTAGCAAATTCTGCACGGTTTTGGCCATTCGGAGGCGAATATCTCACGAACGTCGGGTCGCAGCCCAAAATGCTTTACACCACAGTCTGGCAAATTGATAGCGCTACAAAATTCTGAAATAAAAAAATCTGTGTAGGGGGGTTCCAGATGAGCTAGGGCCGGCAAAGTGGTCGCAAAAATTTTTTTACTCAAAAATAATTTTCGACCAAAATTTCTAAACTACTCAAAAAGTTACCTAAAATCCCCAATTTCATAGTCCAACTCTTATTATAATGAAAGTAATCCGGCATCGTAGCTTTGTGTACTACAAAACTAGCAAATTCTGCACGGTTTTGGCCATTCGGAGGCGGATATCTCACGAATGTCGGG
This sequence comes from Sabatieria punctata, assembly GCA_030248155.1. Taxonomy (NCBI): domain Eukaryota; kingdom Metazoa; phylum Nematoda; class Chromadorea; order Araeolaimida; family Comesomatidae; genus Sabatieria; species Sabatieria punctata. The sequence goes on along the minus strand of JASANB010002016.1, from coordinate 36,084 downwards.
TCGCAGCCCAAAATGCTTTACACCAACGTCTGGAAAATTGATAGCGCTACAAAATTCTGAAATAAAAAAAAACTGTGAGGGGGTTCCAGACGAGCTAGGGCCGGCCAAAGGTGGTCGCAAAAAATTTTTACTCAAAAATAATTTTGGACCAAAAATTCTTAAACTACTCAAAAAGTTACCTAAAAATCCCCAATTTCATAGTCCCAACTCTTATTATAATGAAAGTAATCTGGCATCGTAGCTTTGTGTACTGCAAAACTAGCAAATTCCGCACGGTTTTGGCCATTCGGAGGCGGATATCTCACGAATGTCGGGTCGCAGCCAAAATGCTTTACACCAACGTCTGGAAAATTGATAGCGCTACGAAATTCTGAAATAAGCAAAACTGTGTAGGGGGTTCCAGACGAGCTAGGGCCGGCCAAAGGTGGTCGCAAAAAAAATTGTTACTCAAAAATATTTTTGGACCAAAAATTCTTAAACTACTCAAAAAGTTACCTAAAATCCCTAATTTTTTGGTCCCAACTCTTATTGGTACGAAAGAAATTAGAATTGAGAATTTTGGTCCCATAGTTAAGTGGGCCGATTTTTGGCGGCTTGTATCTCAGGAATGGAGCGTCAAATCCATAAACCCTTTGCAGGTTTAACATAACTCATGAATGCCTCTTAATACACCAACGCACAGGTCTCTACGCAAAAGTTCGATTTTCAACTTGACATAGGGATAAGGGCGGAGACTCGATCGAATCAGAGACTGACTCTTAAAGCTCGTTTGACCAGCCACGACTACTGTTATTTTACTAGTGGATTTTTATTTTACTATTTACTAAATTTACTACAAATTCAGCTCTTCAATTTAATTTTAATTTTTGTTTTACTATCACGCAGCTCCGATTTTACTAATTTTTGTTTTACTAATAATTTTACTCATTTTACTACTATTTTACTATGATTTTACTAGTTGTAGTGATGCAACCGGGAGCGGAATACCGGGATTCGGGAAAACCGGGATTACCGGGAAATGAGAATACCGGGAAAAACCGGGAAATACCGGGAATATCGGGAAATCGATCAAAACGCATGCAGCATGATAAAACATAAATGTCTTCAACATCCGGCTTAGCTATTGATAGCATTTCTAGTCGGTTTTCTCAAGGATTTTCTCTCATAACGGGCTAAACTACAGTACCCTGTGAGATCAAATTTATGTTGAATGGATTAGTGAGTTGGTTTGGCAGGAACCAGGCAGCTCGATGTCAATTGGACCAAAAGAGTTGTGTAAGAATAGCCAATCAATGAGTGGCTTTGCTCAATTGAAGGCCTTTATAAAGTTGGAAGCTTAGAACATAAAGTTTGCAGCCTAAACCAATACAAAAATATTTGCAACAAAAGGAAAAGCTGCAAAACATGGCTGTTCGCTCAAATTGAGCAAGTAGCAGTGATTTGAAAACTTATTCAAAGTTTTGCGTACCCTGGTACCGGCAACAGAAAGTTGGGTATACAGTAGATGTCACTGAAATACATAGTATCTGCGAAAAAACTGTCAACACTGCTACAAAATATATTTCCCGATATTCCCGGTATTTCCCGGTATTAGAGAATGTGAACCGGGATTAGAAACCGGGAGTGAAAATACCGGGAATTCCCGGTTCTTCGGGAAATACCGGGATCCCGGTTGCATCACTAGTTGTAAAGGTCCAATTTTTCATCAACGATGCCAAGATCTTATAACTGACTGATGTTGGTGCCAAAATAGTTGCTGAATTTGATCATGATACGAGGTTTTCCAGAACTTTAGAGACAAATATGTAAAATTTGAGTCACAAAAGTGCACCCACACATCTTTTAGTGCAAAATTGATCTACATTTTTCTTGAAATTCACCAAAAACTAGTAAAATAGTAGTAAAATTTCTATTTTACTATTGACCCCGTTTGGTAATTTAATTTAATTTTTACTTTACTATTGGCTCTGAATTTTACTTTTTACTATTGTTTTACTACTAGTAAAATGCCACTAGTATTACTAATTTTTGTTTTACTATACTATAGTAAAATAACAGTAGCCACGACCACCCTCAAAATTCAAATACCGTATAGTGCTGTTTATAGTACGCCTTATTTATAGTACTCCGGGTACTTTAAATAGAGACAGATTCTATTCGGAAGTGAGCAATTATCAATACAAAACGTGCCAACATAACAGTATTTTTGGTGGTAAACCTTGTTTATGAAGAAAAACAGTAAGTAATGCAATCATAGAGGTTCTTATGTAAAAAGGACCTATTTTTTATAACTAGGGGGCCGTCCATAAACGACGTCGTTCCAAAATCCCGATTTTTCGTACCCCCTCCCCCAAAATCGCCTTGCGTCGTTGCTTGGGGCCCCCTCCCCCTACGGCGACGTCATTTTCGGTTTACCCTCCCCCGATAAATCGACAGTACATACAGTACTGTCACGTTTTCTTGTTACCATACTGCCCAATTAAATGAATAATCCTTACATAGCTACTCTGGGAGGGTTCTCTGTATGTAGTAGTGATGTAAAAAATTAATTTAATTGTAATTGAAATTCGCATAATTGGCCCGTTTTTAATTTCAATTCAATTAATCTAATTTAATTGAAATTCAAAAGTTGTGTTGTGCCATAATTTAATTGTAATTTAATTGAAATTCGCCTGAAATTTCAATTATATTTTCAATTATTTGCTGTTGCGAATGTAAAGAAATGCGCAAGTATTAGAGGCGCTAACGACTTCAAATAAAAACCTATTTAGGGTCTGTCACCTCTTTATACTGAACTCACTAGTGATGTAAAATTATGGAATTTGAATTTCAATTCAATTACAATTAAATTATGGGCTCAGTTTTTATTTTCAATTAAATTAAATTAAATTAATTGAAATAGTTTTCATTTATTTTCAATTACAATTATATTTTCAATTAAATTATGGAACATCGGAAAATTTCAATTGTGCAATTTTTCAATTAATTTTTCAATTTTTTTAAAATTGTTGTATTTTGCTGTTAAAAGACAGTGACAGTGACCCAGGACTTAGAAAAACGTCCATGTAAAACTTTAGAGACACCTGGTTAGCCTGCTGCATATAATCAGGCGACCAAATTTTAAAAATTTGCCTTTTAAGAGCCGGTTTTTCTAAGGGTCGACCCTTCCCGGACAAATCTCAACTTCATCTCTCCGATTTGGCTAAAATTTTGTATTTTGGTATAATTTAACCTAAAAAGATGTTTTATCACCTTCCCGGTCGTTTTTGTGAGACTCAATTTTTCGGCCCAACTTCAGATCTCGGTTTATAACTCTGGAACTAGTGAACGTAGAAACTTGCGGATTGCATATTTACAATCACATGAGCGTTCTCTTTCAAACGATACCCCACGCGACTGAATTCGAGAGAAAAATTTTTTTCGAACCCCTTCTGGGCCAAATTTGACCCCCCTAAAAGTGCGACTACCGCTATTTTATTTCATAAAAATGTAGCGCTATTTATTCGCTTTTGATAGCACGAAAAAAATCGAGAAAAAAAATGGGCGTCTAATTGAGTTTTTGGGCCTTGAAAGTTGTCAGGTCGAAAATTTGCCCAATATAAAATTGCCTTGTAAAGAGCATATCTTTGTCAATTTTGCACCGAGTTCAGTGATTTTTTGCACACATATTGCACTATATCCCTGGCACATACTGCACTGTTCACTTGGCGCCAGTTCTACGTTTTTTGGTCACATTTCAAGATACATTAGTTTACAAAGCAAATAGAATTTTCTGATAAACTGCAGTATCTTTCTGATAATTCGACAGTTGCTACTTTGTTACTGTCTTTTTTACCGTCTTGTCACTAGCTACCACTACGTACCTACAACTAGACATGGGGGAATGGGGCTGAAGGGGAGGTTGACCCCCTCTGGCTCTGACCTACCCCCCTTCAGCCGGCCTCTACCCTCTCAATTTTCTTTATGGAAAAATTTTGTATAGAAAATTATGACAAAAGCATGCCTAGATGCCTAGATTAGGTGTAAATTAGCTCAGAATAGCTTATTTATTTTTATCTAAAAATAAGCAAAAACCTTGATTTTAGTTAAAAATCGGACTTTTTTTACTTACTGTAACATCCCCTCAACCCCCCTCAGGCGCTCCCACCCCCATCAGCCCCCTCAGGAATCGAAAATTCTACCCCTCCCCATCAGCCGAAATGCTTGCCCATGTCTACCTACAACTATTTCAGAATCCAGATTTATGTATTTATTACTGAACATAGCGTGCAACAGGAAGGACAGGAGTCTAATTATCTAAAATACGCCAAGTGCGTATAGGGATGGGCAACGTAAATTAAAATCGGTAATTTACGTACACGTTATTTCTGTTTTACCAGATTTTAATTTCCGTAATCGTAACGTGTTACGGAAATTAAAACGGCCAATTTCTTGCTGTAACGCGTTACGTAAATTAATTTCCGTAACGTCGTAACGAATAAGATTCCAGCCAAACGTAAATTAATTTTCGTTTTTCTTCAAAAATCGCTCGTAGGTAGTAGCAATCGAATATCGCGGAAAAAATTATAAAATTAACTGTATGCAATGCAAATTTTAATTCTGTGTTTGTTCGATTGGAATTGCATTCGTATTTTTGAAATCTAACTTCACACCAAAAGGAAGGAATGAAATGTGGGTATGTTTTTTGGCTGAATTACTGTAACTGCTGAGGGTTTTATAACTGCGCAGCAAAGCAACTAGCCAACTGCGTATGTACTGCAGACTGTAGTCTACCTACCGCACACTGATGGTTAAACGTATGACAGTACTTACATATAAGATTAGTAGTGAAGAAAACTATGTAACTCCAGTTCTCTGTTTGAATGCATTTTAAATGTACAACATACTGTTGGCAAGTCCGACTGAACCTGGATCTACATTGTATTAATAGGTTTTTAACCTGAAATTTGTGGACTTTAACCTGAACCTTAACCTATTTTATTTCAGCCAGAGTTGAACCTGTTCCGTTTTATTGGACTTTCTCAACAGGTTCAAATTTCAACTGCAATTTTTAGGCAAACTATGTAAAATTTTCGGTTGGATTGCACAAACTTTTTAAGATTTCATGTTTTTATACCTATTTTCAAACTGAAACTGTCAGGAAACGAAAGTACACTGCCCTGTAAAGTCTGATGTATGTTTTTCTGCCAGTAGAAAGGATTATAGCTCAGAAAAGTTGCAAGCAGTGCAAAATATCTACAGTTTTTAGAGATATCGGTGGACTTGAACCTGAACCTATTCTCCAGGTTTTTTAGAAGATGGACTTGAACCTGAAATTTCGATGTTGGATTTGACTTGAACCTGAACCTATTTTTCAACCCTCAACTTTCCAACAGTAGTACAACACCTACATATGAATTTATAGTTGCTTGGCTTTTCTGCCTATTTTCTTATACAGGGAGATAACATATTGACAAATTCAAGCCTTCAAGAACGTATCTACAAGATATTTCGACCGGAAAATTGACCGAAATTAACCGGTTTAGCAGTTCGAAGAGTGGGATTGGGCTTCTGTGCGACAAGCGCAAAAACTTTTCGAAAAATTAGCCTTAAAAGTCGCATTTAAGTTTCAGTAGTAACTAAAAATATGTCTATAATACAACAAAACAATGCGGTGGGCTCAGGATTCAACAGAAAAATCAGTTTTACGCTAGGAACGTAAATTAATTCACGTACGGAAATTAATTTACGTATTGCTAAATTTTAATTTTCGTATTCGTTTAATTTCCGTATCCGGATTTTTTTAATTACGGTAATTGTTAAGCGTAACGTAAATTAAAAATCGGCGCTTAATTTACGTTACGCGTTACGAAAATTAATTTACGTGCCCATCCCTAAGTGCGTATAAACCGCATTCCATTTAGACTTCGCGCACTGACCGGAATTTTGGTCTTGTAAAACGTGTGCCCTGGAATAACATTCATTGAGATATGAGATAGACCTGAAATAAATTTTTGTTGGTATGTACTTTCTATGTAGGCACTTTTGTATGCATACCAAATGTCATCCGGTTTTGAGATGTCCAGATCGTCAAGAAACAGTTGCACTGATGCTATCTCACCAATATAATCACCCCAAAATGTGTAGGCCGTATTGGTATCTATCAGGAACAATAGGATTCCTTGGTAACTGAACTGGAGCCAGCCTTCCTTTCTTCCCCCATGAAAGCCTGTTGGGTTAGTTTTTTCGGTAATTCAAAGAGCTTTGAAACTTGCCATTAGGCATAACATACTAAGTGGGCAGCCGAGTAGCTCAAAAGGCACTAAAATTGAAGCATTTCAAAAACATACATATAAGGTGCATCCATTTGTCGCGCGATCTGCTAAAATCTGTGTCCTTTTACAACTGATTCAATACTTTGATGCTAGAAGGTGCGGATTTCTTAACTATCATATTTTTGAAATTCTTCAATTTTAGTACGTTTTAAGCTGCTGTGCTTCCTACCTAGTAAGTTACAGTATACCTAATGGCAACACCAATCATTTCTGCAAGTTTCAAAGCCCTATTCTTTGAATTACCGAAAAAAATTAGAATTTGCATGGACCACTATGATTCTTAGTTTTCGGGTCATAAAACCCATACAAGTTGGAATTTTCGCACCAAACTTGGAAAATATGAAGCATTAATTTTTGCTTGAAATTTGGGTCAAATCGATAAAGAACTGACCGAAAACGGAACGTTTGAGTGAAGGTAAAAAAAGCGACTGGGACTGGCGCCAAGCAAGAGCCAGCAAGGTCAAATTTGTGCGGTATGTGCCAGGGACACAGTGCAATATGTGTGCAAAAAATCACTGAACTCGGTGCAAAATTGACAAAGATATGCTCTTTACAAGGCAATTTTATTTTGGGCAAATTTTCGACCTGACAACTTTCAAGGCCCAAAAACTCAATTAGACGCCCATTTTTTTCTCGATTTTTTTTGTGCTATCAAAAGCGAATAAATAGCGCTACATTTTTATGAAATAAAATAGCGGTAGTCGCACTTTTAGGGGGGTCAAATTTGGCCCAGAAGGGGTTCGAAAAAAAAATTTTTCTCTCGAATTCGGTCTTGTAGGGTATTGTTTGAAAGAGAACGCTCATGTGATTATAAATATGCAATTCGCAAGTTTATACGTTCACTGGTTCCAGAGTTATAAGCCGAGATCTGAGGTTGGGTCGAAAAATTGAATCTCACAAAAACGACCGGGAAGGTGATAAAACATCTTTTTAGGTTAAATTATACCAAAATACAAAATTTTAGCCAAATCGGAGAGATAAGGTTGAGATTTGTCCGGAGGTTAAGGAGCAAAAGTCGATTCCTAGAAAAACCGGCTCTTAAAAACGCATAAAATAGCATTCTGGGGGGAATTTAAAGTTAGTTCATTATTTACTATATATGTATATCATAAAGGTTTTAGCATTTTTGGGCAACATCACATCCTAGTACCCTCGCCAAAAAAGGGGTGCAAGCAAACCCACCATACATCCAAAAATCACTGTTTTGACTTTTATGAACAACATGATTAAGAGCAGAGCATAAAATATTACAAAACAAAGTGAGATCAGCGCAAAGAGGTGACAAACCCTAAATAGGTTTTCGTTTGAAGTCATTAGCGCCTCTAATACTTTACTTACGCATTTCCTTACATTCACCACAGGAAATAGTTGAAAATATAATTGAAATTCCAGGCGAATTTCAATTAAATTACAATTAAATTATGGCCCAACTTTTGAATTTCAATTAAGTTAAATTAATTGAATTGAAATTAAAAACGGGGCAATTATGCGAATTTCAATTACAATTAAATCAATTTTTTACATCACTAGAACTCACTATGTTTTGTAATATTTGATGCACTGCTTTTTATTTTGTAGTTCATAAAAGTCAAAACAGTGATTTTTGTATGGTGGGTTGACTGACACCCCTTTTTGTCGAAGATACCTAGGAGGAAGTGATGTTGCTAAAAAATGTTGAAAACCCTTAGGTTATGTACTGATGTATAATAATGAACTAACTGTAAATTTCCCTCAGAATGCCATTCCACATGTTTTTAAAAGGCAAACTTTTAAAAATTTTCTCGCCTGGCTGGGCAGCAGGCTAACCAGGTGTCTCTAAGCTTTTACATGAACATTTTTCTAAGTCCTGAGTCACTGTCACTGTCTTTTACCAGCAAAAATACAACAATTATCAAAGAATTAAAAAAATAATTGCATAACTGAAATTTTTCAAGGTCCCATAATTTAATTGAAAATATAATTGTAATTGAAAATAGTGGAAAACAATTTCAATTAATTTAATTTAATTTAATTGAAATTAAAAAGTGAGCCCATAATTTAATTGTAATTGAATTGAAATTCAAATTCCATAATTTTACATCACTAGTATGTAGGAACGTTTGACAGAATGTGCATAAATCGAAAATAATGCAATCAGAGTACCAAAAAATTCTGAAAAAAGCGACATCGTTTTTTGCTAACCCCCTACTACTGGTGTGTCGTCTATCGTCGCATTTCAGCCGACCCCCCTCCCCCCTCCCCTCTGGAATGACGTCGTTTATGGACGGCCCCTAGCTCCTTAAGGATCACTAAAAGTGTCCGCCAGAGTGTCCGGGCGGACACTCGTTTGTCCGGCCGGACACGTGTGTCCGGGCGGACACAAAAATTTCGTCAAATTTTCCAGTTTGTCTCGGACATTTCAGCAAGGTGTCCGAACCACTGTGAATGTGTTCGGACCGTGTGAAAGTGTCCAAACAACTGTGAATGTGTTCGGATCATGGGAAAGTGTCCAAACAACTGTGAATGTGTTCGGATCATGGGAAAGTGTCCAAACAACTGTGAATGTGCTCGGATGATATGGGTGCACAAACGATTGATGGCTAAGAACATACATAGTAAACGGACTGGGCTAAGCGCATGCTTCTGAGCCGGTTGGCGAAATGTAATGTACTGTTAATTGCCTTCTGCTCTTTAAGAACTCTGTAACACCTATACTGTAGTGTTCTGCAAAATGTTCAGTCCGGACTTGTGGCTCCAACAGTTCTGTCCAGTTTGTCAGCTCCTGCGGTTTTGTCTGGCCATCTATCTCTCCAGGACAAACCACTGGGTGCAAGTGTTCAGTCCGGACTTGTGGCTCCAACAGTTCTGTCCAGTTTGTCAGCTCCTGCGGTTTTGTCTGGCCATCTATCTCTCCAGGACAAACCACTGGGTGCAAGTGTTCAGTCCGGACTTGTGGCTCCAGCAGTTCTGTCCAGTTTGTCAGCTCCTGTGGTGTTGTCTGGCCATCTATCTCTCCAGGACAAACCTCAGAGTGCAAGTGTTCAGTCCGGACTTGTGGCTCCAGCAGTTCTGTCCAGTTTGTCAGCTTCTGTGGTGTTGTCCGGCCATCTATCTCTCCAGGACAAACCTCAGAGTGCAAGTGTTCAGTCCGGACTTGTGGCTCCAGCAGTTCTGTCCAGTTTGTCAGCTTCTGTGGTGTTGTCCGGCCATCTATCTCTCCAGGACAAACCTCAGAGTGCAAGTGTTCAGTCCGGACTTGTGGCTCCAGCAGGTCTGTCCAGTTTGTCAGCTCCTGTGGTGTTGTCTGGCCATCTATCTCTCCAGGACAAACCTCAGAGTGCAAGTGTTCAGTCCGGACTTGTGGCTCCAGCAGTTCTGTCCAGTTTGTCAGCTTCTGTGGTGTTGTCCGGCCATCTATCTCTCCAGGACAAACCTCAGAGTGCAAGTGTTCAGTCCGGACTTGTGGCTCCAGCAGTTCTGTCCAGTTTGTCAGCTTCTGTGGTGTTGTCCGGCCATCTATCTCTCCAGGACAAACCTCAGAGTGCAAGTGTTCAGTCCGGACTTGTGGCTCCAGCAGTTCTGTCCAGTTTGTCAGCTTCTGTGGTGTTGTCTGGCCATCTATCTCTCCAGGACAAACCACTGGGTGCAAGTGTTCAGTCCGGACTTGTGGCTCCAGCAGGTCTGTCCAGTTTGTCAGCTCCTGTGGTTTTGTCTGGCCATCTATCTCTCCAGGACAAACCTCAGAGTGCAAGTGTTCAGTCCGGACTTGTGGCTCCAGCAGTTCTGTCCAGTTTGTCAGCTCCTGTGGTTTTGTCTGGCCATCTATCTCTCCAGGACAAACCTCAGAGTGCAAGTGTTCAGTCCGGACTTGTGGCTCCAGCAGTTCTGTCCAGTTTGTCAGCTCCTGTGGTGTTGTCCGGCCATCTATCTCTCCAGGACAAACCTCAGAGTGCATTAGTTCAGTCCGGACTTGTGGCTCCAGCAGTTCTGTCCAGTTTGTCAGCTCCTGTGGTTTTGTCTGGCCATCTATCTCTCCAGGACAAGCCTCAGAGTGCAAGATTCACAGAGCACGAAATTGAAATCGACAAAAAAAATTATTATATAACTGACTGACATGCATTCGATTGGTCTGATCTCTTAGCGGTGTGTCCTATGCTGCAGTCATTCATGCGTATAATCCAGGCTCTTTCACAGTTGATTGAATATTTTTCCTTATTGCCTAACAGTTAGTTACATGGTAGTTTGGACCCTTTCGTAGTTGTCTGGACATTTTCTCGTTACTGTCTGAACACTGTTATAATTGTTCAAATAGTTTGCCAAAGTGTCCTAGGCAAGCCAGAAAATCTGACAAAATTTTTATGTGCGACGGGACAAACGAGTGTATGGCCGGACAACTAGGTGTCTGCCTGGACAAAGGAGTGTCCACCCGTGACCTCACCAGTGACGAACATGAACCCTAAGGAGTTAATTCCCACACTGTTTATGTCATTTATGTTGGCAGTGGTGACTAAATCTGGGATGCCTAGTCACATAAAAATTGCATGATGCCATTTTAAAAATTATCTTTAGGTGGTTTATAATGGTCTTTGTCCAGTTGAATGTTGTGTACTCAATGCATACGTTCTGGACAATGTTGCGCGTACTCAAGCGAAAATGAGCTCTAGCTAAAATCTGTCTGCGGCAGGTCTAAAATTTGTCCGTTTTTGGTCCGCCGCAGTAAAAAATTTGTCCGAATGTGTGTCCGGCTGTCCAGGACACAAGGAGTTTTTTGGTCCGGGGCAGTCAAAAAATTTGCCCGAATGTGTGTCCAGCTGTCCAGGACACGGATTTTTGGTTCGCGGCAGACAAAAAATTTGTCCGAATGTGTGTCCGGCTGTCCAGGACACAAGGATTTTTTGTCCGCAGCAGACAAAAAATTTGTCCGAATGTGTGTCCGGCTGTTCAGGACACAAGGATTTTTGAGTGTCCGGCCGGACACGCGTGTCCGGCCGGACAAATGAGTGTCCGCCCGGACAAAACTTTTAGTTAGCCACCGGTGGCTAATATGAACCTTAAGGAGCTAGGCAGTAATTTGCGCAAAGAATTTCACATACATTGTACGTGCAATTGATAGTTTCTCAGAGCAGGCTTTGTAGAGTACCATACATGTTGTAGTACCCGAGGAAACCCGACTACTACTATAAATGGATTCAATTATATTTTTGGCGAACCCTAAGTGCCATATGTATACTGTATAGTACCCGGGTACTATAAACAGCACTATACCGTACCGTGTCTATATGAATAAGCGGTTTTGTCTAATAGCGCTGCACAGTATGTTGTTGTACATCTGTAGGTACTAGGTAAGTACGTACGAACAGCCAGTGACTCAATATCTGTTTGGTCCTGATTGACGTGCTATATTAGTAACGGTAAGGTTTCTGTTTGCCAGGCACGACTATTAATTGCTGCAGCAGTGACCCAGAATTCATTAAGACATATTAGACGTAGAGCCGGCTGCAAGAATGCTTAAGGCGCTGCTTGTGATATTAGTTCTGTGTCAGCTGAACTATGCTTTCTTGCTGCGATCGCATTTTCACCGTGTTCCGGTGATACTGAGGAACCTGAAGAACAGAACTGGTAAAAGAGCTCTCTTTGACCAGCTGATGGAACGGTCAAAAATGCTACAACCGAGTTTGTGTAGGTTTCAATTAAATTACAGTATATCACTAGTTGTCATTTTGCATTTTCTTCAGACCAAGGTCTGTTCGACTCGTGGTGGCACATTTTCAAGAATGCCAATGCCGATGAACCCGTCAACAAGCCGCCCAGTATCCGCTTATGGTGACGTTTGACTTGAAACTTTTCATTCATCCATTGTTGAATAAAATTGAATCTTCATCATCATGTGTTCTTGCTTTTGATGGATTTTCTAGCCTCTGACATTGGAAATGACTAAGTCCATGGCTTTGTAAATAGGAAATTCAGTGTTTTGACTTTGTAAAACATTCTCGGCAAATACCGAATGAATACCGGTATCTCCTTAGGACAGACCGTCTAAAGTCGGATTTTCTAACCGTGGCTAACCGGCAGCAAATTTGCGACGGATAGAAACACGACTTTCGGTGGGCGTCAAATTTGTCCGACGGTAAGCTTTCAGAGCCTCTGACGGGGCGGAGCCTCAATCGATTGACTAAATCGGTTCCTTACTTCGAGATTTCCGACTTTAGACGGGACATGTTTGTTACCGTAGTCGTTAAATATTGTTATCTGCTAATTTAGTGCAGGAAATAAGTTCGAACGGCGGCGATTTTGAATGTTAGTCGAGTTGAAATTTGTACCTTTCCTTTCGTAATCAACAGCAGCTAATCTTTAAAAATCCTCTGGAATAAGAACAAAAAGCTGAGCGGTAAAAGCTAGAGGCGGCCCGAAGTGAAATGGAAACAAGGCCGCGCTCGGAGATAAGTGCGTCGGTCCATGTCTAGAAGGCTAGGCACCTGCGCATCTAACCGTACCTAACCGTGCTTTCTCCTAACCGCTTCCTAACCGTGCAGTTTGGCAAGCGTTCAAGTGGGCGTGGTGACGGTAAGAATTTAGTACCAGCCCACAAATGGGCGGGGGGCGGACGGTAAGCATTTTCGAAATTGCAAAGTCGGAAACTACTTACCGTCAGGAAACTACCCCAAATTGGAGTAGGGTCAACGCCAACCGGGTATAGCGGTATTTTTGCCGGTATAACCGATTCCTGAAAATGCTATACCCAAACAACAGTATACCTAATAAGACTAGCCGGGACACAAAAGTTGCGAAAACCGTTTTCAGACCATTTTGGCCGTATTTTTGTATTTTCTAAACCGCGAAGCACGAACCCATCCCTAATAATAACACGGCACAACAAAACTTAAACATATACATACATAAACACAACACAACTTTATTCGCACACCGGAAGGGCTTCTCACATACTCAAGGTGTTCAGCAAGTTTACTATAAGTTTTTAGGTGAACTATAGTTGAAAAGCTTGGCAAATGTTTACAGTTTACAACGGTATGAAGCCGCCGAGCTCACAGCTTCACTAGCGGCTAAGCAATTTAGTAGTAGCGGGTTAGTACGAATTTTAAATTGAATCGATTAGGCCGCAAATGCAATCTCAATAGTTGCCGCTTGCTGGCTGTCTCTCCAATTACGGTGGTCCATTCAGCCACAGCTGTGTTAGCATTTCGTGCCGCTGCTAAAACATAAACTGACCATATCGGGTGCAGCAGTCGTAAACAGCTCCGGTTTGGTTTCTGTCTGAATTAGCGCGCTAGCTAGCCTGATATTTTTAATAACACAATTGAGTGTCTTTTGTCTGAGGCCTATTATTCAGCTGCTAACAGATTGTGAAAAAGTGGAGAATTGGAGGTTAGTCGGCCTAAAAGTTTAAACTTTTTGTACTTATTTACTTATCTTTTTCTTCACTGATAAATAGAGGCACGGCGGCCAACTTGGGGCGGAGACCGGCGGTCGGCGATGCACAATTGTGCATCGTGCACATTTTCGCTCGGCCAATCAGCGCAAGCGGCCAAAACTCGGCCGGCCGACAGCGCTCGCGGGGAAGGTAAGCAGCAATTAATTAGCTGACCGGCTAATTTGAGCCGCTGCGGGCGTTTATTGCCCTTTTTCGATGGAAAACTTTCCGGTGCTTATTACACACCCAGGTGCATATCTGTTATTTTTGATGGATCAATTAGCGTCTGGGACAGCGTCTGGTGGTATGCAATGAAAGACCGCTTGTGAAAGGCCGTCCCGGTTAATCTGCTATTGATTTGGTTGGGAAAGTGACGTTAAAAGGTGCCGCTAATCCAATCGGCCTCGGTCCTCAAATACTTTTTGCATCAGCGGTAATTGATGCCGAATTGCCCAAAGAGCATGATCGAATGTGCCGGCAGTCGGCTCTGGAGGTAAATACAGCTTCTTTCCATTCTTCAGTTTGCAAAATGTCGCCCGAGATCTCTTTATACGATTCATTCCTTAACAACATTTAATTCTACGGCGCTGTCTCAAGGTGACCCTACTAATAAACGGACGGGGACGGGGCTAAACGCTAAAGCAACGTTCGTTGTCCGAGCGAGCTCGCAGACCGCCGGCTACTCCTTAGCAACCAGCGTGTTGCTAGGGAGGGGGCGTAAACAGCCCGGGCCGCGCCGACCAATGGCCGAAATCTCATCGATTAGCCAAACCGCCGGCCAGGCCAGTGCTTAAGCCAAAAAGTTGGCTGCCGTGGGCAGGATATATGTACAATTAGAGAACTAATAGTATATTGTTACAAAATATAATGCACAAAGTAAGTTTTGAACGAACCTAACTAAAATGATTGTACCAAAATATATCCACTTAAATTGTTTGTTATTTGTTTGACTAGTGTGTACAAGATTGTCAATAAATTTTTCTTCGTCATTACAAAGTTCGTACCCCTACAGTTTGAATGTGCCTAAGTAGCAAAGTGTATACATATATAGATAAGGTGTTCTCATGAATCGACAGTCTTCTTACAACCGAGTGCATGTAAGAGCCGGTCAGATTGTTTGGTTAACGCCTAACCTTGCCCAAACTAGATCTGATTAGACCAGTAAAACTTGTTGACATCCGTAGCGCACGCGAGTGCAGTCCAAAAAGTGGGACAGTAAGTGTTCTTCTGCTTTTTAGACTATAGAAAATATGATGGCAGCTAAACAGGAAGAAGATGCTATGCTTGCCGAGAGAAAGCCGGAAAATTTTGAAGACCTGCTAAAGTCGATAAAGGAATTCGGACTGTGGCAAATGCTAATCATTGGAGTTTCGATTTATTGTCAGATCTTTATGTCGATGACTAGTTTGGTGGTTGTCTTCTACCAAATCACACCAGAATTTGCATGTCAACTACCGCTCAACCACTCAATCGATTGGAGTTTGAAAGAAATTAGGAATTTTAGGTTAATTATCTTTTTCATTAGATGTACAGGGTGTGCCAAAAAAAAACAACCCAGCAGATTTTTCGCTGTAGCAACCGCAAATCTCAACGGATTTGAATGAATCCTTTTTTAAATGAAAGACAAATAAATTCTTGAAAGATTGATGCAACGTTTATTAATGTACTCTGCTTAGTTCCTGAGTTATTCACTCTCAAAATCAAAACTGTGATTTTCGCTGTGAACAAGAGGTAATTTTTCTTTTTCCGCTGCACTTCGTAATAAAACGGATTCCTGCTACTGCTTAGGGCTATTGGAGGCTTTACTGGTGACACAGAAACTCGGTTCACTTCAACAGTAAAGTGTCATTAGCCCCCAGCAGTATGAATCTGCTTTATTATGAAGTGCAACGGAATCGATCTTGTTCTTTGCCAAAATCTGTTTCGAGTTTGAGGGCAAATACAGGGTGTCTCAAAAAAAATGATCACATTTCTTTTTACTGCCATTTCCGCAAATTTTGACCAAATAGGCTGAAATTTGGACAATAGGTGCCAAAATTCGGGGAATTTTATGTGTTAAAGTTTGGTGCACTAGGCTTGACTCATTCCCGAGAAATTTCAAAAAAAGTGAAATTTGTTAAATCAATAGTGAAAGCCGGTCACCGAAAAAATGATCACATTTCTTTTCACTGCCATTTCCGCAAATTTTGACCAAATAGGCTGAAATTTGGATCATAGAAGCCAAAATTCGGGGAATTTTATGTGTTAAAGTTTGGTGCACTAGGCTTGACTAATTCTCGAGAAATTTCAAAAAAACTGAAATTTGATAATTTCAATAGCGAAAGCCGGTCACCGAAAAACGTTACATTACAGTATCGCCTAAACTCTAACGATAGCGTTGGAGTTCATGCGTCAACTTTTTACACACGAATTACCCTGAACTTCGGCGTTTACACTCCAAATTTCATCCAATTCCGACAAAAATTAGAAAAGATACAGGAAAAGGAAATGTTTCCATTTTTCGTGACCGGCTTTCACTATTGAAATTACCAAATTTCACTTTTTTTTTAAATTTCTCGGGAATGAGTCAAGCATAGTGCACCAAACTTTAACACATAAAATTCCCCGAATTGTGCCACCTATGGTCCAAATTTCAGCCTATTTGGTCAAAATTTGCGGAAATGGCAGTAAAAAGAAATGTGATCATTTTTTTTGAGACACCCTGTATCTCAAGAACTAAGCAGTGAATCTCAATAAAAATTGCACCAATCTTTGAAGAATTTATCAATCTTTCATTCAAAAAAGGATTATTCAAATCGATTAAGATTCATGGTTGCAAAAGTAAAAAATCTGCTGGGTTGTGTTTATTACTCTTGTTCACTGCCAAAATCTCTGTTTTGACTTTGAGGGCAAATATCTCAGGAACTAAGCGGTCTATCTTTATAAGCGATTCATCGGTCTTTCAAGAATTTATTTATCTTTTATTTAAAAAAAGATTCATTCCAATCGGTTGCGATTTGCGGTTGCTACAGCAAAAAATCTGCTGGGTTGTTTTTTTTTGGCACACCCTGTATATTTTTATTTAAAATTGCCCGAGTAACGTTAATTGCAGAAATTGAATTATATTTCTATTGTAATTACATTACTAAACTAAAATCTAGCAATCTAACTCAATGTTACAAATTTCAACAAATTTTCAATCTTTTTCAATCTGCAATGTGCAGGGTGTTCAAGAATTAACTAGCCCAAAAGAAATTTCAATATCTCGAGAATGGATAACGAAAAATTCTGAATTTTTAACATGCTTTAGGTATTATAGGAAAGTTTTTTACGAAAAAATCTTTTGGATTTCATCACAAATGGAGTGAAAATTCGTTCATTAAATATCCCGTGACCTGGCACCATGAGACTTTTTCTTCTCTGAACATTTGAAGAAGCAAGTCTACCGGAAATCATTCTGTACACAGATGCGAATTAGCTGAAGAATAGAATCAGGGAAGTTTGTGCATCTGCGTTCACGTTCCACATCGAGAGAACACGGTTGAATTTCAAAGAACGACCGCACAGAGTGATTGATGTTAATTTGATAACACACTGAATGCTTGTAGACTGGAAAATCACTTTCCAATAAACAGGTCATATTTAAGCTTATTCCAGTAATCTGACAAAAATTGTTTTTCATAAAATTTTTTAGATATTACCTGAAACGTATGAAAAGTTCAAAAATTTTCGCCAATCCATTCTCGAGATATTGAGGCTTCTTTTGGGCTATCTAATAGAAAATGAAATGCAATTCAGCAACCAAGTCTAAGCTACAAATAATATGACATACACTGTTGAATTGAATTTCGAAACTTCATCTTGACTCAATTATTACCTAGAGCGGAGCTGATAGATACTCTTTGGTTATAACTCTTTTCTCTTAATTCTGTGATACACTGTACTTTCAGTTCTCCAATGAAAGATGGAGAACACGATGCATGCAGGATCTATGACCTTGATTATGAGGCAATTCTGACCGATAATTTCACAGAATCGATTTTATTTCTGAATCAAACGTTGTCTTCATCAAACGAGACCGAAGAACTAAGTTGTGATGCCTGGAATTATGACAGGAGCGCCATGACCGAGACTGTGGTCACGCAGGTGAGTGTCAATTGAATTGCAGTGGTGCCTCGCTAATATGGCCACATCGGGACAAGGCCCAAATGGCCATATTATCGAAATAGCCATATTAACAGATCATATATCACTATGTTTTCCATTGTAAGAATAGGTACACCAGCTAGCTGCCCATATAATCGAGGGAACCATATTAACGACGGCCATATTAACGAGGCACCACTGTATTTCATAATCTCTATATTTTGTTTCTTTCGTTCCTGATTTTAGTGGAACTTGGTTTGCGACAACAAATGGATGATGGAGCATGGCATCTTGCTCAATTTCCTCGGCTTTCTAGTTGGATCTTTGTTCAGCGGCTTTGTTTCTGACAGGTAGACAGTGTTACATTGCAATGTGCCATACAACACAGCACTGTACTACTGTTGATTGGGTATACCGAACCCATACCGAAAAATGGGCATGCAGAAACACATTCTATTACGATATCCCTCAACAATATCGAATTTGAAGGATTTTTAGTTCTCTGACCCAACTCCCTGCCCAAACTTTGTCATTAGAAAGCGCTCAGCTAGTTTTGGCGTAACTTCACACGGCTGCACTTGTACTTAATTTGATGTACAGTACATTCACAATCAACAAAATAGACCCCGTATTTTGTCACTGCTCGTTAGATCTCCATACTGTACACTAGCAGACCTTAAAACTACAGTACAGTGGAAGCATTTCTCTTAGCCAAAATTATTTATAGAAACAATTTTCACTCCAGTAAACTAAAAATAATTTAAAAAATTCCTAAAAACTGTAAATCCCATTGCTTTTGATGGATTTTGTAGCCTCTAACCTTGCGAATTACTAAATCCATGGCCTTATAAATGGGAAATTCACTGTTTTGACTTTGTAAAACATTTTCAGCAGATACCGAATAAATACCGGTATACCGGTATTTTTTCGGATACCTACCCATACCGAACCGATTCCTGGGTATGCCGAAAAATACCCACCCATACCGAACCGATTCCTGAAAATGTCATACCCAAACAACAGTACACTGTACACAGGTGCAACAGATCCTCCTGCCCTCATGACAGTTGTATGTTCAGAGGTATCTAAATCCAAGTGAATATGAGTGTTGCAGACTGGGCAGAAAAGTGGCGTTCCTGGGCTCTCTGACGTGCATGTGTGTGAGCGGCATAGTGCTGAGTTTTGTACCCAGCTACACCTGGTTCATGATAATCAGGTTCTTCTTCGCCATGTTCAAAATGAGCACCAGTCTTTCTAATTACTGCTACGGTTCGTAATTGACTATAGATGAATTAGGCTCAGCTCTTACTAAGTATTACGCGAACGCTATTTTGTGGAGACCGAAACATCCTTACGCGCTTCCGCGCTTAATTTAAATCAGAAGAATGGATTACACACACTATGTAATAAGAAACTTTCTCATTCACTCACTTAGTCTAGCTGTTCAGTCAAACTACAGAGTTCTGAATTCGCTGGTAAGCTATGTCACGTGTGAAAATTTTCTTTCAGCCATGGAGTCGATGACAGGAAAAGTGCGCAACTGGGTTGGCGGTTTCTTCTGGATTCCGTTTGCCTTTGGCTACTCGCTGTTAGCTGGAATTGCGTGGCTAACTCGCGACTGGAGCCTTTTGAATCTCTGGATCTCTGCTCCTTGTCTTATACTCGCTTTCTTTTGGTGGTAACAATACTTCTGCATTTGGCGCTTTATACTAAACTTTACTTTTAGTAAAATCCATTTTTAGTGTGATACCAGAGAGTCCTCGCTGGCTATTGGTCAACGGGAAAATTGAGAAAGCAAGAAAAGAGCTGGAATGGGCGGCCAAACTGAACGGTCGCACGCTGCCAGACGTCAATCTCAGTCTAATTTCGTCTGATCTGCTTGAGGTGCGATTTTTCATAAGAAAGATTCTTTCCTTTTTGAATTAATTCGCTTGCTGCAGCAAGAAAAAGCCACTACGACAGGAAAGGAGAGCTTTCTGACTATTTTCAAGTACAAACCTCTTATGTTCAGGGCTGTTGTTATCTGGATAATCTGGTAAGAATCAGTTATTCTACTAAATTCGGCCTAATTTCGTAATGCGGGACAAGTTCAGGTTCGTCAATACGATGGTGTATTACGGCTTGGCGCTGAATGTGTCGAGTTTTTCGGGCAATGTCTTCCTCAACAACGCCCTAGCTGGTGCCCCGGTTGAGATTCCTGCCTACATTTTGACTGGCTTCCTGCTGCATCTGGGTAGAAAGCCAGCTTGTTACCTTGCCTTGTTCTTCTGTGCATTTTGTCTCATCGGTACTCCCTGGATTCCTGAAGGTCAGTCTAATGGAAAGGAGTTGTATACACTGAACATGTATGTTCAACAAAAACCAAACCTAATAGACCGAATTGAACCTGACTGCACTTGGTTGGTGCCAATTAGTGTACCTCGGGTTCGGGTACTATATTTGGAGACAGGTGTTCTAGCAATGACCCCTGAATTTCGCTAGATTAAGGTAGTCAACAGTAAGAAAAAGTTTGAAATACTGCCGTTTTTCTGTAATCTAAACGACACGTTCCAAACAAATAGAGTCTAAATTGAAGTTTGTCTGATAATTATTCAGGTTTCTTATGCTAGGGGGCCGTCGACATTTTCTAACTCCGAGCAGCCCACTGACCGCTCGGAGTTAGAAAGACCGAGTCGGAGTTCAGAGCGTAACTCCGAGTCGGAGTTTCGGATGGTCTGTATGTAACTCGATAGGGCTAATCCCCTCCCGTCATTGTGAGACTCAGCCAGCACTGCTTGCGCAACCGGCCACCCTCTGGCCCTCTCTCTGGGTCAAAACAACAGATCGCGAGTGATCTGCCACATGCTCTGACCCAAAGAAAAGGCGATAATCAGTTAGCACAACTCGGCTAATCTAGGCGGCCCGATCCACAAACGAACGCACTTTACTTACAACACATACTCCCATCCAGCGCAGTGCTGTCTATTTCTGTGCTTTGATGCGCAGTGTTTCTGTGTCAACTAATTATGACCACAGCGAACGCTAAAATTCTTGTTCGGTTTGACGGTGACACCACTGACAAAACGGTTCTGCAGAAAAATATTTTGATTGACTGTAGTGTTGAGTGTAAGCCGAGACAGACAGAGACAAGGGTCAGCGTAGGGCAAGCTAAACACGCACCCGTGTGGCTAATTGTTTTGCACTCAAGCTCAGCAGCTGTTAAATCTAATAAAGAGTGTGTCTGCATGTAAGTGAGATGCTCCCAGCCCATCGGCCTGGCGGCCGGCCCAACATGTGTTAATCTGTCAGAGATCAATCATTGCTTGACACCTGAGAGTGTCAAATGAACCCCGAGTTACTTGGCCAAACTCCGACTCGGAGTTACGCTCTGAACTCCGACTCGGACTTCCTAACTCCGAGTGGCAAACTCCGACTCGGACTTGCTAATTTGTCGACGGCCCCTAAATGCGCTTTTTAGTATGATTGAATAGAATAGAATAGAAAACTCTTCGATTGAAGAAACTCTTGAAATCCTGAAAGTTTTTTTTGTGAAATAGTTCTAAATTTGAAATTTGAAGAAGTCTTTCGAGCCAACAGCCAATTTTGTGCTAAAATATAATGCACCTCTTTCTGACTAATTTTGCAAAATTCGATTTAGTGTCCCCGAGTACACTATTTGGATTTCGGTTTTTGTCGGCAAAATCCTAAATTCCGATTGGTGTACCCGGACACTGATTCAGCACTCTCCGGTACGTACGCGCAGAGATGTTTGGGACTACTGTTGCTAAGTAAATTATAATTATAATTTTAATTATATTTTTTAGAAATTTACTAATACAAGTAAATTATTTGGTAAGTAAATTATAATTTTAATTATACTAAGAGTGAATTTTTGCCTCAAGTAAATTATAAGTATAATTTTAATTAATTTTTTTCAGAAATTTACTAATACAAGTATATTGATTGGTAAGTAAATTAAAAATTTACTTAGCAACAGTATTTGGGAGCTCTGTTATTAGGAGATTAATTTAGGCTGGTTCAAAACAGTTCTGGGTTTGGCTGGAAAACTGGGCATTACCATAAGCTTCGCAGTAATATACGTCTTCACAACAGAACTCTATCCTACTGTGATTCGGAATTCCGGTCTCTCTACCAGCTCAGCAATCTCCAGATTGGGGCCTATGATTGCGCCTTACATATCAAGTCTCAGTAAACTGGTAAATCGGTTTAGTTTAAGAGCAAAACGCATAGTACAAATTCACCGTTTCAGGGCAAAAGTTACGCCTGGTTACCGTTGTTCATATTTGGAGGCGTGGCGTTTATTGGCGCTTTTGCCACTTTTTTGCTGCCGGAAACCCTCGGTCAGAAAATGCCGGAACAATTTACGGATGCACTCAATCTTGGAAAAAAGTAGGTCTTTGTTGGTATTTTTTAATTGCTTCAGCTTTGAGTGCATTTTAGGAAAGCTACTAAAGATGTCCCTCAGGATACAGAAGATTTGTAATGCTATGCTCTTCCTAAATGAGTTATGCATTTCTTGAAACCTTGATACCTACAGTACCTTTGGCAGATTTCACATTGAATAAAAGCATAGCATTTAATGCGATTTCTATCCTGTGACTTGTTTGAGTAAAATAATGAAATTTGACTGTTCAAGCAGTTCTTGAATAATAAAACCAATTCACCCTGATTGTCAGTCCATCTGATCTTTTTGAAATGTTTACTAAAATACAACCAGACAAGGACATAGGTTAGAAAATGACAAAAAGTAGTTTGAGCTAGGTCAGTGTTTCGGTACTGCCAGTTTCTCGATGGCTTCCCGAATCTCCTTCTCAGTCTGAGGTATCCAAAAATTTTGCAGTTTATCCAGTCTACCTTTAAACCAGGCAGGGATTTCTTTCTCCTTTCTCACTAACTCCACCCATCCACCGACATCTTCTTTCATGAGCTCGAGATCGGCTCTGAGCCGTTCCAACTGAGCTGGGTCACGGTTGCCTTTGTTCTTGCTCTCTTCCAGCTGCATTCTCACCTGGTTCACTTCACTTTCCAGCCCCTCCACTCGCTCTTCTGCACTCAATTGCTGGTAGGTCTCCGGTCTTGGTGCATGGAACTCTTTGGTATCTTCGATTGGATTGAACTTTACATGTTTTGGCTCGTTGACCGTCACTTTGTAGGGATGTCGCAGAATGCCGCTTGGCTCTTCAGATGCCAGATGAGGCGCACTTTCAACCGCTTCCTTGGCTTCTTCTACCACTTCTTCCACGGCGTGGGTGAAGCGGTCTCGGCCCTTGAAAAATCGCTTGAACATTCTTCGATGCCGTGAGAGAGGGCCATCGGTAGTTGTAGGTTGAAGGAGAGAGACGATTAGGAGCAGCAGGAAAACGGTTGAGACCTGTAACTGAAGTGCAACTTTGAATTCAATCTCCTTCTCAACTAAAACAGAATATTCTCTAACCTGCATTTTCGGTCCTCTTCTTGACTAGGTGCACAACACAAGACTACAAAACAAGCAAAGACAAATCCAAAATTGTATGCTAATTTTCTCCTAATAGTTGGAGAGTTTTTGAAGCAGATTTATTTAGTCATTTGAACTGACTTGTGTTATTTGATGGGCCTGGAATTGCGGATTTTCTTAAATTAATGATTGATTTTGAGGAGGATGAAGGTGCTTCAAGACCAAGTTTCCAGATTCTTGTCTTCAGTATCTCTCATCTGGTGTAAACCGTATTTGACCGCATATTTTATTGACGAATTGAAACCCTTTTCAACGTAGATTTTAATAAAGAAACATCTGCGATAATGGAAATGCATCTTGATTATAATTCAATATGGTTTTGTGATCCTTGCATATTTTAAATGCCATTCGTCAATGCCTCTTGGCGAAATCGAGAAAAATTTGACCGGAATAATGCGCTTTTAGGTAACAAGAGTTCCTGAAATACAACACCATATAATCTACAGAGACAATCACCGAAAATTTGAATACCATCTCGTCTTGTGTTGTTTTGCAGTTCTGTTTGTCAACTGAGCCAATATGCAGGTTAGTGAGAATGTTCTGTGTTGTTGTTGATGACAAAAGTATTTTGCTGCAGGCATCATCTGTCTTAGTCATCATCTTCATCTTACTCACTCAGCCCACCTCCACATCCAGCTGGTTCTTCTCTAAAGGAACTGTGAAGAGTGCAGAAAGCGCTGCTCTTGAAGTAGCAGAGGAAGCCAACGAAGGCGCGTCTCGCCTGGCATCAGAGCAGCCAGCAAGTATCCTAAGACGTCGGGGCCAGGCGCGAGTCGGCGAGCCAAGGCAAGTACACTTTGCCGACGCAGTCGAACTCGACCCAGAGCTGCCATACTTCCTGCCATCCGGAGGAATTCCAACCATGCAGGAGACAGTGGCATACAATCTAGTGAGGCGTCTGGAACGGGAAATGATGGCAATTCGAAACGAAGTGGCCGAGATCGAGGTGATGACCAAAGCTGGCTTGCGCAAGGACAACGGCATGGCTGACCTGCAAAAGTTCAAAGACAAGTTGCGACTTCTGGTAACTGAGGTCAATGAATCGGTGGACAAGTCTCGATTTTCCCCGCTGGCGGTGAGAGAAAGACTGCGGGTGCTCAGGGATCTCTACCTGCCGGAGGCTGCACGACACCTGAATGAAGCAATGGAGAAAGCATCGAATGTAGTTCAGTGAAGTGATCCTGTCGTTTCTATGGTTTTTGCCACTTACTGACCAAACAGGGTTATACTGTATTTGTTGCTCTGCACTTCTGTTTTACTTTCTTGCTATAACTCGCTTCTAACAACAACAAACAAAGTTCCTTCAACAGGCTTTATGAGCCATTTTATATCTCCTCTGCTCTGCCGTTCTGTTCTGTTCTGTTCTGTTCTGTTCTGTTCTGTTCTGTTCTGTTCTGTTCTGTTCTGTTCTGTTCTGTTCTGTTCTGTTCTGTTCTGTTCTGTTCTGTTCTGTTCTGTTCTGTTCTGTTCTGTTCTGTTCTGTTCTGTTCTGTTCTGTTCTGTTCTGTTCTGTTCTGTTCTGTTCTGTTCTGTTCTGTTCTGTTCTGTTCTGTTCTGTTCTGTTCTGTTCTGTTCTGTTCTGTTCTGTTCTGTTCTGTTCTGTTCTGTTCTGTTCTGTTCTGTTCTGTTCTGTTCTGTTCTGTTCTGTTCTGTTCTGTTCTGTTCTGTTCTGTTCTGTTCTGTTCTGTTCTGTTCTGTTCTGTTCTGTTCTGTTCTGTTCTGTTCTGTTCTGTGGCTATTTTATTGACCAATTGAAATTCTTATCAACCTGAATTTAGATAAAATCATGTGCTAGATACAGGGTGTCTCAAAAAAATGATCACATTTCTTTTTACTGCCATTTCCGCAAATTTTGACCAAATAGGCTGAAATTTGAACCATAGGTGCCAAAACTCGGGCAATTTTATGTGTTAAAGTTTGGTGCACTAGGCTTGACCAATTCTCGAGAAATTTCAAAAAAAAGTGAAATTTGGAAATTTCAATACCAAAAGCCGGTCACCGAAAAAACGTTACATTACATTATCGCCTAAACTCTAACGATTGCGTTGGAGTTCATGCGTCAACTTTTTACACACGAATTACCCTGAACTTCTGCGTTTACACTCCAAATTTCATCCAATTCCGTCAAAAATTAGAAAAGATATAGGAATAGGAAATGTTTCCATTTTTCGGTGACCGCCTTTCACTATTGAAATTACCAAATTTCACTTTTTTTGAAATTTCTCGGGATTGAGTCAAGCCTAGTGCACCAAACTCTAACACATAAAATTGCCCGACTTTTGGCACCTATGGTCCAAATTTCAGCCTATTTGGTCAAAATTTACGGAAATGGCAGTAAAAAGAAATGTGATCGTTTTTTTTAGACACCCTGTAGATTATCATTTTATTTTGAATTCATTTACAGTAGCGAAATGAAGAAAAATGTGACCTGTCCATTTTTTTTTTTTTTCTAATAAGAAGTTTATCTCCGGGTGGGCTGGGCCGATCGGCCGGCTTCATTACTGCCCTACCCTACTGAACCACAAGCAGAACTGAAAGCTCAGACGCGTACAGTACAGATAATAACAAATAACACAACAATTACAAGGCTTTTTTCTTTGCCTTCCTAAGCGTGAGTGCACGATAATCAACAAAGAGATCAATTTCGCCCTCATCACGGCGTTGTCGCAGTTCATTACGCAAGTCAAAAGCTTTTTTGGCTTGCCACGGAGTCAGGTCCACACCAATAAAGATATTCGAGTATTGCGGTTTCTGCATTAGAACCGCTCGTTTCTTAGTCAGAATGGCTTTCTTAGCAGCAATGTCTTTCAGCTCCACAGCAATGTCTTTCAGCTCCACTACCACCTTTCCTCCATTTGAAGACAACGAAATTAAACAAACAACTTTGCATCAGAAACTTGATTTTGACCACCATTATGCGGTTCCTTGAGTGTTTGTGCCTCTGCAATTGCCAAAAATTTGACTACCGCGCACTGTCTTGTGTTGTTTTGCAGTTTTGTTTATCAACTTAGCCAAGATGCAGGTTAGGGCGAATGTTGTGTGTTGTAGTTGATAAAAGTATACTGCTCCAGGCATCATCTGTTTTTGTCACCTTCATCTTACTCACTCAGCCCATCTCCACAGTCAGCTGGTGGTTCTCTGAATTAGCTGCGAAGAGTGGAGAAAGCGCTGCTTTTGAAATTGCAGAGGAAGCGAAAGAAGCAGTGGAAAGCGCGTCCCATCTGGTTGTATCAGAGCAGCCAACAGGTATCCTAAGAGGTCCGGGCCAGGCGCCAGAACAAATACCGCTTATCGACAACCCAGAGCTTCGGCGTCTTCTGCCACCGGAAATAATCGCAAATTTGGAGGAAGAAGCTGCCGAATCTCTAGCGAAGCATCTAGAAAAGGAAACGGTGGCAATACGAAAGAAGGTGGCTGAGCTAGAGGTGATGACCAAAGTTGGAATGCGCGCAGACTACGGCTTGGGTGAGTTGGAAAAGTTCAAAGACAAGTTGCGACTTTTGAAAGAGAGCGTGAATGAATCGATAGAGAAGTCTGGATCTCGCTCGCAGGCGGTGAGAGACAGATTTCGTGCACTGAGAGATTTCTGGCTGCCTGAGTCTGAGTGGCAGCTGAATGAAGCAATGGAAAGTGTATCGCGTCGCATCTAGTACAGTGATCCATGTACTTTTTACATATACAGTGTTGTCTGTTACTAACCAAATTGGGCTGTGTTGCTCTGCTCCTCTGCTTTGCTTTCTTTCTAACTTTATTAACAAACACTGTTCCGTTCTGTTCTCATATTTACTTTATGGCTTTATCACTAAAGAGAGATTTGATTAATCTGCATAAGATCGTGCTGAAAATAGAGTGCGAACAATACCTGAAAAACCCAGTACCCCCACACTCAACACAAAATAAAAGTGAACAGGTACATTCCAGTGGTGTATGCAGAGTTTTTTCTACTGGGATTAAAATTTTGCCTGGATCCAACCAGGGCGAGAAAATTTTGAAAAAATAGCGTTTAGTTTAAAATCAGCAGAAATTAACGCTTTTTAGTAGCTACTATCCTGCGGGCAGACCCGCACTCAGAGACCCTCGATATGCTGTATGTACATGTACTGTATGTATGTATGTATGTATGTATGTATGTATGTATGTATGTATGTATGTATGTATGTATGTATGTATGTATGTATGTATGTATGTATGTATGTATGTATGTATGTATGTATGTATGTATGTATGTATGTATTGTTTGGGATTGATCCAGGCCGAGAAGGCTGAGCCCAACTACTAAAAAATGGCGCAAAAATCGCAATCAAATTGTGAATTTGAGCAAAAAATCAGTAAGGAAACGCTATTAATTGGGAATTAAAACAGTATAAGAGAGAGAGAGAGATAGTTCAGGCGCTAGGTTTCTACGAAAATGATGCTGCAAAATTTAGTTTCCATTACAACTAAAAAGTGTAGCCCATTTTTCTTGCAAACTAATTTCCAAATCACAATCGATTCAGTTTGGGGCCATTCATATGCTACTCGAAAGTTGATTACGAATACATGATTATTTCAGTTTGTTCCTTGGCAACGCGGCTTTCGTTTTTCAATACTGCTCATTCCCATACAAGCCAAAATGTACTCAGCTGTTACATCGCTTTTAAAAATTATTATAACAATTGGCTGCATATTTTATGTCACTGATTATGCAAATGGGAAGTCAGTTGCTCGTCAAATAAAGGATAAAATTTTGCTGCATTATGACAAAGAGATGCGTCCAATTATGCCTGATAGAAAGTCTGTAAATCTTACAATGGACTTGAGCCTCTACAGCATAGAAGACACGGTCTTCTTATCTTCTGAGCTAATTTTTAAGTAAAATTTAGGAGCCAATTTAGGACGAATTGAAAGAAGCAATATCACTAAAGGTCTGGCTTAGCCTACAATGGACTGACCCAACCTTCACTTGGAATTCAACTGAATTTGGAGATCGGAATCGTGTTGAAATGGCTGCCACGAGCATTTGGATGCCTGATCTCTACTTAAGTGGAGTGTAAACTGTGTCTAATCCTTTTCATTTCATTACCCATGTTGATCGAGTGCAATTTCAGTCGAGAACAAGATGAACTGCCCAGAAAGGAAGAAACGTTGTGTGACATTTACAGCCATGGCGTGGTGCACTGTGATTTTCACATAATGTACACGGTACACTGCGATTACCACATAGCTCGCTTTCCTTATGACAAACAAAACTGCACCTTTGAATTTGGGTCCTGGAAATATCCTGTTGTGGAGCTTGACCTTCATGCTAATTCATCAGCTGGAAACACTTCTAACTTCAAGGTTATCTTCTTTGCAGTGTTTTTGTTTCTCTTTACTTTTCTGCCTATACTGGCTAGATGAAGGAAAATGCGTGTTTTAGCCAAACAATGAATGGAAGCTCTTATCTTTCGATCTGAAACGAATCTTGAAACAAGGCCGTTACGAAAAGTTCGCACGAATTTCCTATTACCTTATGCTGAAACGAAAACCGATTCACTATGTAATGACATTGGTGATTCCGAGCTTCATCATCTGTATGTTGGCTACAGTGGGTCTATTCTCACCTTTCAGCTCTGTGGGAGAAAAACAAGAACGAGTATTGAAATAGCCAAGAACAGTGACTGTTCGTCATGATTTACACACACTGAATTTAGGTGACCTTGGGCCTAACCATGCTCCTCACCATGTCTGTGCTTTTGTTGGTTGTGGCTGAGCAAATGCCTAAAACATCAACAGGAATACCTCCACTGATGGGTAAAGTTTCTAATTTCTGATTTTCTTCCAGTTGCTGTAGAGCGTTCTGTTCTCTTCTGAGTTCTGAGTTCCGTTCCGTTCCGTTCCGTTCCGTTCCGTTCCGTTCCGTTCCGTTCTCTCATCAGTTCATCTCATGTTTTGTCACCTGTCCTGTCACCTGTCATGTCAACTGTCTTGTCTGTTTGTCCTCTGTCATTTGTCCTTTGTCATTTGCCATATGTTTTGTCACCTGTTCTGTCACCTGTCCTGTCAGCTGTCTTGTCATTTGTCCTCTGTCATTGACCTCTGTCATTTGTCTTTGTCATTTGTCATCTGCCATATGTTCAGTCATCTGTCCTGTCATCTGTTATGTCTGCTGCCTTGTCATTTGTCCTCTGTCATTGTCCTCTGTCATTGACCTCTGTCATTTGTCCTTTGTCATATGTCATCTGCCATATGTTCTGTCACCTGTCCTGTCACCTGTCCTGTCAGCTGTCTTGACATTTGTCCTCTGTCATTTGGCCTCTGTCATTGTCCTCTGTTATTGACCTCTATCATTTGTCCTTTGTCATTTGTCACCTGCCATAAGTTCAGTCATCTGTCCTGTCATCTGTTCTGTCTGCTGCCTTGTCATTTGTCCGCTGTCATTGTCCTCTGTCATTGACCTCTGTCATTTGTCCTTTGTCATATGTCATCTGCCATATGTTCTGTCTCCTGTCCTGTCACCTGTCCTGTCAGCTGTCTTGTCATTTGTCCTCTGTCATTTGTCCTCTGTCATTGTCCTCTGTTATTGACCTCTGTCATTTGTCCTTTGTCATTTGTCACCTGCCATATGTTCAGTCATCTGTCCTGTCATCTGTTCTGTCACCTGTCCTGTCAGCTGTCTTGTCATTTGTCCTCTGTCATTTGTCCTCTGTCATTGTCCTCTGTCATTGACCTCTGTCATTTGTCCTTTGTCATTTGTCATCTGCCATATGTTTTGTCACCTGCCCTGTCACCTGTCCTGTCAGCTGTCTTGTCATTTGTCCTCAGTCATTTGTCCTCTGTCATTGTCCTCTGTCATTGACCTCTGTCATTTGTCCTTTCTCATTTGTCATCTGCCATATGTTCAGTCATCTGTCCTGTCATCTCTTCTGTCACCTGTCCTATCAGTTGTCTTGTCATTTGTCTTCTGTCATTTCTCTTCTCTCATTTAACCTCTGTCATCTGTCCTGTCAGTCCAGTCCAGTCCTATTTTCAAGTTTTGTATAGTTCTATCTTGCTTTTAATACATCTTGGCTTATTCTTTCTCAAAATTCTTATACTTTTAGGAATATACATTCTCATACAATTTCTGCTGGGGGCACTTGGCAGTTGCATAACAGTAGGCATCATGCATTTGTACCAACGAGCTCTCAAAAGCAAGGCACCTCCTGATTGGCTTTTCACTAAGTTGGGGTTACAGAAGCCTAAGGTTAACACAGGCACTGAACACGAAAATAATGTAACAAACAACTTTTCAATATTGCATAGTCGTGTTTTGATAATGCACATGTTTTGCAGTTATATGACAAAACTTTGCGTTTACTGACAGTCAAGAAGATGGATTCTTTTGTTGAAAACGTCAGTGTGGTTGAACATAATTCTTCACCTGCGTCTTTGCCTTCAGATAGGGTAGCCTCTCTGTCTCTCTTGCTTATTACTGGGTAATTTATTTGATTTCATTTCCAGGAGTTCATAGGTCCAAACATAATGGAAATGGTTAAAACTCTGAGGGCCTGTTTAGCTCACATTGCAACGATCTCCGATTACATTCAAGACAAGCAGAGTGACGAGTATTTGGCTGAAAGCTGGAGGATAATCTGCGATCGGTTGGATGTTATCTGCATGACTATTTTACTACTATTCAATCTACTTTTTTCACTTATCATATTACTTGTATACGGACTGACAGAATAAATCTGATCACAGTGTCCAGGATTCCTACATGTACTTGGAATAAAAGTCTGTTTTTAAAAGAAGAAAACATAAAAATGACTACTATTTGGTATGAGCCAGTAGGAAGGTCTTCACACTCTGAGCAATTGAAGTGATGTCTTGAAAAGAGGTGTAGTAGATGCTTTGCGCTTGTTCCCTTCCTGCAATCGCCTCCAACTGAGCTTTGTCCAACGCGCCACAACCGCCATCAATTGCAACCACAAATATGTACACTCCATCTGCTCTTAGGTTGCTAGCCGGTAGGGCCGGTGGGCCAGAAGGGAGTTGGTTGTGACTGCAACCAAACTGTTAGTTTTGAAATTTCATTCAATCTCTCTTACGCTCCATCAGTCAGCAAAATCACTGCCTGTATTGCGTCTTTTCTGGCAGATTCTGTGAGCAGGGTATGTGCGGCATAGAGTGCTCTGAAATTTTGTAAAAGAGTGGTTTTTGGCAATTCTCTTAGCAAGATCAAACCCGCTGATGTCAGTTGATCCTGGAACCCATTGCAGACCAGTGATCCAGTTGAGTACGTCCTCCAGTCTCTGCTTTGCGAACCGCCATTCTATCTTGTACGATGTGGCAAACTTGATCAGAGCAGTTCTGGTTAACCCCTTCTTAATGCAAAACAGCTGCACAAAGTTGGTCAAAAATTGTTTGGCCTGCAACGGAAAGTTGAGGTGAGTGAAAATTATGAAAAATCAAGTAAAACCTAACCTTCTCAAAGCCGGTAAGTTGCATGCTACCGCTCTCATCTACACAGAAGACCAAGTCAAAGGCAGGGTCGCCTGTGACCGGATCGGTCTGCACCAGCTTCCCGGTCCTCAGCACGCGCTTTGTTTGACTGTGTGCACTTTTTGTGCTTCTTTGCTCGGTTTGTGTGGAATGGTTGCCTCTGACTCTGCTATTGTATCCTTTTCCTTGATCGCTTACCTTTCTAGCTGCATCTCTCTGATCAACTCCCTTGCTCTTTTTTAAAGTACCCTTATTCTTCAATTCGTCAGTATCCTCCACTGTTATCTCAAACGTTCCATAATTGGGCCCGGCAAACTTTAGTCGCAGTAGCAGGTCAGGCGGCGACATTTTGGTTGACATACTTTTTCCTGAAATCAGCCTTTTCTCTGATATGTTTTGGCTTACAAATTTTACCTGGCAACACGTTGATTTGACAGGGAATTTCGGCTTTGATTGGCTTAGCACTATTATGAGAATGCGATCGTGAAGAAGTGTTTCTTGATGATGATGCCGATGACATTCCACTGTCAGATTCACTGTCCTCTTTTGAACTTCTGTTGCTGCGGCTAGAGCTGCTATTGTTACTACTGCTGTTGTTTGTATGATGCGATTTGAACTTTGACAGAAACTTTGACTTTAGAAGCTGAAAGGGTGACATTCTGTAGTTAAAATCTGCTAGCCTGAAGTGGATACCAATGAAGCTTTAGGTCGGTTCTCTGGATTCCAAACGAAGATGTCTTTCAAGTGTTCTGTCAGGAGACTTCTTTTCTCCAATTCAAAGTAATCATGAAGAGACGCTTTCTTAGTCCTGTAATGTTCTCCATCTGAATCTGTCTGAACAAGCGTCCTTTTGTCATTGGATTCGGTTGGCCAATTCACCCCTGCTTTACTGGCCAATGACTGAGCAGATGGCCAGTCTTTCTGCAAGAACATTGAATTATTTCTGTTGCGTTGCGTTGCGTTGCGTTGCGTTGCGTTGCGTTGCGTTGCGTTGCGTTGCGTTGCGTTGCGTTGCGTTGCGTTGCGTTGCGTTGCGTTGCGTTGCGTTGCGTTGCGTTGCGTACTTTAGTTGGCACTCCCATAATGGAGCTCAAAATCAACAACTGCTCTTCCAGGTTAGTGTCCTCATCGAACAAAGGTTTCAGTCTAGACATCTCAGCCAGAACACAGCCATATCCCCACGTATCCACCTGCCAGTTATGGTTGTCAGACATGAGCAACAGTTCAGGAGCTCGATAGCTGCAGTTAGAAAGCGTAAACTGCTTGCTATCAAGTTAGGAAAACAAACAAACCGTTTGTCTGAGTGGAAATTTGGGTCATTTCGTTTCGATTCTGTGCTAGCTGAAAGACAAAAGTCAGACAGCTTCACAGTATGAAAGCTTTCGTCGCAAAGCACATTGGCAGGACGCAGATTGCGATGGAAAATTCCTAAATGTTAGACATACCCTAATTTTAATTAACATACTGAACGGACAATAGGTACCCATGGCGTGTATGTGTTTGATGGCGTTGGCTAGCCCTGAACCGACAGCGCCAATTTTTTTCTCAGAAAACGGTTTCTTCCTGAAAGAATGTTCTGATGACAAAACGTCTAAAAAGGACATTTTCCAGACCTTTCTTGGATTAGAGCGTCGAGCGTGGTTTCTACTTTGTTGAAAATCAAATAGACCGTTCCCTCCTCGAAAAAGTACTCGAGAAAAGTGGTCAAGTTTCGATGATGTGAAACTGTTTCAAGCGCCTTAATTGTGTATTTAGGAAATTTCCTTACTTAAATGATAAGCACCTGTAGTTCGTTCAATTCCTTGACTGCTTTTTCGGAAGAGAATTTCTTCTTTCGTCGCTTGATCGCTACTCTTTGGCCGTCCCTACGCCGTTTTCCTTCGAAGACTTCACTAGTGGATCCTTCACCGATTAATCCTTTCAGTTTGTACTTTCGATCCATGTTTTACGTACTAAAACGCGCAACCACTACAGTTTGTTTATGCTGTTGTTAGGGCTTTTTCAGCTGTGCTTAACCCACCTGAGACGCATTATTAGTTGGCGCCGAGCCACAATTAATTTTTGTTCATCCAAAATGCATGCACTTACGTAGGTACTAGCGTAAATAATTGCCAGCCAACTAACTACTACACTACATTATAATTATTCGAATTGGTAGATCGAAAACACGCTTCTACATTATGTACATGTACAGTGTATGTAACAGAGGGTCGGCGACTGCCCCTCAACCGATTTAGGCCAGACCCCCACCCGAGACCAACCCCTCCCCTCCGATTTCTCAGGCAAGTAATTAATTTCTTCAGCAAATTTTGCATTTTTTAGAATTTCAGACGCACTAAAATTACCTGTAAAACAGCACGTTTGAACAAAACCTTTGTGAGTTTGTAAGTACTTTTACCTGTCCCCCTCGCTAGAATTTGTCCTCAGAGTCAGACCCCCATCACTATGTGATGGGATAATATTTTTATTTTTGCGTTTCATTCAACCAAACACAGCTGTGTGTACGTATTTCTGTGTACAATTGTGGCATTTGGTTGCATTTTATGAGCGTGTTTTTCAGCCGCATTGTACAAATAAATCAGCTCCCAGGTCGATCTACTCTCGCTATTATAAGAATTTATTATGCCATTGAATCATGAACTCAAGGGCTTTCCATTCAACTTGCAACAGAAAAAATTGGTGTTGACTCCGGCGACCAAGCTAGCGTTTACTGCGAAGACTTTCCACTGCAACTAAGCTGCCCAATCAATACCACAATCAAATCACCGTAAAAAGTGACTAACACGTTTCGGCTTACCTCACATGTGTGCGTTTTATAGCCCCAGTGCTGTGTGTAAGCCTATCTGTATACAGTACGTACGTATTCGAAGTTTTTTAAGACGATTATTTTATACTGCTTTCAAATTGAGCCCAATATTAAATAGAATAAATCATGCACGTAACAGGTCATCCGCCGAAGGGGGTGGGGTTTGGGGGTCTGGCGCCGGCCGTGGGGTCTGAGTTGAGCCCAAATTTTGGGCACTAAAAAACGCTCAAAAATCGAAAAAGTCGCAATTTTTCGGCTAAAAATCGTCAAAAATTGCTAATTTGGGCTGAAATACAGTTAAAAAGTGCATTTTTACAGGCGATTTTGGCAATTTTTATGTCTGAAATTGTAAAATATAAAATCGCAAAAATTTATGCTCAAAAATTACTTGCCAGAAAATCGGAGGGGGTCGGAAGAATCGTCTCGGGGTGGTTCCCATCCGGGGGGTCTGTCCTAAGTCAGGTGGGGGGGCAGGCCCCCTGTTACATGTATGGAATAAATTATCAGCTGCTTTAAAAACTTCCTAAATCTTTAATTGTGAAAGCGAAGAGAAAGGATGTTTACAAAAAGAGTCGGTGTGAACTAAACCATCTGCACAAGTTCCTAATCCCACGGTTGTTTTACCAGACCAAACACAAACTGACAGCCCCGACCGATACTGACAGCTGTTATCTCCAGTTTTCTAAAAACTGCCCCTAATCCATCAAGCCAATCATTCAGAAAATCGACCGAATAGGGCACAGTCTCTCCAACTATTTGCCAATCTAGTTTTGGAGCGGTCCAGTGGCATTTGAGAAATGGTCAAATATCCACATAATGGCTTGCCCCAGAGCACTGGACCATAAAATAGAGCTCTGGCTCGATAAAATACATACATAGCGCGCCCCGCCCGGCTAGGAAATTGCGTTGTTTAGCTGGTGGCCGAACAGGCGAATCCCCCGCCGCTGCTCGCATCGATTTTTCTGACAGTGCGCGCAGTGGCTTCAGAGCTTAGTCGAGTGAGTAGATAAGGCAGTCAGAGAGACAGGCGAGCGTTGTTTCTCGCGCCCGCAGATTTTATGCTCGGTGTGTAGGACGAATTTTTTGATCGATTCTAAATTTATCGGCCCAAAACCAGTGGCCCGGCCCCCAAAGTTGGCAGGTTTAACGACTTGCGCTGGCTGGCTGGCAGAGATATCTGTCTGTTTCCTGAACGCCACCAGCCTCGCCGCGTCGCAGGCCGCCGCTTAGAAGGGAATGTTGCACTCTCCGATACCCCCCGACCCCGGAGGAGGGGGGAAGGCTTCGAGCTTCCAGACGAGACCAAACTCAGACGACAGGACCAGCAGCAGAAGGACGAGCTTAAGATTGCCGAGTTGATTCAGCTATGGATTCTCATCTGCTTCCACTACATCGCCGTCTACCTGCAGCGATTGGGAGACGCCAAGAAGCTGCAGAAACATCTGGACCTGAAGGAGGACCTCAAAGCTATTGAAGGTTAGCCTAGACTAAGACA